>JAOWBL010000003.1:1606659-1618592 GCA_028564865.1 Zenarchopterus dispar
GCAACTTTTGATTGATAATATCATATTCCTCTTACATTGTTTAAAAAAAATCAACGTCGATAAGTTTAGACAGAAAGGAAAAATTTACTAACAGACTTCCATCCTAAACCGAAAGACTGTAGACCGTTTATTATTCGTTGTACATGTCTATTCTTGTTAAACTGAGTTTGAAATTTGTTAAAAATTCAGTTTTTCCCACATTAAAATGACTAGAATAAGGTATAACTCTGCTTCCTTAAAATTATAACTGGAGAACTGATGTGCACATGCGGAGGACGCTGGGTATGAATGGGTGCATTCCTCCAAGTCCCGCCCCTTCCGCTCCCACTCACCAACCAATCAGCGGCCTCGCTTCGCCTCGTTGGCGCGTGACGTCAGCTGCCGTCGTGTCGGGATTGGAATGTTACCGACTAACAATCGGAACAACTGAGCACTCGGTAATTGGACTCCAGGATCTCGGAATCCCATCTTTTTCAGCCTTTTCTTCAGCTGTTAACCCAGTTTCGGTCCCGGTTCGTGAGCGTCGGATAACTTCGCCCGCTGCGCGGCTCTCCGCTGATGAGCTTTTTCTTTTCTGTCCGCGCGTTTGCGCGTCTCCGGGAAGGTAATAAATAAGGAGAGAAATGCGAGGATTCGTCAGGTTACAGTTGGACCGCTGAGCTGCCCCTGCTCCACGACGAGTGCCCCGGTGGTTTACTTCTCTTCCAGCGGGACGATGGAGAGGTAAACGACGGGGACGGAGGAGGACGGCGTTTGAGTTGGAGCGCGGTGGTCACACCGCCAGGCTTTTTTTTTTTTTTTTTTTTTTTTTAATACCCTTACCCGGTGTTACCGACTTCAACATCCAAACCGGGCTGTACCTTTCCGTCTGGGAGAGCCTCGGGGACCGCAGCCGCAGTTTGTCCAGGCATCTGTGGGACAGTTTTCCTCCCGAACCTCTCCTCTCGGGGTGTCTGGATGAGTCGGAGGAGCGGACGGGAGAAGAGTTGCAGCGTATGGTTGTCCGACGGGGTCCGGGCAGCGCTCGTCTTCGTAGGCGCACCAGAGCCCCGCTGCTGGCTTCGGGTCATGCAGTGAAACTCTGCACAAGAGGGAGAAAAGGGACAACGCTTCCAAAATCGCCCACATGCACTGGATCAATTGCTGGATTTGGGAACCGAACACGCAGAAGGGAGGTTGGGGATCCGTGGAAGCTGCCGTGGGATGGAGCGGTGCAGCCGGGGTTAGTGAGAGCCTAACTTCGGGCCACTTTCCGTTTCTTCTTATTCCTGAACAAGTCGCCTCTGTTCCCAGGACACATGCAGGCCAAAAAACGCTACCTGATCCTGCTCTCCGCCGGTGCGTGTCTAGTGCTTCTCTCCTACCTCGGAGGGGTTCAGCTTCCAGCGGCGAGCAGGAGCCGGCATGACCGCGGCGGAAATGGGTACCGGCCCGACCAGCCCTGGCCCCACTACTCGGACCCTTTACACCCTTTCCTACCCTGGGATCAGACGGACACCGACGACTACAACCTGCACATATCTCCCAGGCAGAAGAGGGACGTCAACACGAGTGTTTACAAAGGTAAAAGGTGTCGCATGGAGTCGTGCTTTGACTTCTCTCTGTGCCAGAAGAACGGATTTAAAGTTTATGTTTACCCCCAGCAGAAGGGGGAGAAGATCTCAGAGAGCTACCAGAATATTTTATCCACCATCGAGGGGTCGAGGTTCTACACCTCAGACCCTGGACAGGCGTGTCTGTTCGTCCTCAGTCTGGACACTCTGGACCGGGACCAGCTGTCCCCTCAGTACGTCCACAACCTGAAGACCAAGGTCCAGAACCTGCCCCTGTGGAACGACGGCAGGAACCACCTCATATTTAACTTGTACTCTGGGACGTGGCCGGACTACACGGAAGACCTGGGCTTTGACATCGGCCAGGCCATGCTGGCCAAGGCCAGCATCAGCACCGAGAACTTCCGGCCCAACTTCGACGTGTCGATCCCCCTCTTCTCCAAGGAGCACCCACGCACCGGCGGGGAGAGGGGCTTCCTCAAGTACAACTCCATCCCGCCTTTCAGAAAGTACATGCTGGTGTTCAAGGGGAAGCGCTACCTGACGGGGATCGGCTCGGACACGAGGAATGCCTTATACCACGTCCACAACGCGGACGACGTGGTTCTGCTCACCACCTGCAAACACGGGAAGGACTGGCAGAAGCACAAAGACGCGCGCTGCGACAAGGACAACGCCGAGTACGACAAGTAAGTTCGGGCTTGACTTCACTACTGGCTGAAAAGATGCTTTTTCTTTTCTTTTGAATTTCACATTTAAAGTTCTCTCCAAGTGGATTGGTCACACTTGATCACGCAGGACTTCGTGTATACACGCCTTTATTTCCTCTTTTTCTTTTGTGAATGAAGCAGATCATCCTCAGTCCTTAGTGTTAAAATTAATAGTCTTGATCTAACCTAATAAATACCTCACATCACCTCCCCCCCTCACTCCCCCTTCCCATGAAGGAATTCACCGGTCTTGAACACCTTCCAAGCCCACTCCATGGGAGTACTGCAACCTTTCACTAGGATATGCATGGACACGTTTGATTTCCACCCTGTACTTAGTGCAGATTAAGTGAAAGTTGACCATAGATGGGAGTTTTTTTTTTGTTTTGAAACCATTATCAGCCTTAAAGTGACCTTGTCCCGGCAAAGTAATGCTTCCCACAGTGGATTGTGCAAGGCTGTGTGTAGTTTATATAGGCTCTAGCGGCGTGTAGCACCTCTGCCTGAATTGTAACGCAACTGGGTGGAAATAAATCAGTCATAAGGAGTTAATTACCGCTTTCATTTGCAGGAGTTAGTGGCATCATTTCCATTCAGCCCCCAGGGACAGCTGATTACCTCTAATTTTGGAAGTTCTGCTTTTGTCAAGATGTTAATTGATGATCCCCCCCCTCCACCCCCCATTAGGATTAACAGCTGTAACCGCTGTGCTTTCATATAGAGGGGGGTGTCTGTGGTTCAGGCTGTTGGTTTACGTTGGGAACTCGGCAGGTAGGTAGGTTCAGTTCTTTGTGAGTGACACGGGCTTGAGGTGCTTTTATCAGCCTGTGGCTCCCAGCGTTGGTGTGTGCTTGGATAAACTCGAGGCATGTGATAACAGCACCTGTTGGCATTGTTCTGAGTGGGTTTAGTTGGCGCCTCACGTTAAAGGAAAAGTGCAAGATGTGCAAAGTGAACATGGACATGTTTCAGTTCAGTCAGACAGAGAGGGGGGGAGAGGGGGGGACTGCAGGGGATGATGGGAAGGAATTTTTTTTTTTTTTTTAAACCAACTCATGTCAGGTTGAGAGGGGAATTGACTTTACGTGAACTTAGGATGAACTTGAGAAGTTCCAGCACTCCACAAACTAACGGGCAAAGTGGAAAATGGCTCCATCAGAACTTCACAAGCGTGCGCTTGTCTTTCTGTCCGTCACCCATTTCTTCGCTCCGTTTAACACGCATGCTCTCCCTTCTCCATCCCTTGGGCTCCGCGTCACCTGGAGAGATATGTCATCCCACTATCTGACATTCCAGTCGTCTCCGGAACAACCCACCTCCGCCGCTCCCGTGGCTCCGTTTTCCCAGTGGATCTGTCTCATTTTCCCAGAGGTAGTCTTTGTCTCTGAAGCATCTTGGTACACTTATCCAGGCGATCCTGGGAAATCCGAGTCCTCACCACCCAGTCTTGGCTCCCGTTAGCGTTTCACAGATGATTTACTCCAATCAATACATCAATTCAGTTAGTCATTTCATTTCCAGCATTGATGCACTATTTCACGTCCTTTCATTTCATTTTCTCACACAACACACGGATTGCTTTTCCAGGAACCAGTTTTGACCTTTATTAGGATACTTTTTTTTTGTGCTCTGATTCACTTTTGCAATTAAGTGTGGCCAATAAATTAGGGGACATGCTCCTTCTTATGATTTAGTGACCTGTCTAAATTTAATCAAACTGATGCTTTCCTTTTAATGGAATTTAAAGCCCTTTGGGTGCCAACACACTCTTTGCAAAAGCCCTGACCCAGCTCTCCCAGGTAAAATGATCTATATGCAGCGAGCCAGCTGATTGCTGCTGCTGCTTCATTTCCAGAAGCTCGGGAGGGGGTGGGGGGCGAGGGGTTGGGGGGGTCGGACAGGCGATGCCTTGCAGGAAAGCTGTGGTGCAGACTCAGGAATGCACGCATGTGTCAGAGCAGCTGTTAGTGGTTGAGTGGGGTGCGTTGCCAAGGCAGAGTGGCTGTGGAGTACACTTGCATACCTGGACGCTCATTTTATGTGCAGCATCACGCACACTTCGAACAGAGAGAGAAATGTGTGAGGTTTTTTTTTTTAAAAGAAAAAAAGACCATGTTTAGTCATTTGGAATCGATACACATCCACCTGCCGGCGGTAAACACACACCCACACAGGCGTACGTGCTCGGCGTCACCGTTGCCGCTGCATCCAGGCTCATCTCCTCCTGTCCTTTGACCCACCCCACCCCCTCTAGCCGCCCCCCCCCCCGCTGCTTTCCAGAAGAATGCTGCCGGAGGGCTGATTGGAGGTTAGTGTTTAGATACCCACACTGGCTCCCACCCACTCCCACCACACACGCTGGCACAAAGGCTCCCACGCTCCATACATTTATCCAATTGATTTTCTTAGCTGTAATAGCTTTCAATTGGAGTCACTCTCGTCCACTTCCATGGTCGGGCACTGATGAAAGGAGCCATTCACTGCTACATTATCCACTGAGTTTTCAGGGCTGCTGACAATAATCCAGGGAGAGGACAGTGAGAGGCTATTACAGGCCCTACAATTGAAACAGTTTTTTTTCCCCTTCTTCTTCTTTTAATGTCATGTGGCAGTAATGCCGTGCCTTGTGCTGACTAAACCTCTTTCACGAGTATACCTTCTGCAGGAAAACATATTTTGTGTTTTTTTCTTTGTGATTTCACCTGCTGAGATATCAACCGATTTTCTTTTTTGAATGGAGGGTGGGGGGGAAAAAAAAAATCTGCTCTTTTTATCGTTTTCAATGATGTCACATCCAGAGGGCTGAGCTGTATTTCTGATGTGCTTTGCATACTTGTGTCATGCATATAGGTCAGCATCGACTCGGTCCTGTCAGAGGTTCTTTTGGCGAGCGGATCATCCTGCAGAAATCAAGAGCGTGCTCCAGTATCACAAGTCAATCCCTCTTTATTATCGTTGAGCGTCCCTTTAAAATCTGACGGCGCGTTTCCCTTCCCTACTTCTTGTTAAGCATTTCTCTGGTTAACAGCTGCGTCATCACCCCCCCCCCCCCCCCCCCCCCCCCCCCCCCCCCCCCCCCCCCCCCCCCCCCCCCACCCCCCCCCCCTCCCGCCCCTCCCCTTCCCCCTATTTAATACTTAACCAGCTTTGTTGACTTGTATTGACTTTGTACTTTAGCTGCTCTACAGGCAGCTGCTGCTCAAGGTCACCCGGGGGGATTTGAGAACCGAAAGAGAGACGGAAACGCAATGAAAAAGAGTAGAGGGAAAGATTTACAGAAGGAGTGAGTCGAGGGGGGTTGTGGGGTGGGGATAGCAGAAGAAGAAGAAGAGGAGCAAAGTGGGTGTGAGCTTGAGCGATGACAGTGTGCCGCTGATGTTGGAGCGCAGAAGTGAAGGGTCCAGTAAATTGTACGTAAAGTTGGATTTTTTTTTTTTTTTTTTTGTCTCATTAGGAATCAGTGGCAGGAACATCAACCAAGCACTGTGGCATTTTTATTTTAACAACTGTGCCATTAGATGAAATGTTCCTCTTGAGAAAATCATCAAAAAAAAAAAAAAGTGAGCGGCTGTTTGGGAGAAAGCACGAGGGAGACTAGACCAGTCGACTCATTATTTCGTTTATTTCTACATCTTTGACTCGGTTCTTCTTCTTCTTCTGTCTTCTCCTCCCTCTTTTTCCTAAAACAACATTTTCCTCAAGATGGCACTCCTCCAAATCTTCATTTCCTATGTTTTTTTTTTCTCCCCTTCCCTATGGCAACATGGCAGTTGACATGTTGTTGACACAACACTGCAGATTGAGAGACGGTAGCTGATCTGGGCCGAGTGAAGGAAAATAAACGACACTTCCTTCTCCGCCTTATCTCGGTAAAACACCAATTTTTTTTTTCTTTTTGTGAGTGGGAGTAGCTGCACTCACCTGAACGCCGGCGTGGCGGCGGCGGAGCGTGATGGTGGACTCCTTGGAGATTTGGAGTTCGAGGCGAATATAGCGAGCCTCAATGTTTGGCAGGAGAGGGTGTCACACTCCTGGGGTTGCCATTGTTTGTTTTTTGTTTTTTTTTGTTTTTTTCTTCTGTAGTCAGATTAATAAACCATGAATATTTCATGATTGCCTACTCTCTCTCTTGGATGAAGTACCAGGCTTCTGATGGGGAATGTTAATGACGTGGAGGATAATTAGTTAGAATACAGCTCAGCCTAATTAGGACCTTTTGGTATTTTGGTCTGTGCATGTGTGTAAGAGACAGATTTAAACCCAAAACTACATAAAACGTCTGTCTGTTGTTTTATCTTATCAGCCTGCCGATCCATCTCAAACCCCATCCAACTTTCTTTATCTCATTACAGCCTTCTCGGTTGTAGTATCTGGGGCAAGTCTCTGTGATTGTTCCTCTCTTGACCTGCGTCTGCCGCTTACAAAACGGGTGTTTTTCTCTAAATCTGACGCTTTGATCGCAAACTTTAGCGCCTGTCATGGATGGATCATTTTAGATATTTAACATCCCGAATTAAGCATGCAACAGTATGAACCAGAAAGACCCCACAAGTCCTCACCGTGGTTGCTGACGTGGAGAGCGTCCCCGACCCACTCGCAGGAAATTAAGACTGTCCCGTCTTCCGGATACAGACCTGACGAAGCTGTTTATCCGACCTGTTCTCGCTCTTAACTCGTCAGATCTGTGCAGAAGCGTGGTCGGGACCTCCGTGGTGTCACATTTCAAAGCGCCGGGTAAGACTTCAGAAGGAGTCTAAAATAGACGCCGCAGCGCTCCAGCCCGCGGCTGATTGTTGCGGGACGCGTCGATGTCCCAGGAGCCCGTGTTGAATTCACTAGAAACGCATTTAGATGTCCTGTTCCTGCGAAGTCAATCAGTCTGTAACAAATGTGATAATTGGACATCAGGGCTGGTGGGGGTGAGCAGCTGCTGCTGATGATCCGAGGTCCTGCAGGCTTGGACCAGGACGGTCCCGTAAAGGGGATTCCCCTTCCTGACGAAAGGTCAAACAAACACAAAAGGTAACCTACAAAATGGAGTGGACCCTGATTGCAGAGAGAAAAACCGTGTCTCCTACTGTGATTTTCATTGTCCAAAGGCTTATTTTGACCCATATCTCCCAGTTTTCCTCAGGCTAGCCGTTTATCTTCACATTGTGTTAAGCCTGGTTTATGCTCGCGACCTGCGTAACCGGGATTAACAATTTTCCATTAATCTGCCCAAACATCTATTCATTTGCTGAGCCGACGAGGTGGACCGCCACCTGGAGACGTGGAATCGCGCGAAAAGTGTTTTTCATTACACATTTGCAATTAAAGTGGGTTATCAACATTTGTGAAAAACAACTTCCTGAATGCGTGGAAAGGTTTTGCGATATTTGGGAGCTTTTTTCGAATTTGAGCCATTTCCATTACAGAGATTTTTTTTTTTTTTTTTTTTTAAATATTTTTGCAAAGCTACAGGTAATGGAAGCATACCTCATTATTAGCATCATGTAAGAAAAAAGATTTTCATTTTCCAGAGGCTGTATTGTCAAACGTTGAGGATTCTGAAATTGAACCCTAAAAAATCCAGATACTATTAGAAATCAGTAAATTGATCTGCAGGTGATCAAATTCGGATCATTTTTGGCTGATTAGGGATTAAAAGCAATGTGTCATTTTTAAAGATTGAAGGAAAGAATGAGCAAATAATCAGTGTTTAACTGATCTTTAGTAGCAATAATCCAATATTAGTCAATTATTAGTAGGCATTTCTTCTTAAATAATTTTACTATAAATGTTTATCAAGACAATTATTTTCAAATTTCTATCAATCATCAACACAACTATTCCTCAGGTCGTTTGTTCCTTCTCAACTGGGGTCAGCTCAAATGCATTTGAGGTTTGCATTGGTGCTTGTGTTCATCTGCAGGATTTCCCTGGTCACAGTTGCTCACCCACCCACCCACCCGTGTGTGTGTGTGTGTGTGTGTGTGTGTGTGGGATGTCTTGGGTCATGACCCTGCTGTCTGTCCCCTCGCTGAGTGACGAAGGCAAAGCCCCATTCACTGACCCACATTCACTAAGGGATTACTAGCACAGCCAAGCCAGCCCCCCGAGCCCTCAGAAGAGGGGTCTGGGGGGCGGGGTGACTGGTGGGAAGCATGAGAGGAAAGGAGTTGGAGGAGGGGGACGCAAACCCGCCTCACCCACGCATGTGATCAGACGGTGAAGCCCAAGTGCATCGTGTCTGCACTCCTTTAATGGCCAGCGGCCGGCGGGGAAAGAAAAAGACTGATTAACTGGGAGGGACACCCCCAAAAAGAAAATCAGTGAGGATTAGCACAGCAACCAGCTAGCCCCTAGGGATCATTTCCTCTATTTAAAATGTTAATTTTCACTTTAGTGGGGAAAAAAGTTTTTTAAAAAAGGCCTGTTTCAAGTGGTTGTCATGCTTGCAGTAATTGAAAGAGTGAAGATGAATAACGGGGCATCGAAACGCCTGCCCTCCCCCTGGACTGTCAGGAAACGTTTAAAGAAAACCGAATTAATAAGTGACACAAGCGCAGAACTAGGAATCCCAAACCCCTTTCTCTTCTTCTCTCTTCTTTATGTCACTTTTGAAGCGCTTTCGTTCTTAACTAGTGCTGATGCAGGGATGTCGAAGTTTGGAGGCGTGCAGGTAAAGTTGAGGAGCTGAGCAGTTTTTTGGATGGCTTTGACAGGATAGACATGAAGGAAACGAGAGCGAGGAAAAGAACCTCATTGGGTTCTTGTGAACTCAGTTGAGTTTATGATGTCTTTGAAAGATTTGGGGGGGAACAACCCCATTATGATAGACGTCTGATTGACTCTCATTAAAATCTCTGCAGACGAGGAACAAAACGTGGCGTATAGATGCTGATATGTGGTGTTCATTGTTCTAACGTTCCTATTTACATGTTTTGAGTGGGAGCTGGTGCTCGTTTGATTAATTTTTACTACTTTTAAACGACCTCCAGTTTCTGAAAGCAAAGAGGACAGTGTAGCTACTTTAGCCCAACACGGGTTACATTTTCTGGTACGCTTGTTTACTGCAACTGTTGTAGTAATTATTGCAATTGTGCAATAAATGAGAAGACTTCACCAAGTGACAAACCCACAGAAGATTACTCACATCCGCTCCACAGAGCGGTTTTAGTATCTTTTTTTTTTTCTCACTTACAAATTCTTGTTTTATTGTTATGGTTGACCATCAGTCCTCCCCTGGCATCCATTCGCAGTGAAAAAATAACAGATGAAATCAGATGAAAAACAGCTGACCATTTATCTGCAACAACTGGACAAAGAGGGGCTGGCAACCCACCAGATGATTTTCAAATCTGAAATGATTTTATAAACATGGGAGACCGCAGACATCAGGATGGTCTCAATTGATGTATAATATAGTTTATAAAGTGAGCTCAGTGGACAATTCAGCCTGACTGAGACCACAGGTTGTAGTAATGGTTTTATAAAAGGCAATTTTACAGGCCTGAGATCTTTTAAAAACTTGCAGGATCAAATGTGATTTCAGAAGCAAAACAAATATAAAGGACAGTTGATGTATGTGTTACATCTTGTGTAGCATGGAAATCATATATATATATATATATATATATATATATATATATATATATATCATCTTCAGCATCTTCTTTTCATATTCTGCTTGTATTTTTCACCTGATATAAAAGTATGCAACATCTGGTTGGTGATGTTTTGTCTGCTCACTCTCATTGGCTGTTGGGATATTAAATTGGAGTTAGAATGATAGCTATTAAGCATATAGGATGATACAGATCAAGCCTAATATTTGCAGCCAGCCAAAGCCAGATGGTTCCCCTCAAACTAAAACCGCCGTCAGCGATTGCATTGGAGGGTTGGAGATTCGCTCCTGATTCTGCCTTCACTCTCCAGCTGTGCATTCACACTGTTAGGGGTAGAATGATTAGTCGATATTAACGACAAAAAAAATGATTAAAAAAGGGGGAAAAAAGTCACTAACGAATTTAATTGCTGGCTATTGTTTGCAAACAAATGTAAGAGTGAGGCATCTTCCTTCCGTCCTATCTTTGCTGAGAGTCGCACAATAGCGTTCAGCCTCAGTACACGCGTTTTTTACAGAGTGAGACATCTCTTTTTTCATATCTCTGCTGGGAGTTGCACATGCATGATAAAGTACAGCGCCAGGTAAACAAAACGTCAGCGGGCCATGCTACACCACCTAGACTGAAGACATTAAAAGTTAATTTAAAGATGTGTTTTTGAATGAAGTGTCCATCTTGTCCTTTATTTTTTAATTAGCACATCATTTAAACAGCCTCGTGCAAAATTTAAAAGCTGAGAGCTAAATAAGAACTGTTTACATAAATATGAGATTCATAATCTGATTAGTTGACAAATCTTTTTAATAGTCGATGACTAATCAATTATCAGGATAGTTGCAGCCCTACCTGGTGTATGCTCTCACACAATATGGTGCACCACAGTCTTCACCTTCATGGTCCACAGTCGGCGACAAGTCCCTAATGTCTGTTCTCTTATGTCTCTTCTCAGTTTGTGCTGAATAAACTCCAATAAAAAAAAAAAGAAAAGTTTCGCTTTAGTTGCTCCCATGGGACATACGGCAGTGCTGGCCTCATTTTCCCCATCACTGCTGGTGTTTGCGGTGTTACTATGCCGACAGGAGGAAGCTTCAGCAGGTGGGACTTGACGGTTCTTCTTTAGCTGCTGGATGCTACACCAGGTTGTGAAGCTGAGTCGAAGTTTTTTCCTCTCAAGTAGTAATATAGTTGGTTGTTGCCTGTCTGCTTCTCTGACCACTGTGGCTGAAAACCACAGTGGTGGGTTTTTATTTTATTTTTTCTCCTCTAGATGTAGATACCAGTTCTGACAGTGGGCCTGAGTTCTGCCCATCCAGTTATCTTTTATTCTTCCTGACATGGACGGATTTCATTCCCCGTGCAGTTTGATGCCATCCGTGCACCTGGCTTTCCTCTAGTTTGCCCCATCACACCTCTGTTACTACCTCCCAAGGTGGACTAGAGGTGTGATGCCAGCCAAGCGAAATGCCAAGGCTGGATATTTGCTTTGTGATAAATGGTTGCTGTTAAACTTAGTTAGATGGGAGCTCTATGAATGTTAATTTTAAACATTGAAAACTCCAGTCCCTGGCTCTTGCTTTCGAACAGACAAGTTTTCAGTGAGCAGTGAAGCAAACTTAAGGCGGTGCTGTTTGTTGTTGTTTTTTTTTTTTTTTGCATGCCTCTTAGAATTGGTTTTCTTGAGTTAGTTGCAGAAATTTCAGCCTCAAAGTGAAATCTCTGTAAGTGGCTGAGTGATTTAACTCAGCTAGAGGCCGTTAGACTTGTTTTCTCTTCCTTGCTTCCTGTTCGCTCATGTGAGGTGGACCAGGGTTTTATTGCAAGTAAATTAGGCTGGAATTGTGTGTCTGTTATCTTTTCTCTGCTAAACCGAGGAGTCTTGTGTGTGTTTCTACTGGAAAGGGATGGGGGGGTTTTTCTGGTGGACCCGTTGCCCCTGGGGATTTGTCTATCATCCTGAATGAGACTCCAGTCCCCCCCCCCCCCGAGTCGTGGAGCGCAGCAGCTCAGCTTTCTCATCAATGACAGGAGGGGGGGGGGGGGGGGGGGGGGGGGAGGGTGGG
>JAOWBL010000003.1:1626509-1649009 GCA_028564865.1 Zenarchopterus dispar
ACACACACACACACACACACACACACACACACACTGCATGTCTGGAAGAAGACAAAATGTCAGGGCTGGTTCTGGGAGACGACTGCTGGTGCTGCTGTCGGCATGGAGACTGCCGTGGAGTGGGGTTGCAGCGGAGGACTGCCGCGCTTAAATTCACTTAAAATGTCAAAACACCTGAGGGGGGTGAGGGCTGTGCCTGGACCTGACGACTATCAACCTTTCTCTGCCTCAAAAACGGGCTGGAAACCTCGGTGATAACTGTGCAACCTTTCCAGTAAGCATTTTGCCCTTTTGTTTATTTTCAAAAATCATACTCTTTTCTGTTTAGCTTCACACCAACATGAATCTAGCCAGCGAGTATTTTTTCCCCCCTCAGGACACTTCAGGTGGATTGCTGCTTCCTTCCCTCCGTCCAGCGCTACACGTACCTCCAAACATCCCAATAAACACAGCAGGTGCATATTTCAAAGGGACAACACGATTAAAGATCTCTTTAGGCTTTGCTCCGTCTCGTACTTTCCCTGCATCTCAACTGACAGAGCTTAGCCTGATATTTAATGGCCATGAATTTTCTACAATGCGCTCCACGTTCGGTGGCGTGGCATTTAACAAAGCCTTAAAGGGGAAGGAGAGCGCGCCGCTCAACCTTTAGCGTTTGGTGCAGCTGTTCCCAACGCTGGGGAGATTTATGGGGACGCCTTATCCGAGACGCCGCTCTGGTTGTAATTTTTGTCACAGTGGAAATAATGAAAGTGCCTCGCAGATGGGCGTCACCAGGTGTTGAGTCATTTGTCAGCCATTTAGTTTCATCTTCAGGATCCTTCGGCCCAGAGTTTTGCCTGTTGGTTCTCTATTATCGGTTTGAATTTTATGCATTTTACATTTCTTTTTTTTTTTTTTTGAATTTTTAATCACTTTGTGAGTCTTGAAGGGTGTGTAGGACTGATGTAATGATTTGGTGACATCCTCCTGTGAAACTACACATCACAACCAACAAATTATCACCTTGCTTCGCCTTCCTGGCACGCAGGAGAACCTGTGGCGAGCCTAAGATAACATAAGATGCACCTGATCTAGCCCGTTCATTTATTGAGGGGTAGGAGGGGGCAGTGGAGGGTGCAATCATCTAGTTAGTTTAATTAGTCACTTTTTATTTACTGCCACACCATTTTCTCCCTGACAGGATCTGGTCGCTTGCCTGCTCGCCGCAATAAACACGACGTAAACAATTCTCGCGAAGCGCAGCCTCGATCCCACACGCGGTGTGAGCGTGTACACAAACCCCCTCCGGGTTACAGCCAAAACAAAAGAAAAAAAAACGCCGCGTCCCATCTCCCCCGAATGCCACATGAGGCCACTTAAGCCTCATCAGCAAGCTGACTCTCTTTCTTCCTGTTTTAACCGCAGGAAATTTTCCCGTCGCCGCAGGCCCCGTGAACGGCTGACTGGCTGTCTGACTGAACGGCCGCCTGGCCGACTTGAAAGGGACTTTCAGACCTAAGGCTGCTGCTCAGCGTCCTCAACTTACAGTAATTGGTAGGCTCAGGACTCTTTTAGAAAAGGGAAAAAAAAAAAAAGCTGACGTTGCCAATGCCAGGTCCCGGAAAGAAATTGAGGAATATTTGCGGCGAAGAGTTGACTGTCCTGGAATGACAGAAGTAGCTGGAGATGTCACATGACCCTCGTCAGGTTTAAGATTCTTCATCATGTTTGAAGTTTCTTCTTCAGCTCGCTGCGAACAAGGAAACTGGTAATCCAGTTTCATGTCTGAGGTTTTGCTTTCTGGCTTCGCTATCTCTTCCACAGGAAGTTCATTAGAGTGCGTGTGATAAACATTTCCGCTATGCTGGGTGTATGTAATAATAAAATGCTCTCATTATTACGCCCATGGAGTTACTGCACATTATGAATGTAATAAACAATGCAATTACTGTCTTTTTATCTTGCAATCTGCTTGTGCTTGTTTTGTCTGAATGCTTTAAAACCACAGTTTACACCAAGTTTAAGTGTCTGAAGTCTGGGCCAACTTTTTTTCTTCCTAGTTTCTTGGCTTTCTTGCTATGCATACGTCTTAGCTGAACAGTCATGTTTAGATGATCTCTGGAATTGCTGTTGTGTCTTTAATATGCAGTCAAACAAATGTTTGAAATCAAAAACAGACTTTAAAGAACACAAGTTTTAATGCAGGACGACACTTGGGAGGAGTGGAAGCAACAAAAACGATTTCTGGTCGCATTAGGTTAAAGCCAGTTGATTTTAAAATCGTCAATACAGATGAAATGTCATCTCAGATTCATTATATATGCGATGCAGAATTACTACTTTTAAAAAAAAATTAATTAAATTGTCAGTAGATTCCAATCACATTCAGTACCTGCAGGATTCATCTCAACAGCAAACAAAATTTTAAGATTTCCAGACTCTGAAATCTACACTGCAAAAACTTCTAACGAGGAAACAAACTTATTTCAAGGAAATTAGACTATTTTAGATTTTCTTTTTTTTAGTTAGTTTAAGAATTCTAGTCAAGAAAAGGTTTTTGCTTAAAATAAGACTAGATTCATAGAATATTATGCTTATTTGTAGAGGGGCTGTTCTTACAGTGTAGTTAAACATTCACATCTATGTCTGGCTCTCAAACTGAAATACACGACACCACGTCCAATCACCGGCCTCTTTATAAGGTTTACCTGGTGTGTGACGTTTTTCTAATAAAGGGATCATTGAAAATGACTGCATCCACCTTTCTGGACTAAAATCAATCACCTGAAGAACTTTGGAAGACAAAGTTGTAGATCAGATCCAGTGGGTCAGATATGCACCCACATCAGTGTAATTCCTCCGTTTTCTTCCACGTGCATTAAAATAAGATGCATCGAGAAAACACGCAGCTCTACAATATAGTGTAGTATATATATATATATATCCAAGCACGTTTTTTTTCTTTCATAAATGCTCTAACTTGTAAAATAGAAACTCATTTTACCCATTGGAATAATAAAACAGCTATAGATCACATAACTACACTCAATATTGCTTGGGGCGAGTAAAAACATTCTCTTTATAGTGGGAAAGGAAAAAAAAAATTGCCTATGTGGGGAAAATACAGATTCAATTCAAAAACGGGGGCCAATTTTATTTCACATCTGAAGTTTCAGCTTATCTGTTCAGCCCACGCTCAGCTTTCCATCCATCCTCCTAGTTGACCCTCTGGCCTCTTGATCCCTGACTGGCAACGGGAGGAGGAGGAAATGTGCACCGCAGGAATGCTGCAGACCTGACAGGGAAGGCATAAAATGACACATGGCGCGATGAAAGGTCACCTTTGTTGAGCGGAGCGGCTGCGAGGCGGCTCACCTGCTGGTTTCGCTTGTTTCTAATCGGAGCCGGTTTTGGGCTTCCGATGGGTGGTCTTTCAGCATCCCTTGGCAGAAGTGGTGAGAAAACAGGAAATGGTAGGCTGGAGAGGACGGTGAAAAGAGGGGTTACGAGGGGAAGAATCAAGCAGGAGAATGGAGAATAAAATGAGAAGGTGAGATGACTTTAGCGGAGGTGGAGGAAATAACATCCGCAACGAAAACGGCACTGAAGGATTCAAAAGGAAAGAGCTTAATGTGGCCTCTGATAAGATGGTGAGCCTGTGAAAAGGAGAGGAATGAGGAAAAAGCAGAAAAAGGGGGTTTCTCAGTAAAAGGACTGCTTGCTGGATTTGTAAAGGCATATGCCCGGCGTCAACCCGTTTGAGCTGAACAAGAGGGATCAGCTTAACTCTCAGTCAGAGAGGTTACAAGTGTTAAACTCGCCGACTAATCGAGCTTTCTCCCTCTCCTCTCTCTCTCTTTTCCCTGCAACCCTGCGCCGCCCGCTGCTCACCACGACCAACGCCATCCAGGTAAGAAATCTTTTTTTTTTCTTAGTTCTTCTTCGTCCTGTAAGCCTTTTCCATGTGTGAGGTTGGGTGGGTGGGGCGTGGGAACCCACGGGATGGCAAAGCAAACACACTCGGTGTATTAATGTCGCCCACTTGCATGCAGAAATGAAAATGTCTAACACACTTGTAAATTAGAGGAAATGTCCTGGCATCTTCATAGACTTCTCTCTTGTGTTGGCCAAAAAAAAAAAAAAGGTATAAACCTGTTCAGAGGTAAAGCTGGTTGAATCCGACTAAAAGAAGAAAACCTTTATTTGTCCTACAGCAAAAAAGAAAAGATGTACAGCAAGACAAAACAAACGAAAAACACATATCTAAGATGAACAAGAAAACAAAAATCCAAAATAAATAGATGAGTGTCAAAAAGTACCTATGTTTATCAAGTATTTGAATATGATTAAGTATGAGAAATAGGATACAGTGGTCATTTGAAGTTTGCAGGGTTGGGTAGAGATGTAGCACGGAAAGAAAAACAACGCACCTCATAGTTTTCATGGAAATTTTGCATCTCGTGTCAATTTGGTTATTAGTCTGCATTTGTCAGCGCTGCATAATGACCGGGTTCGATGAAAGCGCCGACATCACGGCCAGCGAGCCCCGCCTCAACTGAAATGTTAGGTAATCAATCCCCCCCCACCAGTCCCAGCCTCCCCAGCTGTGAATTTGGCATTTCTCCTCCGAGCTGTCGAGCTTTTCTTTTCTGCTCGGTGCTTGTGTTCGTGTGATGTGCTGCCGTTCAAGCAGAACACTTGTTTCTCTGGTTTTTCTTCTTCTCTCTTTTTTAACAAGCCCTCGCCATGACGCTTCTTCGCTGTGGTTGACATTTCTTTATTTCTTTTTGATTTACATTATTGTGACACTTACTTAATCTCTATTCTCACACATTACCAAAGCTCAGAGAGTCTAGTTAGCTTTAGATGTAATAGAAGATGAACTTTTTAAAAAAAAAAACCCAACAACATAATTTGCTCTGTATTTCCAATCCTGGTCAGAGAAGATGAAAAACTGATGTCTGGGATTAATCTGGTCTCCAGGCTGACGGCACAGTGTTTTGTTGATTCACCTTTCAATCATGTGAAATGAAAGTTGTTGCATCTCCAGTATACTCTGATGAAAATCAAAACCGCCATCGCCGCCTCTGTGCATATTGCCTCTCCGGTCTCTCCGGTGAGGCTCTACCTGTCCGTCAATGTGTCCACATCACCATCTGGCAGCCCCTACCTTCACGGGGTGAATTTATGTTTGTTTTTCCTTTTTGTGTACAGGGAAATAATAATTCATGACAATATCAGAGACTTTTTCCTGTTATTTTGCTTCACCGTGAGGTTGAAATTCATTGCTTTCTTAACTGGAACTCCCAAACTAAAGTACATGCAGAAGAAAACTGGGCATTAGTGTTTGTTGTAAGTACTGGTAAAGCAGTAGAGCTCCTTTTATTATAACAAAACAAAACAAAAAGTCAACTTCCGTAGTTCAGTGAGGGGAAAAACTGAGTCCTCAGTTAACACATATTTCGTCACATGCCCACACAATGGTAATAACACATGCTGTGAGTGCACATTATAATCTTGCACGGTAAACTCACTCCCACATGTTTGGGTGCTGCACCTCAGACATTTATTTGCATATATATTCAATGAAAAGGGCATAGACGGCTTATTTGTCTGTTGTTAATATCTCTGAGGCATAAGCCAGAATTGGTTGAAGGATCAGAGACTCATCCGTCCACCTCCACCCCCCATCCACACCTCCGTCTGTCCTTTCCCAAACACACTACCTGTCCTCGCCTGTGTGAGGTCTGTTTGTTGTTAACGGCAGCCGGTGGGAGGTTGTTTGGTCTGTTCTCTCTGGACTGTTTACAGACAAACAAAGTGCTGAAGGCCACTTCAGTCTCTCCCATACCAGTTACTGAAAACAATGTGGGCATGGCATCCACTGTTTTGACTGGCGGACGTCTTGGTCCCACAGAGGAGGAAGACGTGGAGGGTGTTGGTGTAAATGTCCATTTTTCTGTGGCCTTTTTAGCGGCTGCTTTTTTTTCCTGAATAATTTTCAGAATGATTTTTATTAGACATCCACAATCAACTAGCGATATCTACAACATGAGACAATAGATTTGTTACCAGGACTCTCAGGATGAGACTCATATCTAGCAGTTACTTGTCTTTTTTTGCCCTTATGACAATTTTTTGAGGTCACATTGGTGGAATCAGTGATAATTCGTGATTTTAAGAGTTTTATTTTAAGGGTCTTGATTCAGATAAGTAATTTTATGTTTATATGCCTCAAAAACAAAAAAACCCCTCAAATTTCTTTCGTCTTGCAACACGGATCAGCTGTATGTGTTGGATCACTCCCTTTACCATGTACCAGCCTTCATTGTGTAGCCTCTATTTGATTGGCTGATGCTCATATTGAAGCTTAAAACGTTGAAAATTTATCAGCTTTTCAACCACTACAACACACAGACCCCACAGTTCACTTGGTCAGTGCAGAAAATAAAAGGAGAGTGATCCTGAAGATGCTTCCAGCAGTTATGTGTGAGCGAGGGGTTATGATGCCAAAAATAAAAAACAGTGAACTAAATTCTGAGTAATGGGTCAACAGGAAAGTCCAGAGCTTTATCGTGCCTCCGTGATGGAGGGAATTCAATTCTATCGCTTCACCTCAGCTTTCTTATCAGCAGTTTGAATGCAAACAGGAAAACAAAAGGTTTTTCTTGGAGGGGTTCCTCAGTCCACCCTTATCGGTTCCTAAAATGTTTTGGTCCAAAAGTGCCACATGGCTTTACCCATTCAATTCAGTGAATATTACTGTAATTTAAAAGCTTCACATCATTTGAAAATATGTTGTTTCTGAACGGTCTCACTTTTAACAGTGAGATAATGATGGTGTCATGGACTCACCTGGCTTTGCTCCCCATGTTGTTTCCCTTTCTTTGTAAACTTTCACTCTCTGAAGAATAACTTTTTTGTCTCATCTATCCCTCGCTCACCTCCTCCATCCCACCACCACGTCTCGCTTCCTTCCTTTGCCTGCAGCAGGCTGTTTGGCAGGCCTGACGGCTCTGCCACACAGCGCCGCCGGTTGAATGGGCCGCACCGAGCACACTGGTGCCATTGTGCTTTTGACGAGGCCCTACATCTTCGTCTCTCGAAAGCATGCGTGCGCTACCGTGTGCATGTGCTGATGGCGAGGGGGACGGCTTTGGCGTGCACATTATGCCGAGTGCACTTGAGCGCGTTAGCGGTTGCGCTTCTCACTCGGCGGCTGACGCGGAGGTCTGGGGGTACTTATTAAAAGCAACGCTGATGAATGAGAAGAAGGAAGTGTTGGGGCCCGATCGTCACTCGGGCACCGGGCTCAGGCACGTCAGTTACTGGCGGAGGCAGCTGACTCTAAATCTCCATCTTTCCATTTCAGTCTCTCACAGTCATTGTAAAGCCTGAAAATCCCTGGCCTCTCTCCACCCGCTCTGCCTGCCAAAAAGTCTCCACAGAATAACGCTTGTTGCACCGTTTAATGTTTTAACTAGTTCAAAGAAAAGGGCAAGGCTTCCTCTCATCTGTCACACTTTAATCACATTAAATGCAGGGGAAGATTGACATTGTTTTTTTGGACACTTGATCGAGTGCCTTCTCATCGGCTTGTGTTCCCTTGAAGATGCTTGTTCAAGGCCTTGCTTTAGTTCTCCTCCGTGCCGCATACAACATCTTATTGTGTTGTTTCACTTCATATTTCTCTTTTTTCACACACCCACACACTGAAACATCCAGGCAGGGAACTGTCTTCCCACTTGATTGCTTTCCCATTTTTCTTGCGGAGAGATTTATGGTTAGGCGAACGTTGGAGACAGGCTATTACCATGTCCCGTTTGAACTCATCACTCAGACAAAGTGGTCGAGGTGGCTGCGTCGACATTTGCGGACCTTCGCCAAGACACAGTCCTTCTGACACACCTCCCCTGCCCTCACCCGCCCCACCGCCTTCCCCACCCTCCTCAACTCCAGCGTCTGCTCCCACACTGCCTCGCTTCTCTTTGCCATCAGGCTGCCGCCCCGATCTTTGCTCGCCGCTCTGTCTTCGTTCCCGGCTGGATGTTAAGCTTTGTTTGCTCTGAAGAGAGTCGATGTTTATTCCACAAATCAGAGTCATGAAACTCCATGACATCCTGCCATTTTATTTATTTACAATCCAGCAGGCTTTAAAGCATTTTATTGCGGTCTGTTTACTTAAATTGCCTCAGCCTTTAAAAATGTAAAACACATTTTTCTTTTCTTGTTTTATCTTGTACATAAACAACAGCTGGGATGCTTCTTAGTCTGTAGAAGCCATCTTAATATAAATAAACCAAATATATAAAAGGTTGATTTATTAATAACAGAACGGCTTAATGCTGGATAGGTGATGTTGGGAAAAATTAGTGCGAGATTGCAAGATTTTGAAAATAGCAAAAAAACTTCAAGCCCCCCTGAAACCACACCACCAAAGCACATGACTGGACAATGAGTATACCAAAGAAAGAGTTTCACAGTGATTAGATGGTGCTTTTAGAGCCCCGTTACTTCTGAAGGTGATTAATCCTTTTTGTTTTGACTTGAGAGCATTTAATTAATCATTTGCTATTGTGTAATGAGAATTTCAGGTAATGGTGGAGGTGGGGGTAAAATGACTACACAACCTTTAATCAGTTGAGCGTGAAACTAAGTAACAAGCAAATGACTGAACAGCAAGGCAACAGTTATGATCTTTTTGTGTATAATTTCTCTGAGCTTCTTTTCTTTTTTGAATTTAAATAACTTACACTTATTTTGGGTCTTTTTTCCCCTGTCCTTTAAATTATTTAATAGATTTCTGTAGTAACTTCAGGGTTTTTGATGTTATTCTCAACTGGTGGGTTTTCTGGGGCCTTGCCTCAGGTAAAGGTAAAGCTCGTCCTTTTAGAATTACTTCTCAGTTCTTGCACTTTTATTTCACGTTTCTGCATGAAAGCATGGTTAATTTTTACAGTCTGAGGTTTATACTATGTTGTTAAATAAATTGGTGAACTTGAACATTTTCCACGATTTAGGGCGCGGCTTGTCATCAAGAGGTGATAGAGAGTCCCAACTTGCCACTGCCGTAGCTCGATCATTGTTACTCACTTGTAAGTTGCTTTTAAATGCTGGTAAATGAGTAAAAGTAAATTACTGGATTTTGCACATATTAGTTACACATAAATAACCAAGTATTAGACTGACTTTCTTAATAGTTCAAAAAGAAAGTAAAGAGGTTAGATCTTATTTAAATAGTAAAAATATTGAAAAAACTGTATATTTTAAAAGAAACTACTCCCAGTTGAGTTAAATGACCATATGAAATGAATTTCAATGATATAATGATAAATACAAGATGGATGCTCATCTGTTGAGATAACCAAAAATTACTCAATAAAGTGAACTTGCGAGAAGGAAATATGCCTTGTGCCAAGTGGATTTTTTGGTTTGGACTATTTACCTGCCCAAGATTAAATTAAAAAACAAACAAACAAACAAAAAAAGGAACATGAATATCAACCAGTTTTTTCTAAACGGCTAATATTCTTCTTCTGCAGAGAAAGCAAGTTTCACATAAACGCTTTCATCCCTACAGTTCATAGTATATGCATCCAAAAACTATTAAATTGGACTAAATGATGATTTATTAGTCAGAACTTTTGCAGGAAATGAAACATCTGCCGTTGTGAGCTGTGTTGCCACGTCACTGCTGAAAAGATAAATGTAGTCTGCTTCTCTATTGTCAGCTTTCACTTCCCTGGAAGTGAATCCCAATACGACATGCCTTATTTTTCTCGAAACCTTTTTTTTTTCTTTTATATTTGCACTCACCCTGTTTCTTTAATATGTAGCTTTATGTAAAGCTTCTGTGGTGTTTTCGGCATTTCCATGCAGCTTTTTTCCCATCAGTCACCTGTTGTGCAGATCGGTGTGAATACACAAATGGCGCTCGGCAGTGACGTGCGGTGAGGCAGACTACGTCACAATCAGATTTACAAATATATGATCCCTATAGATTCGCTTATCCACCATTTGATTAAGTTTAGATGTGTAATCCTCCATTTTGAAAGGAAGGCGAGACAATAGGATAAAATAAACGCACTTGACTTGCTAACTGTAGATTGTAGCGTTGTCACTTCTTCTGCAGCCCGGGAGTCGCTCGAAGAATCACTGGGATCTCGACCGCCCCCTACCTTGAGGCAGGAGAACTGCATGCCTCACTTTAGTGGCTCTTCGCAGCCGTTTTGATTGCTCAGCACAAGAAACACGTTACATAGTCGACAAAAAAGTACTGTACGTTATGTACATCAGCTATACTATGACAATTTAGTTCACCTAGCAAAAATGTTTGAAGATTTCAGTAGCGACATACAGAGAGACAGCAATACAGTCTCAATGCATAGCATGCTAGTACAGTTAGCCAAGCCATAGCCACGGCGAGGCTCATCCGGGTACTTCCTCACCGCACCTCTCTTCTCAGTATTTAAACAGTAAAAGTAAAAATTTAGTGATTATTTATATATATATATATATAACCAGTGAAGTTAGATGGAAAATATAGTGCAAATCACTGGATAAATATTACCATTTCATTATTTTTTTCATTAGACATTTTTTTCTTTCCCTGATGACAGGTGAGGTACTACCTCCCCTGCCTCCCCTGACCGCACGTCACTGGTGCTCAGCTTGTTGCTGATGGATCATAAACCATCGTTTCTTCCTGTGACAGAGGAAGTGGTGGTGATTTTTTTTTTTTTTTTTTGAACCGGACTGCTCTCAGAGGATCTGAACTTCCTCAGTGGACTCTCATCGCTGAAGGACAACGCTTGTCACATCCTCTCAGATGTATGTTGATCGGTCTTCTATCCCGCTGTAGCACACACACACACACTTACGATGTTCTGTCAAGCCACCCCGGCCCATTTCTCATAAATGTAATTAGAAGTGACTTTGCTTTGGTTGGAGATCTATAGAGAGGAGACAGCAGTCAGCGGTGCTCTCTGGACTGGGCTCAGTAGCTGGGGGGGTATCTCACTAGTGCCGACTCGGCCAACACGGGTAATGAGGCCCGGACAGGAAACTGTCCGGCTCGCCCTGACGTTGTTAGAGCCCGTATATTTCCTTTGGCCCGGGTAGCTCACAACGAGTGGCTGGTTTTTTTTTTATCCCGTTCCTGTCATATGTGTGTTAAAATCAATTTATTAGCTTCCTGGGTCCACGTGCGCTGGCAGGCTTCAGTCTTGGCGTGCGGTTGGTTATCACCCCTGGTCCACCTGAGCCAAAGCCGCGGCATCCATTTCACCTCGGCTCACCTGCCACCAAGCTTGAATTCCACACTTATCTACAGGCAGCAGGGTAAGTCTCAGGGGACGTGGGAGAGTGAGGAGTTTACCCACTCGCGCTCATAAGCCGGCCCCTTCGCATCCCACACACAGATGCGCTCAAGGGGTGCAGCATTAGTCAGGGAAGTAGCCATGTATGTTTTTCAGCACATATCAAAGCCTTCCAGAGGGGCTCCTTTCCTGCCTCCTACTTTCTCTACCTCTGACACTCCTCAGCTCGTGATGCGATGGAGCACACGGGTGTTGATAGGGGTGTGTGCCCACTGATAAGTAAACACTCTCGGGGGGCTTATGGAGGGGGAGAAAAAAAAATTCGCTGCTTAATGTTTCGTCTATTGTGCTGCGAAACTAACTCTGGCATAACCGGCTGTCAGCTGCCTGACATAAACAGATAACCGACCCAATCCCAGAACCGCCTTGACTCTTGAATATGCAAGTGTGGCAAGTGGATATTGGGGCTGTCCTGTTTAGCAACCGTGGCACAGTCAATGTGTGTGTGTAAGTGGGGGTGGGGGGGTTGTTTTGCTTCAGTCAACACAAGTGTCATTTGTCATCCCTTAGGAGGGCTCATCTAAAGAATCGGTGCTTCCTGACAAGTTGCAGTGAGGGAGATAGTGGAAGATGAGTGGTGAGAGATGGCAGATTGGCTTTCCACTGCTGCTCCAAAACGCTTGATAAGTACGGTTCAGGGATGGAGAGGCTGTGAGCGGCAAAGCAACGACTAGTTTCCTCTCACTGACATTCAGAAACGTAACTCGTCTCCTGCCTTATGTGACAGATGATGCTTTCATATATATATATATTAACCAAAATACATAGCTTTAGGTGCTCAGGGGGAGCACGGTGACTTCGTGGTTCACACTGTTGCCTCACAGCAAAAAGGTTCCTGGTTCGACTCCCGGCCCGGCAGGAGTCTTCCTGTGTGGAGTTTACATGTTCTCCTTGTGTTGATGTGGGTTTTCTCCGGGTACTCCAACTTCCTCCCACAGTCCAAAAACATGTATACTGGGTGGATTGAGAGCTCTACGTGGTCTGTAGGTGTGAGTGTGTGTGTGTGTGCATGGTTGTTTGTTTCTATATGCGACCCTGTGATGGACTGGTGACATGTACCCTCGCCTATCGCCTGTCATGAGCTGGGATTGGCTCCAGCAGACCCCCTTGACCCACTAGATGGATTCAGTGGGTATAGAAAATGGATGGATGGATGCATAGCTTTACTGCTTGATTAGATTGTGGATCACAGTTTGAAGCTCCAGTCGCCAAACCAGAGGAACCGTGGCACAAATGGTCCCCCGCAGGGCGCCCTGCTGAGCTTGTGTCTCGTGGCCTGAGACCATGTTTGTGTCTGTGGAAAATGCTCCTTTCCCCTTCTTTGCTCGTTTATTTCCTCCTTCTGTCTGTCCTGTGGACCCCCGTCCCCGCCCCTCTCGTCTTTGACAAAAGCATTCATTCGTCTGCTTCAGCTTTTTCCCAGGAAGTCTGTGGGCTGAGGGATCCCCTTCTGAGTAGGTCTTTATCTGGAGTCGGGCCAGCAGTTGGAAAGGCTTGATTTAAAACAACAACAAAAAAAAACTCTGTAAACTTGCTCTAAAGCGCAGAGAGCAGCAGACCTGATGGATATCTGAGCTTCTCGGAGAGGATGCCCGGCCTGACCGGGCCGGCCAACAAAAACTTGCCAGCCTCCGTCACGTCCCTCCCAATTTCCGTTCTCGATCTGATTCCATCCGACTCGCTCTCCTGCTTCCTGTTTCTGGTGGTGTGTCGTCGCCTGACAGCGCACCGATTTATCTGAGCCTTTTGCTCGTCTAAAAGGTTGCGTTAGATTAGAAGAGTGAATTAAATCCTTGTTTCAAGAGTTTTTCATCTCCAGCGTGGTCAGTGGTGCCACTCGGAGAACATCACACACAAGCAGCTGAAGGTTATTAACGCTCTCGAGTGTCTTTGGATTCTGCTTTCATCCGGCACAGAGGAGCGTTTTCTACTGGGGATGCGTTAGCATGCTGTAGCTGTGATTAAAACATGAGCCGTATAATAATGTCCTTGTTGACTACACCATCCGCATTCTGCTCCGGTTTTGTCTTGACCCAGATTTCGCTGCCGTCTCGTCTCAAATCATGAAAGACACCCCGTAGAAAACAACATTTCTTTGTATTTTGATTTCAGGCGCCGCAGAAATGACAGGAGCCCTGCCCGCTTTAATGTGCATCGAGCCTCCGTCGGCTGAGTGATGAGCCAATTAAGCCGAGCTGCCGATGTAGTCTGATTACTGGAGCTTACCACAACGACGCGGCCTAATTCGGCTGTAATGAGGATGGCTCAGGAGGCCGGCATTACTCACTTTAAAACCCTCCTTCGAAGATGAGCTCATTCTGCGTACTGTTTTAGGATCATTTGGGCTTTTCAGCTATCTGCCAAGTCCAAACAGAGCCATTGTTCATTCAAAAGTTGGTGTTATTGTCACAACAAAAAGAGTCATGAATCAGACGGCACCCGCTGCGTCATGTTTTAAGTATGTCTGGAAAAGCTGACTGGCTTCTTTAGAACAATACAGCACACAGGGAATTAAATATGTGTGGCTTTTTTTCTTCTTTCCGCACAGACAAATTTCAACTAATGGGCTAATTTTTAAGCTGGGAAATTAGGAACATATTAAAGGTAGATAAAGGGACACTTTTAATAGAACTACTGCATGTTCATAATGAAGCTTATATAAGACTATTTCAGATATAATATTAATGACTACACCAATATGGAGGCTGCATCCGTTCACTGGGGTATTGGCTGTTTTTTTTTGTTTTTTTCCGGCTGTATGGATACACGCCTGTGAGGGTGATAAAGAGCCACAGCGGTTACCTGTCAAAAAAGATTGAGCAGAAAACAAAGCGAGGCATATCAGTGAAGTCTCAAAACAACATGTCATGTTGCCACGCCGATTTATAGTTCGGTGTCAACCGCTCAGCGGTCGTGGGAAACGTTCCAGCAGAGGTTGGAAGCAGCTGTGGGAGATGACCGCCTTCAACCGGAAGGTCAGCTGATTCATTCCCTCCATGCGTCAGAGGTTCCTTGAGCAAGATGCTGAGCGTTACCCTCGATTTCCTCACTAATGTGAGGCTGTAGGGACGAGCAGTGCTGCTTATGTGTGACACTCTTATCAAAGTTTTTTTTTTTTTTTGATGGCATCCATATTTATTTTCCATTTTCTTTGGAATACAAACAGGAAACAAAGAAAAACTGGCACAGATTTGTCAGTTTTGAATTTAAGATGATTAGTAGTTTGATTAATCCTCCACGAGTAAACATGTGGTTCTACTTAACATACTAGTTAATGTAGCTGATTAAAATAACACAACTTTTTTCTTTTTTTTTGTATTTTTAGAGCATTTTTTTTTTAAAGTGGCTTGTCGTCCAAGAGCTCCTGGCAACACATAAATAAATATAGTATTTTCTCTTGTTGCTTTGTAATAAACTAGAATCGAGGCTGAACAGCACCGACTGAGCCCGGTCCAATATCCTCTACGGCTCCTTGGGTATCCATATACGACGGCGTACCGCAGTTCAGAGATACCGAGGCACAGATTAATTTCCTCTGCCATTCCTGCGCGTTCGCGCTCCTCCCCGCCGCTACCAGCACGACGACACCATCCGTCCTGTAAAATACAACCAACAGATGGCCCCCTGACAGCTCCGGGGGCATCCCGTGACTGATGTGGACTGATGCGTTACTTGGCCAGAGGAGCTCGGGGGGTCTGAATAGCTCCCGTGACTCATTAGAGGCGAACTGGCATGGTTCGGTCACTTGTTGAGATTTTGTCCTTTTGGGTCTTAAGCAGAGAAGGGGGCTAGTTGGAAATATTAGGAATTAATCACAGAGAGGTGGTAGAAAGAGAGAAGGGGGGGGGGAAGAAAACCTCTCGAAGCGCAGGGGGAAAGTGAAGCCTTGTGGGCACCCTGGGGTGTTTTCGTACTCCATAATTAGTTCTGTATTTGCCTGAAATGTTCCCAGGCTTCTTCCTCGGTGTAAGTCCCGGCGGTGTTTGTCTCATTCTCCTTCTGCATGTTTACCGTATTCTCCTTCACTCTCAAGTATCAACTATCCCTATGGGAGTTGGATTTCCAACACAAACAGGCATAAAGAAGACTGATGAGATCTCAGCTTTTACAGCACGAGGAACGACGCAAACACCAGGCATCGCCGTCGGCGACGAGCTAATGTTAGCACACCTTCAGCCAAACGAGGCTTTAATTCCACTTATCAGCCTCTGAGCTAACATTATCTCAAGCGCTGATTAATGAGTAATTATGTTACATCAAATATGGATAATTCTGAAAATTAAACACTAAGTAATTTGGGGAAAAAAAATGGCCGAGCTGTGAGTAAGTTTTTAGTCAGCTTTAATGAATAAACCTTCGATGGTTTTAATTTAAGAAAACTGCAGCTGTGCAACAAATATTAACAGCTTTCTCATTCAAGGTTTTAAAGGAGCAGTTCATTATTGTTATTTTCTCTCTTTTTTTGTCCAACAAGGACTTGAATCCTTAAAAGCTGTGGCCACTGAGCCTTCAAAAAGACTTTCAAAACGAGGAAACAGCTGGTCGGACTCGCTCCGCTCTTCGCTTAACGTCCTCATCAGCACTTTTAAAGTTCACCAGCAACACTTTATTTAATCCTACGTCTCTTTTGTACAATCAGAGACGTCCTTGATGGTTCAGGGCTTTAACCCCAGCCCACCCCCACCCCCGTCGTCCAGGATGACGTGGAGCTCATCGGAGCATACCTTTTGTTATGTCAGACCACTTACTGAGACAAAACTAGCAGCCATTAACAGTACAGTGGGCTGTCATTAACGCCACATTAATTCGCCTCTTCTCTGCACGCCACTGTTAACTTGCGGGCGCGGAGCAGAACGGAGGAGCAGATTTCTCCCCGCGGCCTCTAAATATAAATCTGTGTGACCTTTTTATTTCCCCAGATGTTCAACTGCAAAATAAATTGCATCACTGTTCAAAAAGAGTGCCACCGCTTTATTTTCTCTCATCTTGTCTCGCAGATTGCTCTTTTCTCGTTTCAAAGCCAGGTGAAGGTGATTTGTTTTGCAGCTCTGCTTTTCGGTTGAAGATGCTAGATTTTTTTGCCCCTTCTAGACATAAATTGGGCGTTAGTTTTTGCTCGTCCTCTTCTGTTGTGTTTCGTCTCGGTTGCCCCAGAAAACCCAGAAAATCTGCTCTTCTCTCCCACCAAGAACTTACATTTGCTGTCTGTTGCATGAGGTGGTGTTTATTGTATTGATAAGGTTGAATTTGGTAGGATTTGCCAGCATTGATTATCTGTAAGGGATAGATGGGGCAGATATCCTGGTTTAGATTCTCATTTTCCAGGTCGTAGTGGTCATAAAAAGCTGAATAGGAAGTTGCTGCTTTTTTTTTCTTTTCTTAGTTGTATTCAACATTTTAATACGAGAAAGGAGTTAATATTTTTCTAAGTTGTAAAAACATTGTAGACTTGCAGTGCAAGAATCCAGAAAAAAATCAGAAAAAATAAGGCTAAGAAACAGCGTTTGAGGTATTTGACCAGGATAAGAGGATTTACAGATCATTGTATTACATTTAGTTAATTTATTTTTTTTAATGGTGTCTCTAATTCATGGGGTTAGGGGGTTGTCTAGACAGCAATGACATACTTCTTCCCAGGAAACCCAGAATCATTTATTCGACTATATTTTAATCCTTGGGAATGTTTTTTTTTTTTTTTTTTTTTTGCCACTTGCATTGCTCCAGAAAATGCTTGGAATTTTTTAGCAGTATTTTTTTAAACTGAGATTAAATCGCTCCCTCTCGATATTACAATCACCACAGCACACAGTGGGGGGGGGGGGGGGCATGACGTACTCTCTTATCTTAAAATGGGCTCCAACAGAGATGTGACTTTCCACTGCTGTTGCGAATTTGGAGCGCTTGAAATAAGAAATTCACAACTGGGAGTCAAAATAGAAGCAGCAGAAGTCAAGATATCATGACTTTTAATTCCTGCTGTTTTTGGGATAATCTTTTTAAAGGCTGGACCCTGTGTCTCAGTGCTACTTTGATAATTTGAAGTTGGTTTTTTTCACATTCTTCTGGCTCTAACTGCAGATTTATATCACATTTCACACTGTCAATCATACAGGATTTCTGAACTTTAGGGGGGGGGGATGAGGCTCAAATCCTACCGGAAAGCCCCTCTTTAGTCAAAAAGACATTAAACCATTTCACAGGCTAAGAAGTGTTCATAGTAATTATTACATAAACCAATATCTGTAAAATTCCTGCTTTAGTCCCATGTACTCTCCCTACAGTACATATTATAGATTATTGTCATGTTTCTTATGTTGATGTAAGTGTTTAAAGAGCCGTTTTGATACTTTCACTTTCATCATCATTAGCTCTTTTTTTCCTGAGAACTGCTCTCCGGTTTAAACAGTGACCCCTTTTACATTGGCGAATACGTTGCATTTAACACTCAAATCTAGCTATCCTTTTTACCTTAACTGAGACGGGGTGCCGTGTCGAGCTGGCCCTGCCAATAACTCGCCTCCGAGGGTACACTTACTGGTCGTGGTTGGGATTTGTTGATGACGAGACAGGGACGTTCACAAGCTCCTCATCCTCTGAACCATGGACGCCATTAATTAGTATATGACAGAACCGTAATTTGCAGCTGGAAAATGACAGATTGCAGTTTTGCAAGAAACAAAACTCGGTTCTTTAACAAACTGAAGAGCCTCAGAAAGAAGGTCCAGCAGGAGTGGTAAAAGGAGACTGTTGGTCATATTTGTGCAAAACAATTTGGGGGAATTTGCTATTTATTGTTATTATTATTATTTATGTTATTTAGTAGTAAATGTGTATTCTTTATCCAGGGATAATAACAGGGTTGAATCTAAAAGCGCCAAGTCTGGGAGTTTAAAGAAGACCTGACAGGACAGTGTCATCTGCGTACAGGCGTTCAGATTAGCCTACTTATGGATCCCAATTAACTGAATTAGGAAAAAAAGCGTCCTACCCTGAGCTTTAACGGTTCAAACCCATTACATCATGGGCTTCTGTGTCTACAGTGCCCTCAGTAGTCTCCATCATTGTCCAGTGTGCTCTTCACTACCAGGCAGCAGGCCCTCCATAGCTCCACGTCTTTATCTTCTGTAAGCATATAACTGCACATGGGCCTCTTTAGATAAACGCTTGCTCTTACAGCCCAAAACATGAAACACCACCATGTGCTTGCTGAGATATTGAGACTCCTGACCGGAGGTGTATAGAGTATGTTTCTGTTGTGTCTTGCACAGCAGAAACCTGACAGAGGCAGCATGTTTCAAAGAAATGTGCTCCACCGTGGCTCAGAGGGATGCGAGGAAGGGAAAAGGCCCCAAGGAAGGAGAGAGGAGGCCATTGCTTGTTTCACACATGGAGATACACTCTGTTCTGTATATGTGGATCTGTTTTCAGTGCCACAAGTCCTTGGCTCACAGCGATGCGATTATTAAGCCAGAAGAAAGTGTTTGTCCATGTGAAACCTGACATCTAGAAAGCTGCCGCCGAGCTGCACACACATGCAGAAGAATGCTGCCCTGACTGGCTGGTCCAGGGGCTCATCTCTAAGCTGCCAGTACGAGGGGGCGTGCAGATCCTGTAAGTGCTAATTAAATGCGTTTAACCCAGGGTCATCCACAGAGCCAAGCTAAAGAAATGTACTCGAGAGAGAAGTCCAGACTTGAAACAGCAGAGACGGAGGGAGAAGGAAGGAGACAAAACGAGCCAAAGAAGCAGATTGTGTGGGTGAAAAAGGCTTAACCTGGTTGTAAATGTTTTATTGCACTCCTTTGAAACCCCTCCGTCTGAAGGCACGTGTAGAGTGTGTGTGTGAGAACACAAGCATGCCTCCTCCACAGATAACCCAGTTATCACCGGGCATCTCTGATGAGCCAAGGATGTCCAGGCCGGATAGATGACCACGGATATTTGAATTGGCAGTACTTTGTTTTTGTTCTTTTCTTGTCTAAGCATCTTCATTTTTCATGCACCTGTTTTTATCCTTAATCATCAAAAGTATATCGAGGAAATGAAACAAAACAAAAGTATCTGTTGAAAAAGTAAGTTCATAACATGCTTTGTTTGTGCAGCGTATTGGAACCACCATCAAGAACTAGTTTAGCGCCTCCGAGGTCCAGGACAAATGAACGGCCGTCAGCTTTTATGTTTCTGTAATTCATTTAGACTGTCCGCTAATGATGTCGACGCTGCAGACGCCAGACTATTACGTTTGAGTTAGGAGCGTGCTTGCACTCTGCGCTTGAGTCACGGCCAAACTCTCTGAAGTGTGAAATGTAATCTAAATACAGCAAAATACCTACAAGTTTACATGTCGGAGACTAAACTGCAGAAAATGAAGACTGCGTTAGCGAAGCAGCTACGTGTACATGACAGCGTCCTGGCTCAGCCGCTGGAGCTTAACCATCTCTCTTTATCTTTCGAAAAATAGGTCCAGGTAAAAGTAAATAGACGCTATGATATGCTTGAAATGTAAACCTTAAGCCTCTTTGCCGTTGGAATCGTTTCTCATATTTATATTTTGTTTTTGATTTATAGAGATAAGTATCGCCAGGAGAGCTGGTAACAGTATCTACACCCATAAGCGTAGTTGTAGCCATGCCAGTGGAGATAAAATCTTAAAGAAACCAATCTAAAACTCATTAACTCACTCCGTATCATCAACTAACCCTTTTATTTCTGACGCTGTGGTTGACCCCAGATTCTGTTTTAGGCAGTAAGCATGTTAAAAGTCTCTCTTATGTGCTTTAATTGGGTGTATTTTTGCTTTTTTATCCTCAACCAGAGAGATAAAATGAATATAACTAAAGTTTGAGGGATTGAAAATGCACCAGTGTCTACTTCTCGAGCAAATTTCTGAGAAGCCAAATGGGCATCTTTCTGAGGCTATTCCCTCGACAGGATTTTACCCCCCCCCCCATGTGTGATAGCTTTTTGTGCACATCTGCTAAAATGCTTTAAATGTGTCATCTGCAGTCCAGTCCTTGTTTTTCCTTCATTGCACATCTCCATCACCATCTACCACCCTAGAGTCCAGTTTGGCAGAGCTTAGGAAAAAGAAAAAAAGCAAAAAGAAGCAGCTGCTGTTTTTGACCAGTCGGGTGACCACTTGGAGCAGACTCGGCGTTTAACTCGACAGTTTCTGAAGTAACAGGAGCGAAAGTGGAGGTGACAGTATGGGGAACATTGATAAAAGTGGAGCTATTGTTGTAGAGGCGACTAGCTAAGACATTGACCTGTAAATGAGTCCGTTCTGTCCTCCTACTTCATTACATGTGTCGTCATCATGCGTTTTCAGCATGCGTTCCCTTTTTCGTACCACAACGTCTCATTTGTTGACTGTCAAGACTCTGGTGAACCTGTTTCAGAGATTTGACACACACAAACTCGAGGCTTTTTAAAGAAACGATTGAAGAGAGTTCTTTACACTTATTCACAACTTCTGCATTTTCTAAACTGCTAAAAGAGGGTGGTATGTCGTATCATCACATCAATGTCGTGTTTGCAAAGTTTTAATCTGAGTTTGAAAGAAGCAGGAAGCAAACGAACAGATTCGGTAAAAAAATAAATAAATTTAAAAAATGGCAGAGGAGGAAGCGATAACGGGTTAAATTAGCGGGAATTGCCTGGTTTATGTGTTCAGTTGTAATTGCATTGCACAGTTGCAGAGGCCGACCCGGCACCGTGTCCTAGCGTACGGTTTTAAAGCATGATGCCGTTGTTATGATTAGTACAACCATTAGCATTTATAGCTTTGGTAATTGGACTCTCAGTTGGATGTAAATCCATTACTGTGAGATTGTGTGATGTCCCATTTCTCTGGATGTTTAGTGCGTGTGTGTGCGTGGTAAAAAAAAACGAACGCATGAAATTATTTACAGAGTGAATGCACGTTAGGAAAAATAAGCAATTTCATCTGAGCCATGTGGTCTGCGTCCACGTAAGCAAAGGCGTTGTCTGAGCTGTTCAAGTTTAACAAGCATCAAACCTTGGCGTGGCTCCGCGTGCACGGCCGTGTGCGTTTGTTGACTGGTTCTGCCAGACGGAGGTCCATTTGTCGCGGATGGTTAATGCAGCAGCAGCAGCACCAGCTGCAGCGGTGGTGGGATTGTTTATGACTTTAAGGAAGTAGAAAGTGTGCCATTTTCGGAGCGGGTGACTAACAACACAAAGCCGCCGCCGTGGCGTCCCGTTGAAGAGAATTACATGCTCAGGCTGGAGACGGCGATCTCGCTGAGTTAGAACAAAACGGGCAGATGATGCTCCTCCACCGTGTTCAGTTAAACGAGAGAAGGTGGAGGGGACGTGACGTTAATGGGAAGTAATTTCTTAATGTGCGTGATGTGAATATTTCCTTTTCTTTTATTCACTTTGGTTGTTTTTTGTTTTTTTTTCTCCGCCACCTGACTTTACCTTTCCTTGCTTCTGTCTTCAAAATGAGAGGCAGGAATGTGCGGTAACCCAAGTCTCGCTTCCGTGGCAACAATACCCCTCTGTTACAGGTGCAAGCAGGGAAATTCGGCTCTCTGCTTCACTGCACCACAGAAATGCCCGAGACCGGCGGCCTCTTAATGGAAAAGGGAACAGGGAAAGAGAAATGAACTAAGGCCCCTTCACAACTCGCATTAACATTTATCTTGTTCCCAGAATGTCTCAGTATGAAATTAATCCCTCATTTCATTTAAATGTCTCTTAAAGTCACTTGCTCTTTACCTGGGGGACACCTGTGGTTGCCTCGAGCAGAGACAGAAGGCCAAACTGACAACAGGATTTTTTTTCCCTCCTCTTCGACTTCCCTGAAGGCACAGTACCCTCTTTCATTGTTGTTTAATTTTTTTTTTTTTTTTTGTTACTCTTCACCTCTGTTGTCCTCTTCACATCCTTGAAAGACAGATAAAGGTAGCTGCTGGGGGAAAAAAAATATATAACTAAGAAAACAAGGAGCCTTGGAAGAACATGAAGGAGCATCTCACAGGAGCGTCTTGTTAAACTTCAAGAGCCGAGCCGGTGATCCTCGGCAGGATCCGTCTCTTCATGTTTGCTCTTGCTTCATTCATGCCGAATGAGAAAAGACAACTTTTGAGAGTAACGTGGCTTCTGCGCAAAGGAC
>JAOWBL010000003.1:1664769-1667269 GCA_028564865.1 Zenarchopterus dispar
GGTTAAATGAGAAATGATTTTCTGCCTCATGAGTCTTTTAACCCCAAACGCCAACAACCTTTAGGGCAAATCTTCAGTTATTTTTTTCTTCACCTTGTTGCAGGATGATAAACACGACTTATGGTAATATGTTAGTGGCTAAAAACAGGAACTGAAGAGATTCATCTCAGCTGTCTTAGAAGAGATTCTTATTCATCTTTTATTCCTTTTGTGGGACAGGCACATTTTCAGAAATGTAGAGGAAAGAGGAGCAGTTTGTTACTAATAATGCTATATTTCACCTATTTTCCTTAATTATAAAATAGGGAAGAAGTATTGCATTTTTGCTTTGAACAACATCCCACGTAACAGAAAGTTCTCTAAAATATTAATGCGGTTATTTCAGGTTTCTATCAGCATGTTCTTGTTTTTTGTTTGTGTGATCTTTTGGTAGCGTGGTGGTGCTAAAAAAAAAAAAAGTCTGTGTGACAGTTACTTAAAACAGATTTTATGTGAAGTAAAATACTGCGAAAAAGAGAAAAATAATTAGACTTAACACATCCCCATCTTCCTTACTGCAGTTCACCTTTCCACCCCTTTGCTTTGCTCTGCCAGTACATTGTTTTGCAACGCTGGAGTCGATATTGCAGCTCTGATATGAATGCAGAAACGGTCCTGGTTATGGATTATCCTGCAGCCACGCAGTCAAACCTCGACGTTATCCAGACAAAACACTTTCTGCACAACTCTGCGTTTATCGTCCTCCGACGGGTCACCGCTCCCGAGTATTTCTAGTGCTCAGAACTTGGGTGGGTTAAGAAGTAAATACAAAGTTGTCATGTTGAGACGTAGCGAGTGATGTTTGGACGCGGAGAGCAAGAAAGATGGAAGGCTTTGAACGAGTTGGAAACTGGGGAATATTGTGAGAGTGAGCAGGGAAAAGGGAAAAAAAAACCATCTTAGTATTTTCAAGGTAGCGTCGGACAATTTAAATCCCTGTCAAAACATGGAAAAATACCACGAGCACGGGCCGATGCGTAGATACGCATCATTACACTTTTCCAGTCTCAGTTTCTCTCTCACACACACACACACACACACATGGACAAACACACACACAGAGCCAGCTGTGTGGTGGAAGCAGGTGTCACTCTCAGCTCATTACCCCTGGCAGGGTTGATCACCCTGTTTGGAGAACAATAAGACACACCTCACTGGAGAAATGGGGTGGGGGTGGGGGGGATCAGAAGAGGAGAGGTGTGGGAGTGGGGAGGAAAGGGGAGCACCAGCTTCCTGTTTGCCGAGAAAGCAGAGGATAAAAGAGATGATGGTTTTTCAAAGGTGTGTCAGCGACCAAAATGAGCAACAGGAGGATGTTTTAAAGCCAGATTTCTTATGTCTGGTTGATTTTTTTTTTTTTTGTTTTGTTTTTTTTCCCAAGTGTGTAAAATCCAACATATATACTTGAATACAAGTGAATTAAAACAGTTATTTCAGCAAGCGATGTTGAAGGACACGCTCTGATTGCTCACATTTTGTCCACTCGACCTTCGCTGAACCACGTGTACATCTGTGAACTAACTCCACCCGTTTCTGCAGGTACGACTACAAGGAGATGCTCCACAACTCCACCTTCTGTTTGGTGCCTCGTGGCCGGCGGCTGGGCTCCTTTCGCTTCCTGGAGGCGCTGCAGGTAAAAATAAGCGGCTCAAACGACACGCCGCTACGTCTGCTGTACACGCAAGCACACCAGCAGCGTTGCTGGGAAGTAAAATAACATCTGGTTGAAGTCTGCTGGCTTCAGAATAAAAGGATCACCAAATCACCACCGTCTTAATTCTCAGATTAATAACTTTATTAGTTAAAATAAGGAAGACTTTGTTTGGGAACATTAACTGCTTTTATTCCGCCTTTTAAATACACACATAAAAACAGTGTGTTAAGTTTTATGTATGTAATAGTTATGCAAAGATGCTGTTTCTTTTTTTTTTTTGATCAGACATGAATATTCCCAAAACAGATGAAAAAATAATCAAAAATCACACAAAACTGACACTGAACTTTTTTTTACTACATACTTTATACCTTATATGTACTTATTCTAAAATCCAATATCTTAAATATTTTATTTTTTCTGCAAAGAAAATAGTTTTTATTGTCTTCAGTGGCAGACCATTATGTTTAGAAGATTTTTTTTTTTTTTAAATCTGACCAAAAACATAACCTAGAAGTCCATGTTTACCAATGTGAGGCATCACACGTGTTTTTGAATCACCTTTTTTTTATAATCAATGAGAGAATATTAAATGTTTCAGGGATATTTGTCAGTGGTACCTTCACACACGTGTAAGTCACCTACAGAAGTCAGCTATTACACCTTTAGATCATAACAGCCGGGATGATATTTCTCATCTTTGCCACAGTTGCTGCTTTCCCACTTTTGGACCAGGCTGAAACAAGACTTTAGCTCGCCAACAGCGCCTGGCCTCAATTCGCTTGTAGAAAAGTCCTTCCTGTTCCC
>JAOWBL010000003.1:1672269-1681606 GCA_028564865.1 Zenarchopterus dispar
CAGAGATGAAATGGTTATCACATGCTGCTGCTTCTTCTTCAGAAGGTGAAGTTTCTCGGGGAGACTATTCAATTGTTCACTGTCGGAGACGAAATCTGTAAAATATTCAAACTCACTTTTAATTCACCTGTCAGGAATTTGCAACTAACTGGCAGCTTTTTTTTTTTTTTTTTCATTAAAAATGTTTTGCTTGACTTGCACTTTTACATTATTATTATCTGTTCTTCACGCCGTGTTATTTACCCGCTGACGGGAATTTCCTCGTCCTCACCGAGCGCTGACTGAGGTTTTCTGTTTTGACGCCTGCAGATCCCGACCACGGTGCGCTCCATCCACCAGGATAAGATCCTGTCCCTCAGACAGCAGACCCAGTTCCTCTGGGAGGCGTACTTCTCCTCCGTGGAGAAGATCGTACTGACCACACTGGAGGTGAGCAGCCAGGGCCCTCTGACGTCTCTTTGGTACAAAACCAGAAGTTTAAACTGAAGGTCGTGACGTTTATGGAGAGAAAAGCACAGGTTGTGTTCATTCAGGTTTTATTTAAAGCAGAAGAAGCTGCATTCAGTTCCTACCGGAGTAGCATTGATGGGTCTGCTGCTTCTTAACTGGGAAGATCTAAACCAGTGACCTTTTATAGTCTTACTCGGCTCAAGTTCAGCTTTTACGAGTATCAGTCAGCTGGGAAGGCTTGAAGGATGGCTGTGAAAGCGATTTGTAGTTTTACCCTTCAAAAGCGTTGAACACTGTGGACTGTTTTTCAGTGGATCCTAATAGTGATGTACGGGCTTTCAAGAGCTCTCGTAAAGCACTCATAAAGTTTTGTTTTTCTCTTAAATGTCTCTAAGGTCAACAGAAACTCGTTGGACGACATTCTGTTGTCCATCTCTAAGTTTTATCTTCAAAGCATAACTTTTTTTTTGTTTTTTTTTTTTGGAAACAAAGTGCCGAATGTGCAGTTTATCCACGATTTCGTCCTGCAACGTCCAAAGGGTTTTTATACACCTTTCGAGGGCTCAGATTTAAAGAGGAGAACTAGAGAGAAGTGCAAAGAGGAAATCCTGCATTCATCATCACTCCCATAGGCCATACAGCCCCCCTCCCCAGCCCCATCCCTTCCCTCCCAAATCACCTACTTTAATGTGGGAAATTTGTGGAGCGTGAAGAATTTGCTTGAAACTTTAGATGGTCATCAACTATCCCAGTATTTGCTATGGTTGAGACGTGATACAGAGTTACTCCAGTGGAAGCTCGTTTACACAGTGACAAAGTCAGGCTCTTGAGGTTGTCTCCATGGCGATAAAGGGGGATATATGTGTCTACACACCTCTGAGTCCAGGATAAGATCCTGTCCCTCAGACAGCAGTCCAAGACCATGATGAGAATAAAATCTCTCTATGTTGCTGTTGTGGTGCTGAAACCTGACGAAGAGTACTAGGATCTTCTCATTAGGGTGGAGGACAATGTGGACAGACTAAATTGGACATGGGTCATGGGTAACTCTTGAGATGGGAGCAGAATAGTCAACCTGGTAAAAACATTAAGGTTTGTGTCATTTTTCACTTTTTAGCGATGGATGAGATCATTTTCTGAATCTGTAAACTATAAAAAAGAAAAAGCGCCACAATTATTTTACTTTTTTTTTTTTTTGCAACACTTAAAGTAAAGAACAGCATCAAACATGGCCTGAGTAATCTTATAAAAACACAGTGACATTTTAAAAGCGCTAAAAAGAGCTTAAATAAATTTAGGAAAACTCAGCAATAAGCTCCACAAAAAAGTGTAATAATAAAGCATGATTTACGGTTCTTTGATTAACCAACAATGCCCACTGGATCTCCCTAGATATGTAACTGTTTGTTTGGTGTGGACTATCGTTCCCATGGGAACCAAATTCCTCCCACACTGGTGGATTTAAAAAGTTCTTCCTCTGCGTGTTTGCCACATCTGCCCGTCTTCTAATATCTCACAAGCCACATTTCATTATTTGGTTAGAAAAAAAACGGATCCATGCGGATCATACGTGAGCCGTTGCTGCTATACCGGGAACCTTAACTGAAGTGGTACAAAAAGAGGTGCTAGGAACCTTTTTACAGTGGATGGTGCGAGATGAGACGAGTTAAGATGTAGCGTAGGGTGAAAAGGAGGTTTTAATGATCTGAGAACTCTCTCAGTCATGTGTTTCAAATTAACAACAGCACAGACTGAGACAAAAACCCGTGATCCATCTAATCCAGACACCTCGCTATTGAATCCGAGCAAATAATTTGCAGGCGTTGCAGATGACTTGGAATTAACACGTCGGCTTACAAATGGCTTCCCCCTCCCTGATTCAAATCCCCATCAGGCATTTAATTTCCTCTCTTACGGTACCACTTCAACCCCAGAAGAAGAGTCCCCTCAAAGCAGGAATCTGACTAACTCTAGCTCCCAAATAACTCATCAGAGTTTCACAAACTCGTGATCCAGGATCGGTGGGACCTTAGTCAGCTCTACCCCTCCGGTCCAGTTCGTTATCTTGTATTATCGCGAGCCATCTCAAGCACGTGCACCAAGTCAGAGAGACGTCTCCATATGTCAAGATGCGTCTGCCCAGACAGGCGTGGCGCCACCCAGGCACGGCCCCGCCGACGTGCTGTCACGCCACTCAAAAGTGCAAGGTGGCTCGGTGTGAACGCCGTCGGTGTGTGCGTGCGAGTTCATACCGAGTACCGCGGCGTCTAAATACTTAATCCTGACCGACTGCTCTGTAAAAGATAGTGACGGGAGAGAGAGAGTGGTGGCGAAAGGATGAAGAGGAGCATGGGTGACATATGGAAATGGCGTTGCGGCGGCAGCTGCTGAGATAATAGATGACGCGCTTTATTCGTCCTATTGAACCTGCACGAGCGCGCACACCTTCACTGCAGTTCAGAGAGTCTGCTCGCACACATCTGCAATCCCGCTTTATTCTTTCTTTCACTTCCACTCAAAAGTTCACCGATGCGTTTTGGTTTTTTTTTTTCCATCTTTAAACTGTATTTATGGTTTTCAGAAGCTGGGAGCCGAAGATACTCAACAGTTTAGTGTGACCCCAACTCTGCAAACCGCAAGATTAGTCCTTAGAGGACGTAGAATCAGGTTAAAGTTATTAAAATGAGAGAATTAATTATACTAATGTTGGGTCCCCACAAAAGTAAAAAGAGAAATAGCAGCAGCAGCAGCAGCACAAATGAGCCTTTCATGCAGTTTTTCTCCATCAGGAAGCAGCAACGTTTGGACCAATCACAAGGTCAATATCATCAGATCTGCTGCTGGTACACCTATTAAAGTCGCCTATTAAAGCCCAGTCTGCAGCGCGCTCTCATGGAAGTAGGATTTATCTATCATGCTCTAATTGGTTGATTGTGGCTGTTCTGAGGTGAGATTGAGTCGTCCATCATGTCCAACTGAGGGACGCCGACGGGGGAGGAGCCGCAGCCAAGCGAACAAAATTGCCCCTCATAAGGTGTAGAGGGCTGCGGGGTTTGAAGGTGGAAGGGGCTGTTTTTATAGAGAAGTCAACAGATTCCAGGTTGATCTGGTGTCTTTTTTTTTTTATTATTATTATTCTGGGGGAAACGGTTAACGACAGCCTTCGGGGACAAACTCTGAAAAGTAAAAGACATCCAAACACTTCCTGCAAACCTGCTCCCTTATGATACATTTTTATTTATAATTTATATTTTATCAATATTGCAACGGTAAGCCCCTTCCAGTCGTATTATTTGCATTTTAAGTTTGAACAGCTTCCAGCTGCACAGCTATCCCCCAGCTGACTCTTTCTTTTCCTCTCTGTCCGTAGTGTATATCGGTCCTTTGAGTTACCACGCCAACAGCCATCGCCTCCCTTTGCAATAGCAGCCATAAAACATGGCTGCAAACCTGTGTCTGTTTTACTGAAGCAATTTAGCATGGCTCAAGGGCACAGCAGCAATATCTCTCTCCCCTGCCTGTTCAGCAGAAGCCGACTGGAGGCTGCAGCGGGGGAAAAAAATACTGCCCATTTCCATGTCCCACCACTTGACTGACTACTCTATTTGGGCGCTGAAGGGATCGGGGCTGGGCTGACGGACTGGTGCATCGACGCAGCCGTGGGGTGGGGGTGGTGGTGGTGGGGGGGTTACAACACAACGCAGATCTCCATCAGCTCTGCTTTGTGCGACAAGCGATTCACACTCGCTGCAGCTTTTCACATTTATGCAGATTTGTTGATTGGAGTTTAAAAAAAAAAAAAAAAAGTATCATCCCGGAGTTGAACGTGTCGTTGCAGGTTGGATGTTATCTCTGTTGACATTCGTTTACATTTATGACAGTCTGCTTCTTCCCATTTTTGTGTTTAAAACAAAAAAACAACGCTTTTCTCACAGTAAAATTCTCCATCAGTGTGATCAGAAGCCTCATTGATTAACCCCTTGATGCCTGATGTTGCATATTTGACCCATCTGAGACCTCTGTAGCATCCCCAGAGTCAAAATAATAATAACAAAAAAGATTTCTACAATTAAAAAAATTCTAAAAAAATAGATACACTACATAGAAATATAAAAGAAATTACCTAATGTATTCATAGAGGTACAAAAAAAAATCATTAGAAATCTTTTAAAAACAGGATTGAGACTGTTTTATTGCAATACATTTTAAACACTTTAAATGTACAAAATTATAATTTTCTGTGTATTATTTCATATAACAGGCATCAAGAGGTTCTTATTTCATCCACTATAATCAGAGAGAAATAAAATATGCACACATTATTCATGGGATGTGACTTAAATCTAACTAAAGCCATTCTTTTAGCTACTTATTTTTATAGTCTGAATTGCCTCAAACATGCTAAAGCAAGATAACAAAACAATAACCCTGAAATAGCTCTTATTTTCCTGCAGTTATTTATTTCAACCACAGATGGAAAATCTGGTATTAGAGCTAGACTTCTTCTCTTTTCTTTTTTCCCCTTGTTTGGTATAATACTGTAAATGTATTTTTGTCTTGTTTTATTTTTGTTTACCGTCACTTTCTGAATAGTCAGTTCCAGTAACGATGTAAACTTAAAAGTGGGTGCTGGTGCTGTGGGAGTCGTTTGTTCATATCAACCCCAGTTCTAACTTTTAACTAAAAAAAAAGGCTTTTATCTGTAAGAATAATGTTTTTTTTAAAGCTATTTTTTAAAATAATTTTTCATTTGAAGCAAGTTATTTTCATATAAAGCAACAGTGAATAAAAATGACTATGGAGGTATGTTTTTTTTATATTTATTTTTTTTCCTGAGAGCTTCTGTTTGGCAGTGAAGCCCCTTTTTTTTTTTTTTTTGGTGGTATATAATTATGTGTTGTTTGGCGCTTGTAGATTTTGATAGAGAATGACAGTATCATTGTGGTATTTGTTATACTGACGGCTGGTCTTCGGGGATCCAAACATGATTACAGTGTATGGCCCGAAGTCACACATTTGTTTTTTCTTAATTCTCATAATTTTGTGAGTCTTAACCAAACATCCTGGTCATTCCCAGTCGGGGGGTTTAACGGTACAATAAAAGAGGCATTGTTAAAACAGAGTGGAGAACAGAAGTGAGCAGTTTTCTTTATTTATTTTTTTGTTTTCTCGTTTTGCAGATCATCCAGGATCGTGTGCTGGAGCACGGCTCCAGGAGCAGCCTGATGTGGAACAGTCACCCAGGTGGGCTGTTCGCTCTGCCGCAGTACTCCGGGTACCTGGGAGACTTCCCCTTCTACTACGCCACACTGGGTCAGTGACACACGTACCGAAAGAGAAAAAAAAAACAAAAAACCTCTCCTTCGAGGTGTCCCTCTCCATCGCTTTAGTCTCCGGGACGACAGTTTCCGGAGCTTTCCGTCCGGCTGCAGCTGCTCTTTTTGTGGTGCTTGTCTGAATGCTAGAAACATGGCCCTAACCCTGATCTACCGCCCTCCTCCGCCAGCTTTGTCTAACAGCAAGCAGAGTGGACGAATGGGCCCATGACGGATGTTTGCGTCCGTCCTGCTGACACTCCGCCCCGTCCATCATTGGTTTTTGAGTCAGCATTGTTACTGCGTTTCACTGCGGCGGGGCCAATTCCTCCCGTCACGGTTCAGCGGCGGCGAATTTCCCCCCTCCACATATCTGCAACCTGGGGGTTACTCCATCCGTCACTTCTTCACTCCATCATCATCCAGCGCTGCCAAACACCGCCCGATGCACGCACGCTTGTACATGCCCGGGGACGGGTGGGAGTGGAAGGGGGGAGGCAGTGTAAACTCAGGTGATGGAGCACCCGGGGTGTGAAGCAGATATTAAAATAGATGGAGACGGCGACAGACGGGGATTACGACGAAGGCATGTGTCTTTGTTTGTCAAAGAGGAAGCAATTAAACAGGAATGGGGTTTTTGGGAGACGAGGAGGATCGACGCTGACGTGTAAATGAGTCGAATCAGACACGCCGAATATTCCTCTGTGACGTTTCCACTAACATTTGATACACATTTACTCTCTTTATGCAGTTTCACATTCACAGGTGGAACCGGGTTTTTTTTTTAATGTTTTCACAAGACGAATTTTCAATTGGAAATCTTGAAAAAGATTAATTTTTTATAATAGTATAGATAAGTCGGTAGATAAATAGGAAAGACAGTCGGACTGATTTTGTTGATCACTTTCGGGAGAAAAAAAAAAGATCTCTTAAATAGTTTACAAAATGAATCTGAGAAGATGACAAAATTATTAGTCGGATTGGAGAATGGAAAGATACATTATATAACAAGCATGTCCATTTCTTCTTCTTTCCTTTTTTACTCTAATTTAATCTTGGTGTTGAATGCTGGAATTTATTCTCTTTTCTTTTCATAACTTGACAAAAAACAACTAAAAAAATGCTTTTTCTTAAAGTCTATTTCACTCCGTACACTCTGTAGCCTGTAAAGCTGTAAAGCAAGTAGCCACCGTTTAAGTTTAAGCTGTCACAGTTTAGGGCATTAAGACCCGCCCCCCAAGCCCAGATGAGCCAATAACCGTTGAGAGTTCCACAGGGATCAAGACTAGGACATCAGTACTTTTCAGCTTCATAAAAGAACATACTTGTATTATCAGTTTCAGGTATCCATTTCCATCTAAGAGTAACTATATGGCACTAGGTGCGAAGTTAAGCATTTCTGAATTAAATTAATAAAAGTAAATAAATTTAATCTTACCCTGTGGTGCACGATCAGTATTGATTCTGTTGTTTTTTACACTGACCGTACGGTGAGGCCTCTCTCATTTTTACTTATAAACCTTAGCCTCCAGTTTCATCTTATTATCAAATGTATTTATTTTATCTGTTTTGTACACACCAAATGTGTGTGCAAATTTTAGGTTTTAACCATTTATGTATATGCAAACAGTCATATGGGATTTATTCAGGGTTTTAAATACATGCATACTTTTTTTGTGTTACAATCCAGTACATTTGGAAGTTTCAAGACCATACTTTTTCATTACAAATAATAAAGATACAATAGTTTGCCAAGTTTGAAGGCTGCATCTATTTTTCTTCAAAGAATTTGCTTAGTGGCAGAAAGTAGAGTTGTCTAATGCTATCTCTTCCCTGCCATGCTTTGCTGGTTCGAGTTAGATTAGATTTAAATTAGGAAAAGTTGGACGTCGTCTATGATCCGTCTTGCTCAATATCTTATTTCCTTCTCATTTTCAGCCTCGATTACTTTATTCCAACATGAAGTCAGACTGAATTTAAAGTCGCATCAGTAGTCGGTTGTCTGTTTATTGGCTTGCAGATTCAGATGAGGAGTTTTCAAGATGAAATATTCAGCGATCAAGAGATTCTGCATTTTCAAAACACATTAACGCTGTTAAATATTTTAAGAGTGTTTTGGAACATATCCAACCCTGACAATTAAATCATCTATATTTTTAACTGCTCATCTGAAGTGATATCTTCGTCTGTCTGAATATACGATACCAGAAATGATCTTCGTCTGAAAATAAATACAAAGTGTTTAAAAAAAAGAAGAAAAAGATTGTGTTCTCATTCAGCTTGAGTCAGAAGAGATATTTGTCTGTGAGACAAATGCTTTCTGTTATCTGACTTAAATTCATGTTGTCTTGTTGTGTTTCAGGTATTAAACCGTACCCCAAGTTCACCGCGGTCATCCACGCCGTCTCCCCTCTGGTGTCCCAGTCCCAACCCATACTCAAACTACTGGTTGCAGTGGCCAAGTCCCAGTACTGTGCACAGGTAAATGAACGTGTGTGTGTGTGTGTGTGTGGGCGCACCATCCCAAGAATCCACTCCCCACCTCCACTCTGTGACTCCTGAATTTGTGCCGCCCCATGCGGCTCGCCCGGCTGTTACGTAATCATATTTTCCAACCGGAGCAGGAAGAGGACCCGTGCTCCATCCGTGTGTGTTTGAGAGTTAACTTCGGAGGATTGAATTAGGACGGCAGTTTGTGGCTTTGCTACATCTGTCTCCATGGCAGCCAAACCCCCTTCAGCACAGCTGGAGATGCCATGTATTGATTCCCCTGCTTGCTCCTTACCAAAGCAGGAAATAAAGTGGAATCTGCTCCCTGATGGTGGGGTGGGGGGGTTTTGTGTGTCAGTGGGTGTGGGTTTTAGTTTGTGTGTGCAGACGTTGGAGCAAGAAGAAAGGGTGCAGCACATGGACGGGTGTTGGTGTATAGTGAGAAGTTAATGTATGTTAATAGCTTGATTTTGATATTAAACTAATTGCAAATTTAATTTGCGTGTTGCAGGGACTAAACAAAGTTTTGGAGAGATAATCTGAACATCTATTAACTTTTCACCGGCATGCATGAACACAACAGTCAGACATATTTCACTAACGTGCGAGTTTACAGCAACACTTTATCTCAATATAATACCTCCCGAAGCAACACTTTTAGAGGATTTTTTTTTCCTGTGGTTATCTGAGCAGCTGTCAAATCGAAACAGCCATGAGGAAAAAAAAAATCATAAAATATTAAATGTATCATCAAAGATGTTTTTTTTTTTTCCTTCAGAGCAGCAAACAAATCTTAAACTAAACGACCCTCACTGGTTGCAAGCAGGAAATGAAAAATATAGTGTACAATGTCAAAATAAGTTGCCAGAAGGGGAAATTAAATAAATTACATTACCTCATGGAAAAGATAATAGGTCTGAAGATCTGAGAATACAAGTTTTACACATCATTCAAGTAACTGAAGCCTTCAGCTAGGAAGAAGTTGTACTCAACACAACCAAACCTAACCGATAGAACTAATCGCCTCCTGAACCACAAGAACCAACCGCCTCCTGAACCACAAGAACCAATACCCTCCTGAA
>JAOWBL010000003.1:1688687-1708830 GCA_028564865.1 Zenarchopterus dispar
TATATATATATGTATATGTGTGTATGTATATATCTGTATGTATATATATATATATATATGTGTGTGTGTGTGCATGTATATGTGTGTATGTATATATCTGTATATATATATATGTGTATATGTGTGTGTGTATCTATATCTATATATATATATATATATATATATATATATATATATATATATATATATAGCTTCTCAAACTGTTTTCAGTTAAGTTCCATGTGAGTAATATTCTTCCATCCAGGTACCTCTTAAACCAGTCCAAAACGTTTTGGGTTGTAAGGAGGGACAAAATCAGTCACACACACAACTGACATCAGTGTAATGATTATTGAACTTCTTCATGAAAAATATTCAAAACAAAAATAATATTTAAAAGAACCACTTAAGTGTGGGGAGTAAAACTAATTTAATGAAAACAGTGATGATGCATGCTCAAAACCATGTAAAACACTTCTCATTTCCCTTCATCTTGTGAACTATTTGGATCTTTTTTCTTTTTTTTTTTTGAAGGTAAATTGTTCACAAAAAAAATTATATTGGACTTGTTCAAAAAATTAAAAAAGGTTAAAATAAAAAAATTAGCAAGTTAAATCTCTGTTGAGATCTTTGTAGAAACTGGAAGAAATTAGAATCAAATTATGAACTTCATTACAGACACAAATTTATTCACACAAAATAAATCATTAACCTAATTTAGCACAGCAACGATTAATCGCAGAACATGCGAAAATAAGACTAGTAATTTAGCCTTCTTTGGGACCTTTTCTAACGTATTTTCAGTATCATTGCTGTTGTCATTCAACCACGACTCCATTGGTAGTTTGGCCATGACAGGTGATTGACAGGTGATTGACAGGTGAGACTTCTTGGCGCATGCCAGATTGGGTGGATCAAACCCGGATTATTTTGAGGGTACTGATATTAAATACTGAACTTTTGTAAATATAAATTTCTATTTTAATAAATCATTTAACATTTGATGAAGTTTGTACAAAGGTAATTTTTTTTTAAAAATAATTTTTCTTCAACCTGAGGTACCCCTATTTGAGAAATACCCACTCAGATGATCTAAAAAAAGTAGCTGGATGTATGAAAGTTAAAATTGTCCCCAAAACACACGCCGAGTTCTTCCTTTGTTTTTGAAAAAACGTTGTACACAAAACATATAATTTAAATTTCCAAAAAGCAGATGAAATGATGTGCTGTGCATCATAGAGGATGTTTTTTTCCAAGTATTTTCTCAGTATAGCATCATGTTGAAATACAAAGGGAGCTGTTTCAGGAGACGTGGAAGCTTTTTTTTAAAAAAAAATTTATTTTATTTTGATGTTTTAGTCTCATAATTTGAAAGCTTTGATCACCACCACAGACGCTGGCTGCCGGCAGCTGCTTGGGAAGCTGCTTTTATTTGATGAGCTTCTGCCTCTGTTGTATTTTCACTAAAGTATATTTGAGTGTGCACTTCCTTTGTTAGCTCTCCCAGTAGCGAGTTTCATTACCTCTACGGCTTTTTTTCTTTTCTTTTCTTTTTTAAACATACTAACCTGCAGAAATACATTAGCAGCCTTGATTAAATGAAAAAGTAAAAACTTGCTTTCACTTTTATTTTTAACACTTGGAAGAAATATTTTATGGGATTAGGAGGATATAGTTTGCTTGTTTTAACTTTAATAATGGCTTTCATAGTGTTATTAATTATTAATCAATCGTAGGTGGTTGTTTGTTTTTAGTTTTTATTTCTACCTTATATATATGTCTTATTTTTACTTTTATTTATTTGTCTATACTTTTTACTTTTTAACTCCAATGTTGTCTCGGTGGGAGCCCTCTGAACTGGAGGTGCTGTTGACTCCGGTTGCCATGGCGATGGCCTGAGGTCCACTCATCCCTGGCTTGTGGTGGGGTCCATACATCCACCCAACAGCGGTGGAGTTTGGTACTCTATCCCAGCCAGGGGTGGGTTGTGGCCCCCACCATGCAGTCTGACTCCGGGGTTTCACAGCCCCCTCCTGATGCAGACGGTTCCCTGTGATAGTGGGATAATGTTCCCTCACTGGTTCTTCTGGGCCCAATAATGTTTTCTATGTTGTTATTTATTTGATCATTGACAGAGATCACGGTCGGTCTTGGAATGGGTGGGACTGGTTTTGTTTTTACTGTTAAAACACTTTGTGCTGCATTTTATTGTATAAAAAGTGCTGTATAAATAAAGTTTGATTGATTGATTGATAGTATAAACGCAGACGTAGAAACAATAACCTCTAACAGAGGGGACTCCTCGCTGGCAGCTGACGCTTGTTTTAAGGACGATAAATGAAATGTGTGTTTCTGTCTGTCCAGGTGGACTTCGCGTTCACGGTGTGGCAGAGTTTTCCTGAGCGGATCGTGGGCTACCCGGCCCGCAGCCACTTCTGGGACAGCAACAAGGAGCGCTGGGGCTACACGTCCAAGTGGACCAACGATTACTCGATGGTCCTGACTGGCGCCGCCATCTTTCACAAGTACGGCGACCACGCACGCCTCCCTTCACGCACGTTACTGCCCCCCCCCCACTCTTTACCTCTGCTCAACACGGATCCCGCTTTGACTCGTCTCTGCTCTCCGGTGTTCACTTGTCTTCCCTTTGATGGAGCACTTTGATGAAATGATCTGTAGATCATAAAGTAGATGTGATGTTCAGCGGAGCTCAGCCTCGGGAAACCCAGTACGCTTTATCAAAAAGTGTCAATTTGTCTGCTACGCAGCCCCCCCATAGTTCGTGCATTAAGTTAAACTAAAGCCCTGTCAGCTTTGATACGCCCCCACTCCGCTGTGATGACGCCGGTTCATCGAGGCGAAGTCAGCCAATCGCCACAGCCGAGCGCCGGGCCGCTTTCAGCAAGCCGCTGGTTCGGTCCGTCCAACACGAACAGTTACATAGAACAACGACACTGACATGTGATACGTAAACATTCATTACATCTACAACTTAAATACGATATTGTTCCTTCTGACATATTCAGGGGTTTTTACAAAAACAATATTTTTGTTAAATGTGTGTCAGATTAACCCTTTGATGATGTTGCATATTTGATAAATACCCATCTGAGACCTCTGTAGCCCCCCAGAGTCAAAAAAATAATAACAAAAAAGATTTGTACAATTAAAAAAAAATTCTAAAAAATAGATACACTACATAGAAATATAAAAGAAATGACCTAATGTATTCATAGAGGTACAAAAAAATGAATTAGAAATCTTTTAAAAACAGGATTGGGACTGTTTTATTGCAATATATTTTGAACACTTTAAATGTACAAAATTATAATTGTCTGTGTATTATTTCATATATCAGGCATCAAGGGGTTAAGTCTCAAGTGAAGATCTAACCTGATCTACAATACTCATGGTGTAACCATTTCAGAAGTACATTACAAAGACTTTGAATATCTTACTATCCATGAAAATATTCTAAGAATCTGGAGAAATCTCTGTACGCATGGGACAGGTCTGAAAACCATCCTCATGGTCTTCAGGCTCATCTGAAATAAATAAACAGAGACAAGGCAGAAAAACTGTCCTGTAGTCAGACGAATCGAAATTTTAAAATCTTTTTGGGAAACATGGACACAGTGTCCTCTGGACAGGTGTGTTTTCATCCGTCGTCGCTCCATCGCGTCTCCTTGCGGTTAACGAACCTTTAAACCTGAGCCAGGATGATGGGGTTAAATGAATGAATTTCTCACGTGTCCTTGCAGGTACTATCACTACCTGTACACCAACTACTTACCCACCAGCCTGAAGAGCATGGTGGACCAGCTGGCCAACTGCGAGGACATCCTGATGAACTTCCTGGTCTCTGCTGTCACCAAGCTCCCACCAATCAAAGTCACGCAGAAGAAACAATACAAAGAGACCATGATGGGACAGGTGAGGGATCCGTGACCTTTTCACCACGTCTGGATGGAGTGAAATCTTTCTGATGCTGTCACATCACTTCTGATTTAAATCTGAAAGGCCGTCAAGAAAACCGATTCGTATCAGGAAACCTCAAAGGGTTGAAATAGTAAAAGTTTAACAGCGTTAGATAAGGAACCGCATAATCCCGCTTAAATCTGCCCCCCTCCCCTCGTTTCTGATCTGTGACTAATGCTGTAGTTAACGTTTTCTTCAATCTCGCCTTTCAGCTGGAGCAAACTCTGGCTGGCTTCAGGAGTCGAATTAATTATTCTCTTTAAATTCTTTGGTGGGAGCCTTGAGTACACAAGACGGGCTCTAACTGCGAGGAGACAAAAGCTCACACACAGTCGTGTCATATTTGCAGCTGTGTGTCATGGTTTCTTAGCTCATTCTTCCAAATATAGAGTATGATGCAGCGGATGATGAACTAAAAAAATGATAATGTCAGTCGATGCTGAATAATGGTTTTCTTCTGACTTAAACTGAGTCATGATTGACTCAACGGATGTAACAGTCTTTTTTATGTCGTAAGGATGTCTGCCAGTGAGGGAAAAAGCAGAACAATCTGTTTTTGTTCAGTAAATCTGCTGTGCTGACAAGATAACCAGAATGGAGATGGGAAAGCATGTCCTGTAATTCCACTTTGTCCCACTAGAGGTGCACTTTGTGCCACACCTGAGCCTAGTACATGAACTTTGTTGTGATATGCTGCCCCCACATGGTCAGAAGTGGTATTGCTTTAATTGTCATTTTAAGTGACCTTAAATCGTTTGAGTTTGGACAGAGTACTCTACCATGACGAAGCAAAATCAATTTCCTCTTAGCCAAAAGTGTAAATACATTAAATCAGCAGTGGTGCACATTTTTGAGCAGTTCTTCATTTGTTTTTTCCAGCCTTCTGTTTCTGTCTCCGATGTCTTTCTTGGGAGTTGCCGATATCAACCGATAATTATTCATATCATTGAGTGAATTTCGTTATAAACCTAATACTGTGAGTCTAAATCAGCTGTCTCCTGTCCTGCCTTTTATTCCCACCAGTCTTCGAGGGCTTCTCGCTGGGCCGACCCGGACCACTTCGCTCAGCGGCAGACCTGCATGAACAAGTTCGCCAGCTGGTTTGGCACCATGCCGCTCATCCATTCCCAGATGAGACTGGACCCCGTACTTTTCAAGGACCAGGTCTCCATCCTCCGCAAGAAATACAGGGACATCGAGAGGCTCTGACAGGACCGACGCCCCCTCGGGGGAGACCCCACGCAGGGGGAGACGTAAGAGAGAAACTGTGGGGGGGAACGGGGACGAGTCGGACGTACGAGGGGATGGACAGGGAGAGACACTGCTCTGTCTTCCACTCAGCACATTGCCAATAACAGCGGCGCCACCGCTGCCAGGACTTGATGCAGGAGGGGACGAGACGAAAGCAAGCAGATGGCATTTTGGATATGGAAAAATAAAAATGTAAACACAGACTGATGAAGACGAGTACACAAACTGACAGACATGCCAAACAGTACTGTATGTTTCACAAATGTGCAAACAGGCAGCGCACACTACTGACAACAAGAACTATTGGATAGAATATTTTTTTGTACTACGTGGAGAAAAAACAAAAAGGACGAGTATTGGCGTTCCTGCTCTCTCTGCACAAGTGCAGGATGGTAGAAGAGGGAAGGTGTCAGTGATTCCAAACCTGGCAACCCACAAATCCCACTGGTCGTCCCTAGCAACCCTTCCTCGTCAGCATCAGGATAAGATACTGGACTCATTGCAAAACTCCTGCTTTTACAGCCTGGGATTGTTTTTTTTTTCTCCTCCTCAGAGTAAAAGAAAAGAAAAGGAAAGGAAAAAACAAAAAAAAAAGCTAAACAGCTGCGTTCACGCCGTCGCCGCGGAGATGCAACCTGGAGTCTGAAATTGCTCTGGTCGGCGCTTTCCTCGGCTCATTCCTTTGTTGATATTGCTGTTCTAATGGTGTATCTGATTCCCCGTTTTCGCTGGAATAAGTTACAAAAACATCTTATTTCATGTCCCATTTTCCTTTCATACTTGCCACAGCAGTTGTACTTTTCTCATCTTTTTCCCCAGTTACCTTCATCATCCTTTATTTCCCTGTTCGGCCTCACTGTACTTTCACTTATCTGTGTGTGTGTGAGAGAGAGAGAGAGAGAGTGTGTGTGTGTGTGTGTGTGTGTGTGAGAGAGAGAGAGAGAGAGAGAGTGTGTGTGTGTGTGTTTGTGCTGAATGTACAGAAGCTTGAAAAGTTGGCTCATCCAACCATAAGCTCAAGCAGAGTACATTTTCCCTCAGCTGAAATGAGTGAAATGAACATTTCTGGATGAAATGGAGTGGAACGCTGCATTCTAACCCAAACTCCTTTCGACTATTTTCTTTTCTTTTCTTTTTTTTTCCTTTTCATTTCTTCCTGCATGGTCTCTGAGCACTGTCCTTGCAGGAAGAAATGGAATAAATATATATATATATTTTTTTTTTAAACTCCGACAATAGCAGGTCAGTAGTGACCAGCGTGGTTTTACAGGAGTGCTTGTAGAGATTTTAACGCTGAGTGCATCGGTGCCATTCTGACATCAGGGTCTGCCTTCACTATTGTTTATTGCACGTTGCCTACATCAGTTTGAGATGCTCTTATGTTGATATATTCTCCTCACGAGCCCGCCGTAGTGCTCCTGTTGCCATATCTTTCGCCCTCGACATATCGGATGACCTCAGAGCCATTAAATTTACGGAGAGTTTCTCCTCCATTTGTCAGACAGAGATACATTTAGGCTTCAATTAACTAAAGCCGTGTTGTTCAGAGAGCTGTTTTATTCCTCGGGGACGAGCTGTTCAGAAAACACTGCACATTACGGATTATTGCGTTGTACAAACAGTGACCTGCTGCCTAATGCCAGCCATGGGGAGGGGGGGCCGGCTTTTCAAACTGGCACCCTCCCCGCCTCACTGTGAGCCACGCCCCTTCCACGCCGGTTGCACCTTAAACGATCTCGCCGGTTTCAGACCGATCAACGTGGCGGGGTAACTGGCTTCCTCGTCCTCCGGTTGATGGTTCTGAAGGAGGTGACCCGTCTGAGAGAGACGGGGGCTGGATCCGGGCTGTCACCGGGTCCGGGAAGCATCAGCACCTCCACGTGAATGAAAGCAGCACGCTTTTAGTGGCCTTTCCCCCCCGGACAGGTTTTCAGCAGTCCGCCATGTTCATCGCTTTGTCTTTTCTTCACTGCTGACTTGATTTAAGAGTTATTTCATAACCGTCGCAGGTTCTGTCTGGACATATCAAACCCAGCCAGGGGGGCTGTCAAAGCTCCCTTTCTTTGGTTTGAATATCAGGTTTGAATTTACACAACGTCCTGGGACTTTAGGTTGGAAGTGTGATTTGTTTGCCAGAAGATATTTATCATTTAATTCGTGTGGAGACACAAAACCATCAGAAGAATGGGATTCTGGGAACAACACACCCCTCTCTTAGTTCACATCTGGCTGCGATTTCATCTTCAAAAAGAAAAAGTATTGTTTCATATCATGTTATTTTTTTCTATGTCCGATTGCATTACTGTTGTTGATTATTCGAGGAGAACCTTGTCCTCCAGCTTCATATCTAATTCACAAACAGAAGTGGGGGGTGGGGGGAACACCACCCATTTTAAAAGTCTCTCCAATCAGCACTGTAAATAGATATTTATTTCTTAAAGAAAAATGCTGTTCCAATCTGAGGTGACGCAACAAGGACATTAAGACAGATCCTGGATCACTGAGGGGACTTAGTGGTGTTTATTCGGTCTAAAGCATTTTCTAAACGCCGTGCACACAGATGCCAATATCCAAGCTCGTGTTACGTCTCCCTATGCATCAGCTTTTTCTTTCCCAGGGAAGCATCCATCACGCTCTTGTGTATTTCTAATACACAACTCCCCGAGAGAGAAAACATTTCATGGCAGTAGTTTCAACTCCAGAAAAGACTGCACACGCCAGTGATTCAGAATTGGGTTGGGACGCACCATCTTGGCTCTTCATGGGAGTCAAATTATAAAGTCCCAATAAAGACTACACCAGCTGACACGTGGGAAATAATAAGCAGCTGGGTCCCCTGAACCAGATGGAAACATTTCCAGATTCTGCTGCAGCATCCTCACCTCGTGCATTATAATAATGGGTCTGAGGGGGTAACACGGCGCCATCGTTCACAGCTTCCTAATAGAAAGTTCAGCTCGCTGAACACGACCTGATGTATGTTTGTGTAAGGTCTGTGCGTCGGGCTCCCCGGGAAAAAAAAAACCAAACACTTCCATCATTTCACTGAGACATTATGCAAAGTCATCAGTTTCATCATAGGTGGAGACAAAAAAAGAAAGTTTACTCAAAGTTTTATCATGGCGGCGGCATTCGTGCTCGAAACTAGTCTGTTCTTGATTTGTGCCTTTTATCAACAATTAAGTTCTTGACGGCGATCTGCTCCCGCGCCTACTTCCACGTGCACGAGCTCAGCATCCCTCACTTCATACACTGGATGAGTCACAGCGCCCGTTCTCATCATGACAGCCCAGTTTCATGTTGTGTTTGGACACTGTTGCTAAGGCGACGACGCATGACCACTGTTTTCTGTTTCTGATTATTTATGGGTACGCGGCTGTTGTTACGTAGCCGGTCGGTGATAGCTGATGATGTGCTCTGATAGGACTCTGATAAGCCCAGCTGTCCTGATGCCTTCTCCTCCCTCCTACCTTGTAATTAAGAGAAGACTTTTATAGAGGCCACAAATGAAATAGATAAATGCCAATTTTGTAAGAATGATTTATAAAAAAAATAAACTCATATTTGATTATAAGTATGTCTTTGTGAGTTTTGTTCCTCTGAGTGTAAAAAAAATACAGTGATTGGTATTTTTTCAAATGTTTGGAATTTTACAGGAATTGTTTTGTTTGTAAAAGAGATGGTGCTTCATTCATTCTGAAAATTTTTATAAACAATTAAAAAAATTTTTTTTTTTTACATTTTCTGGAGCCCATGGAGAATAAAAACGTGCTCTAGGGTTATCCGTTTAACTTCAACTAGATTTGACAAAAACATCAGTTGTAGACCGACCTATGTTGAGTTTTATTTTATTTTATGCTACCCACAGGCAGCTTCAAGAAGTAGCAAAAAAACTGAATAGCTTGTTGGGTTATGAACAAATATGACTGAACATTCATCTTGAAATGATAGTATAAACAGAATCAATAAATGAAATAACATTTTGACATATTTTGATGTGATAAAAAGTCATATACAGCCTAACAATTTACAGTCGGATCAGGCTCCAGAACGATGACGTGATCTGTCCCATTACTGGATTGGACGCTACGTGACTTTTGACGCGTCAACAGCGCCGCCATTTTGAAAAGTGCTACTTTCGTCCGCGAGCAAGGCGGCTAGCAGCAACAGCCAAGGGAATTATCGTTCCCAAGGGGTCCAGTGTTTTTGGCTGCTACAACTATGCTAATGAACGCTTCAGGCAGCAGGGCATCTCCTTTCACAAGTAAGCAGTAATTTTTAGATTTAGTCATATTTAGATATTATATCACAGAGTGCTTCAGTAATGCAAAGTTGAATCAGGCTGACTGTTTATTTATCACGAACGAGGTAAAATACATTATTTGAGGCCTACACTATTGACAGCTGTTTGTTTACAAGCGAACTAACACTCTTCAAAATGGCGTCGCTATGCGCACGTGGCCTTCAACGCTAGGCAATATGATCCATCCAATCCAGTAACAGAGATCACTGATCTGTCCTTCATGCGTTATTAGTTTTTTTATAACATAACATTCACAGTGTAATTAATCACAACTAATGCAGCAGGGCTGATTCTTACATAAGAGAAGAGGTAAAAATGAAAAATCAATCAGCAACCCACCCCCCATTAACATCATTGGTAGGTGTGTCAACATGAGGGCTGATGGTTTGTTTGTGTGTGATGTTTCCAGCGTCTCAGTGCAACTCTGCACTTTTTTTTTATTAGTGTCATCATTTGTGACGGAGCATGGACAAGTACTCCGACCTCTGGCTCAGCTGAACAAGAACACGGTCCATTTGTACAGTAATAATAGTCCCTCAATGCAGCGGTGCCCTCTGAGAAATAATGACCAAACCCCAGGAGGACTTCACTAGTTACTCACAACATCGATTTTGTTTTTTTGCTTTTTTTGTTGAAAGCCTCCTCACGACCCCACAGCTGCATCTGTCCTCCTGTGGGTCCCCGAGGACAACAGCTTCAAAACCATCTCAGATATGGCCCCTGTTTGTTCTGAATTATTAAAAGCTTTGATACTGCCATGGATACGGGTGACCTCAGAGAAGCACCCTGAGCGCATCCGTCCGTCCGTCCGCGTGAGCGCACGCTCACATTTCATATTCGTCTTCTTTCTTTCACAAGTGGGCGCTGGAAGTAAAGCTCAGCCTTATCAGAACAGAGCCCACATGTGACACTACTAAAAAAAAAAAAAAAAAAACCCAACAAAACACTTGAAACCCTAACAGTCACACACACTCTCACTCACTGATGCATCCTTGCGTGGGAGGGTGCACCCAAACCCAGCTTTGGTTCTTTTGGTCTCTGGCACCGCTGGAGGAGGCGCGCCTGCTACCACGGTGTGGTTGCACGGCGTGTGCGTGCGTGGTGAGCAGATATTCAAAGATGTGAGAGGGCGGTATCTGACCAGAGCAGCTGCAAAAAACAAACAAAAAAAAAAGCTGCAGGTTCAGAGGAGCTGCTGCGCTGTTTTCCATCGCGCTGATTATCTGGAACTGTACACGGCTTCAAGTAAACAAAAAGGAAAATATTGATCTAATGTCACGTGAAATGTTGTCTGTTTTGGCTGGATTGGTATTAATCAGTAAATAATACAAAAGCTTCAACTCAAGCTTGTAACTTTTATTTTAATTGTTGGAACTGGTTGTATCTACGGAGGTAACGATTGGAAAAATGTTTATCATCAATGGAGGAACTTCAGAAAAGATTCATATAAAGCTTCTTTTTTTTCCTTTTTAAGATGGATAACTATTTTTATGGAGCTTGCTGAGGATTTCAGAAAAAAAATAGAGGGATTTCTGCATCTTATAATTTCCCCGCTGAAGGGAAAAAGTGCAGCCCTTTCAGTTTTTTTGCTCTGAATCATTTTCAGTCTGAGCAGCAACTTCCAACTTCTGTGTCTTTGTTTACGCTGCACAGTCGCCATCTTTCAACAATGACAATATCACGATGAAATAAATCTGTATAAAGCCTGCCTGGAGGCCACTTCAGCCCCACTCAAACAAACAAACAAACAAACAGGAAACTGAAGGCAGACGAACGAAATCTAAACTTTTCAGACAGAATGCGACAAAAGGTGCTGCAGCAACGCAGCGCATGATAAAAATACTTTACTCTTTGAAGATCAAAGCATATTTAAGTACCGTGGCGTCCTGAAAATAGAAGAAGACTATTTAATATTGACTGACATTTGTTGATGGCTGAAATACAGCGATCCTCCACATCATTAAAACTTCCTGCCTTATTTTATGTAAATGAGATTCAGCAGACGTGGCTGCGAGCTTTCATTACCGATGGTCCAGATTGTGCGTGTTTTTATGCAACCTGGGAGTGGTTTTAACGTTGTGGTTGCCTGTGAATATGCTCATATTATTCTCCCACACTGGGTGAATTTTCTCTCAACAGTGTGGAGAGACAGAGAAAGCGCAGTTGAAAATTGCTGGAAAATGGACTGCGTGTTTTCAAAAGGATGCGTGTCCACATCTCTATCTGCAGAGCCATCTGTTTGTGTCCACGGCAAATGCGCGATTGCGTCGCGAGCAAACACGTCGCTGGTAAATAAATGGAAATGGATGCTGTTAATGAGGAAATGCGCCTTGTGCTTGTAGGAGTGTAGCGTATGCAGAACCGAGCCATGGGAATGAAATCTTTTGCTGCTTTTTTTTTCCTTTACACTTTTCTCAAATTCCCCATAAATATTTATTATTCCAAACTATAAACTGTTAAAAACGCACTATTGGTCAAGGCGGTCTCTTCCGGCTGCGTTCCTAATACCTGCTGACAGTACACTTCATTACATTACTCCGGGGTCGGGGGGTCAACTCTGACGGTGACTTTGGTAAGAGATTGTGCAAAATACACAACAAACACACAGATGAAGACAAATAATCACACAAAATGACACTGGCATCTTTTTTTTTTCCAAATCACAAGAAGATTTATAGTTCATCAGACTTCTTATCAAGGAGTTGTAATTGCATGTCAGGTCCAATCAGAGAAGAGCAAGGATGAGTTTACACCAACCATAAAAAGGCAAGCAGCAGTAATTCGTGTTTACCTTACCTCTATTAGGACATGTGACTTTTTAATCCACATCTTCAGATGCTTCTAAATTAAGAAATGGGCTTGTCACAGATAGGTAGTTTGAAGATTAAATAGAATATATCAATATATCTCTACAGCCATAAACCTTCTATTAAGCTAGTACCTATAAATAGATAAAACTGAGTAACTGTTGTGATTAATTAGGCTTCATAATGCTGATTGAAACGTAGAACGTCGAGGTAGACAGAATATTTTATTTTCTGCCGTCACCCACACCGACAACACACCCTCGTGATGTCTGAAACCTCACCCGTCTGTGATGTCAAGCCCCTTTGTCTTCATTTAACTCCTCTAATTGTCCTTTTATCTTCTTCTGGAAGCAGGCCCGTGTTGCCAGAGTTCCCAGTTCTTGTGCAAAGTGCAGCTTCAGCCAGTCTGTAGTAACAAGGCCCAGGTCCAGTTTCTGACCCCTCCTCCAGTCGTCTCTTCAAGGTGTTTCGTTGTAATGCAGGTGTGTGTGTGTGTGTGTATGTGTGTGTGTGTGTGTGTGTGTGTGTGTGTGTGTGTGTGTGTGGCTCAGCTCCTGACAGCCAGCATGGAGTTGATCTCCCAGATGAGGTTGCGGAGTTGGTCCATGATCTGCTTCAGCTGCTGGTTCTTCTGTTTCAGCTTCTGCAGAAAAAAAAAAAAAAAAAAAGACATGAGTAAAGTTTCTGTAATTGTAAATAACTGACTTAAATTTTAAAATTGACAACAATCCTGATGCAATACTTGTGTCAAAGCAACTTTAACAAGCTTTTATATTGAAATACTTTAACAAAATTATTCAATTTTCAACAAAAAACATGCAGATCCCATACTCAACTTTAATACTATAAACAATGGGAAGTTTTTTTTTCCTTCTTTGACACCACAATAACATTTCCACTTACGACAAATCTAAACCTTCATACTGGAGTAAATTTATCACATATTGCAGATGAGCCCTCATTACTGACTGTTTTGATCAGCTACTACCATCAAAATGAATAACTAATACATAAGTTTTATAGGGAGAAGCAAAGTTATTTTAAAATCAAATTGTGTGTTAAACACAAAACTGGATTTTTTGTAACATCACATTTATGACATTTCTAGAGAATGGATACATACTATTAAGGACAGGTATCAAAATCACAAATGTAGGTGTCAAGAAAGCATAGTTTCAACATAAGTTTCAACAAAAATTCTTACGGAGTTAGAAATGAATAAATGCATATGCCAATCGATTAATCAAGAAACTTGAGATCAATCAAGAGTATCTCAACAGCTAAAGGACAGTGACAGTTGGTCCAGCGAGCAGCAGTGAGGAGAAGTGAGGAGGACCAACACCACCGTCAGACTGCTGTAGTTTTTCATGTTGGCATGGCTACACCTTTGCCCCGACTGCTACAGATTCAGACACCACACAATGCGCCACCATCCCCGGCTGTGTAGCTGTTATTTTCATGGTTTCATGTTATTTCAAATCAATTAAAGAAATAAAAGAAAAGTTTTGAAAGAGCTGGCACAGTTGATTTCTTTTTTTTTCTTTTCAAAATGACCGTGGAGAATTTGTAGGCAAGGCTGCAGTTTCCAGGCGTTGCATTAAAAATTGCTAAATGTAACTTGAGCGTTTAAGGATCAGTGAGGTGAAGGACTACGAGGTGAGGATGGGGGACTCTCAGCAGCGAACTCTGGAGTTCACAATTCCCCAAAGAAAGCCAGAAAGTCACAGGAACCTCCGAGTTTGCTGATGATAGTGTGACATCATTTCTGCTGATTTACACGACAACCTTGCAACTGTTGTCGTCTACTATCTTTACCTCTAGACAGTATGCTGTAATCTGCAGGCATTTGTTGTCGTTATGAACATATGCATTCTTAAACTTCAAACAAATCTTCCTCTAATTTGCCTTCTATATCTTGACAAATTGCTGATGACAAATGCAGGAAAAAAAAAAGAAAAAAAGAAAAGAGATGCTTTCAAGCAAGCTGAGTGCGATCACCAGTATCTTTGAGGTATCTAAGTAAGCATTTTGGAAAGCTCCGTGAAGGTGCTAAGATGTAAGGACTGGACTGGACCGTAGAGCCTAACCATCTTGGGCAACTTTTTAAAGCACATTGTGCTGTTACTAATGGCAACAACCTTTTAACCATCAGGTAAAGGTTAGCTGTTGGTTCATCTTTTTCACCAGGGGGTTGGTTAAACCAGATACAGGTAAGAAGTAGATGGTTAAACTCAAAGTGATGTGATTTAGGGAGCATTATGCCAAAATAGCCCAAAATGTCGAGGAATAAGACAGAAAATATTCACTTTGAACAGATGTGAGAATAATGTCAAGAGTTTCTCAGGATTATGAGTATTCATTCATGTCAGTAAGCACTGAGGGATGAAGAACTTCATACCTGAATTTTGTTGTTTTGGGGGGGATTTAGCAACAATAACCTTGGAGAGCACCACCTGCTGTGTCCCTTACCGGCACATTAACAGTTGTGTGGGAGAAGGATTAAAAAGAGTACGAAAGCTACATTTAATTTCATCTGGTTTTCCCCCCCAAATACAATAGACTAAGTGTTCTCGCATACCTGTGGACATGTCTCCCACATACTTCAGGTGACTTCATCAATCATCACCCGCGTTAATCGCTAAACTAACAGCCGCATCTGCTCTTTCTCAGAAGTGTGCAGGTACATCGCAGTGGAGCAAACAAGCAAATCTCCCGGCTCTTCACCGAGGGCTTTGTTTGCCGTTTGCCTCTGATTACTATAAGTCAACACCTACTAGGGACTGACGTAGTTCAGCATCCGAGTGTTCTGCTTAAACTAATAATTGCTCCTGGACCGCTGCTGCTGCTTCTGTTACCTGGGAATCAGAACAACAAAAGCAAGTCCAGCAACTCAGGCAAGCATATACATTAAGAAGTTTGGACAATTTAGAAACAAAAACATATCAAAGCGATATGCAGAGCTGATTTTCCTCTCGAGGAAATCCAGAGACAGAGGGAGAGAGAGGAGCGCTCCTCTGCTCAGGAGCTACTGTATCTGCAGTGCAGTGAAATCTATTACGATTAAATCCACCTCACTCTCAGTAACACTCCTTTGGCCGTGACTAATTACAAGCCATTTTTTCCAGCGCAGATAACACCTTGAGCAATCGATTTCACACAGCTCTCTTAATATCAACTATTTAGCTGATTGTCCTTGAAGATATCCCAGGGTGGAACACTTGGAGCTTTTCTCTCGGGGGAGCTTTAAAACCCTTTTCAAACTCTCTTGTGCTTTATTTCCAGCTCCCCAATGTTCGGTTTGATTCTGGGAGTGCGTGCATGGCAGCTTGTATACATTGCACCGAATATGCCTCATTACTCTGACAAATGAATCTTGAAATAACCCGGTCATTTACTCAGTATTAATGACATGAAAGCTTTTTGTAATATCAGCAAACATTTAGTTAACAGAAAGTGTCACACTGATCTTTTATGTTGCAACTAAACAATTTTTGCTCCACGAAGTTAAAAAATGATCCGCACCCATTTTGATTTTGATCCTTAAGAGTAAAACAACCCAACTGCACTTTGAGCATATGTCCATGTTTTCTAGCATCCTCATTTTATTCAACATTACAGTAGTGTAGGGTGTGGGGTGTGGGGTGGGTATCACAGCTGTCATCAAGTAAAGGCCCCCTTTAGAGCTCACCAGTTCATCACAGGGTCACACAAATAAACTAGTAAAAAAAAAAAAAAACCCTTTTCAACCTGAACATTGTTGCTGTGAGGTGGCAGTGCTAACCACCAGCAGTTTTCCACCCACATCTTCTCACTTTTAAATCCATATTCTATCAAAAAAAAAAAAAAAACCCAGCAGATTTTTCACTGCAGAAATAAAGCCAGTGGTAGCAGCGAAGCCTTGACGGCACATTCATTATAAAAGGCTCCCTGGCATATCTTGATGTATGAATAAGAAGGCTGCTATTATCACAGAAATGATTCTGCAATCGCACAGAGATATAATTCCATTCATAACCTCATAATTAGAGCAACTCTAATCCTTCACACCTATAATATGATATTTAGAAATAGGGTTTACCACAGAGAACGAAGCAGGGGAAAAGAGCTCTGAACTGGGAGCTTTTTGTCTCAAATGAGAGGTGTATTTTTGTTTGTTTTGTTTTGATTTTTACATAGATGCATCCTCGTCCTACAATAATGTCTTGATGCTTTTTAAATCCACAGTGGGCCTCTAAAGAACATGCAGGGACTCCAGTTGACAGCTCACAACAGCAGACAGCATCTACTGTCTGGATTTCCTGTCCGACCACGTAACCTAAAAGCAACGACGGGCTTCAGCAGATCAGCTGAGGAGAGTGAAACCTCACGGTCACCTGACATAAAATGGAAATGATTACAGGCATCAGCAAACATGTTTTTGTGTGACTGAACCACGGGCTTTGGTTCCGAGTGCTGCATTAGAACCCAAATTGTTGCATTTTTGCAAGTGCTTCTAAGCAAATGTGAAAAAGGGATGCACAATCAGAAGAAGAAGGGAGTTTCAGTTTTCACTTGTGAAGGTGGAAAAAGAGAGAAGCAAATGTGATGCAGAAGCGAGTCGGTCAGTGAAGCCTTTTATCTGTTGTCTGAACAAACAAAGACAAGCCTCTGCAGCTCTGATCAGGGTTTTATCACTGCGGCGCGCTGCTAATAGCAAGTTCACTATCTGAGCACAACAACCCGACATCTCGCTCCACATAACCATCACTACCACCTCATGTTACTTCACAAAGGATAATGAGCACCGGTTTTAGGCCTGCACTCTTTGTGGGCCAAATGAAGAGAATTTGTATGGAGAAGTAAGAATTAAGTCATTTTCAGGGTGCATTTGGATGTGTGTAATTGTGAGTAAGTGTGCATTCACAATATGTGTGTGCAAGTGTCTGTTTGCAATATGAGAGCAGAGAGTGAAGAGCATGTTCGTTAACAGCATCTAAGCGCAGGTGCACCTGCAGAACAAGTGGGCAGAAGACGGGCCAGAGGGATACCGGTGTCGCACACAAATTAAAAATTACGCCGCATTAGCTCGCTGGAGAAAAAGCTCAAACTCCAGCGAGTGGCATGAGAATCCTGAATGCCTGTTCTTTGTGAGCGCCATGGAAACGGCTGGTGTCTTAGTTATGCAGCATCACCTGGATAAAATTTCACTGAGCTAAGAATCGATACTGCTCACAGGAAACACTACCTAGAAAATAATTATTAAAAGTGTATCTTTTACTATTTTGTAGATAACTGAAATCCCAAGCGTCACCACTTCTGGAGAAAGTTAGGAGGTCAAGCCAGGTTGCCATGGTGATTCACTTCCGTTGTACTGAAACTGATTTTTCCCCTCACTACACCACAAAGTTACTCTTACATTGTAAACAGCTCACATGGAGTCGTGGAAGTTAATTTATGGAGCCTGTGATTTTAGCAGCAGTGGGAATCAAAACTAAATCAGAGTTGGACCCCCTCAGCTTAAGTTGAGCACAACAGACTTTCCTTTTCTATAACCTGGGATTCAGCAGGCTAAATACAAATTTCAAACTGCTCTCAGACGTAGGGTGTAAAGGGAGTTAGGAGTTTAATTTCACATTTTTTTTAAAAAATATTCAATTATGTTAAATAGTGTACTATTAAAAAAAATGGGAAAACTGTTATTAATTTGGCTGTTACGCCCATCAAATATTACATTCTGAAGCTTGATAAGTGGATTATTTCATGTTAAAACTAGAACCCTCTGGTTCTGGATTGATGGCCAGGCAAAACAAAACATCGTTTGGAGTTTAACACTTGATTACTTTTTAAAAACTATTAAAACTCAAAAAGAAAAAAAAAACAAAACATTCAGCTTTTTAAAAAAGGAACAAAAGAGTCGGTTTAAAACATTTATACGTCAACCACTGAGGCTCTTGTCACGGAGACGTTTCTCTTTACCATCAGCTTCATCCACTGTTGCATTTACCACTTCATTCATTCATTCATTCATTCATTCAGATAAAACAGGAGATCTGGGAAGCATTTATTTTTCTTTTGGTCATGACTAACTGAGGTAAAACTCCCCGCCAGAGACAGACCCTGATCCCACCTGGTTCACATGTTCGACACCAGATGACAGCTGCTGTTCCATTAATCTTGATTATTTCAACATATATTAAAAAGAATCATATTTTCATAGCATATTTAAGGGTAAATGTTTCTCTCTGAAGTACAGTAATCACCACATTGTTCACACAAAAATCCAATCTGGATGTTGGGATGTTTTTAAGCTGTTGAGGAATGAAGAAATTATTAATAATATAGATTCTTTGGGTGAAGGGTTGATCCATTATGACAGCGTGTGATGTGTAACTTCCGTTTCTTATCTTGACACCATCTGATACCTTGTTTTTTCAAACAGCCCTATCACTTTCAATCTCTTTGATAAAATAACCACAAGCTTACACAGTGGGGGGTTGGATTTGGCTACAAAATAATTATTTGTACAAACAGAGATTTCATAATTAGCTGTAGCTTCAAAAAGAAAGAGAGAGAGGGAGAGCAGTAGGAAAGTGTCTTAGCAACCGGGACGCTTGAGTCAGTGACATGGATGAAGGTGTTAGTCCTAATCCTCCATCCTCCCGTGATTGCCTGTCTGCTTTTCACTGTTTTCCTTCATAGCACTTCTCTCCCCGATTCATCCAAATCAGATCAAAGGAGCCGTCTTCAACAGAAGGGCGAAAAAAAATGAATTTTTCATCGAAATCACTGCATTAAAATTCTGCTCCATTGAAAATTTGCTGCAAGAGAAGCTCTAACAACTTTTCCTTTGTGTGTCAAGTCGGGACACATTTGGACTCGGGCCAGCAGAAGAAATTCTGACATGAAATTTGAATTTGTATGTGTATATATACACATTATATAAATACTGTCAAATATATGACTTTAACCCCTAAACAGCTGTGCTTCTTTTGACTTGCTGGGCTAAACCTCCATGTCAATATTATTTATTTTAGTTGCATTATCTTCACATTAAAGCTGAGTGAGGAGGGTATTTCTGATCCTTCAGATGTTCTAGAAAAATCACAGTAATCTTCTGATTTGATTATTACAGGAAGAAGAAGAAGTTTTCATCTACTTTTTAGTAATTCAGACCATTTCATCAATGATTAAAAACACGACCACCATGCTCTCAGAGCACATTAAGAATCTCAGCTTTGATTTCTGACAACATTAAAACATAAACACACATCAGCAAGAGACGAAGAACAGAGCGAGTGGAGCAAAAACGTGCCTTCAATCAGGATTTCTCTGCTAATCCACCCTGTCTCTGGCTTCTCAAATCACAGCTTCGACTCTGGCAGATCTGGCCGGGAATTACAAGTGTAAGTGTCTGTGAGTGAGGAGGATGGATTAGAGAGAGAGGAGAGGAGGTTGAGTTTTTTTTTTTTTTTTTGGTCAAGTTAATGAAGCATTACAGGGTACAGACACTACTATGAAAATATCACTCGCAGGTGTGGAAAGTTAAACTAAAACAGTTGACTGTGCTCTAAATGAGCTCGAGTCTCTCTTTATGACCTGAAACAGAACTGAAGGCCTGCATATTGTCCACCAGCTGACGAAAGGAGAGCTCCACCCTGAGCTGATGCTCTCAAATCAGCACCAGCTCCACTTTACCAGATGGCAAGCTTGGCACAACCAAAAAAAAAAAAATCTCTTTGGAGTATAAGCAGCTTCCTTTTTAGCATTTTTAAAAGACCACAGACAGCTGATGGCTGCGGATTCTGGACTAATAAACAAGCCAGGAGTATATATATATATATATATA
>JAOWBL010000003.1:1708930-1738827 GCA_028564865.1 Zenarchopterus dispar
TAAAAGACCACAGACAGCTGATGGCTGCGGATTCTGGACTAATAAACAAGCCAGGAGTATATATATATATATATATACAATTATAAAAAAGTATACTCGGAGAAGAAAAGCTGTGGGCTTAGAAAGAGGGTGAAAGGAGTGCATCTTTCACAACACATGACTCCACATCCTGCAATCCACCTATAATATGTACATCTCTGATATCACACACGAACCTTGAAGTCAGTTTCCTCTTCTCAGCTTCGACCTGCTTCATATAACCAAGAACAAACGTCTTTTTCACATGATTTTAAAAAGAGCTAAAGCAGAACTTCTGGGCATCCACTGAGAGGGAAATAAAATATCCATGGAGAAACCCAAATGATGTCCAATTAAATTCTGTGGTTTATAATAAGCGTGACAAAATCACAGAAAGACGTTTTCCTTAAGTGGGAAGTTTCTTTTCCAGAAACCTGCAAGCCAGTAGGTTACGTAGAAATGGCAAACGTCATTGAAGGAATATAAATACTTGTTAGGAAAAAGAATAAAGGCTATGGAGCCAACAGTTTGTGTTTCTACAATTAAACGCTGTCAGACTCCCCTACATCTGATATTCGGTACTGTCATCTTTTCATATTTGAAATGACTTAAGCGGTTATCCACCAAATACACATTCAGTGATGACAAGCTTAAAAATATTTTTACTACACTATAGTGCAGCAACAAAGGCTGGGAGAAATTATGGAGCTAACCTAAATTAAAAAGCACAATGGATTATCACTCCACTAACACCATTTATCACTGTTTAACAGGAGATGATCCATAAAATTTAATTTTACTCCCAAGATCCATCTTCCAACTGCCAACAGAAATCCAACAAATACTTCAATACACAGAAAAAATAAGTCTGAACATGAAATTCAGATGACGAGCTTCTTCTTCATTCAACTTAACTCCAACCTAATTCTGTTTGGGTTCTCAAAGGGACAACTGGTTGTGAAGCAAAAGGGAGAAAACATAAAAACACATAAAAGACACAAATAAAAACACCTCAAATACATAAAACACACAGGCACATAAGACACAGAGACCTGAAAGTACCCCAGAAACAGGGAGTCTAAACTCAACAACAGTGGTCAGCCTCGCAGGAGGCACTAATCCTTAACAATAAAAGGTCAAAAGCAATAAATAACAGTGAAAAGCAACAATAAACAGGTATATAAAATGAAGTGATTAAGTTACTGGACTGCAACTTGTGGCTCCACCAGTTGAGGCCTTGCCTCCACGGTGATGGATGCAGGGATGAGGAAGTTTTGGGATCTATCACTCCTCACCACTGGAAGCGTCAACCTCGAGCCAGAAGGTGAGGACTGAAGTTCATTAAACAGAGGGTGGGCTGCGTCCGACACGACGCCGCGAGCCTCTCTCCTCACCTGTCTGGAAAAAAGGTCCAACAAGAGACTCTGCTGAGATCCAAGAATCTTCCTGCAGGTCTTCTTTATTTTGTTGGGAGCAGTTTTTGCCTCCATTTTGACGTTACAACAGATTCTTCACAAGATTTTTCTTTTTTTTTTTTGAGAAAAGGACTTATTATGGCTCTGTCTACAAGGTAGGACAGTTTCCAGTGACACAACAAACATTGTTTCCCCTTCTTAAACAACATGTCGGTGTTATGGCTAAAATTCAGCTTATTTAAGTCCTGATTCAGTTTTAAAGATGATCATTCACAGCAGAACCATCAACCATCAACCATCCAACCTACCACTTTAAAACCTGAACTAAAATTATAATAAATGTAAGACTGGATAGTATTAACAGCAGATAAAAAATCTTTAAATAACATTCAGGAAATGCTTTACTGCCTTTGAGATGTTGAAGAACAATGTTTAAAGGTGTGGAAGTGGCATTCTCCACCCACAGTTTGTAGGCAAGCTGCTGTGGACCCAGCAAGGATAGTGAAGTTCAGTCTTCATTGGTCTCGCAAAGGATTTCATCACTAATGAACTCAAAACAACACAACTAAAACCATTTAAAACCCTGGGATATTTATTATTAACCACTTTTGTCACAGGAACATCCAGCTGCCTGGAGATGGTCACCTTTACCTTTAACATGCTCGTCTAGAATTTTCTTTCTGGTCTCCTCAGATAACTTTGTTTCCTCTGGTTCAATATGGAGCACGTCAAGACACCAAAACATCAGAGGGACTTCTGTTTTCACCCGTTAAAAAGACAAAGACTGACTCCAAGATGGAAGACATTTGTGATGCTAATTTGTGATGCTACAGGACACTTTAAACTTTAGTTTAAAATGTCACATGGACAAATTCCTTTCAATCTTTTCTAGGGGTACCAACAAATCCATCCAGACCAGTGTCATTAGTTGTTATCTTCAAATTGTTTGAACAAAATGACCACCTTAAAACAAATTTTATTCATTATTTTTTTCTTTTTTGCATATTTCAGCTTCTACTCTTTATTAAGCTTTTCACATCATTACTAGATATGTTTAATGTGATCCTTTTTTCAAAGTTTTATTTATTAGTTATTTGTTCTTTATTTTTTATTACTTATTTGTTGTTTATTTTTGAATTCCTTTACTTTAACATAAAAACCTCCAAGTTGTATTATTCTACCTGGATTATTAAGTTCATTTGTAAAGGTAGGTTGTTTTTTTTTTCATAAATGGGATAAAATTGATATAAGATTGTTCCACAACCGTAAACATCTGGAAAAGGACCTCTGCTCTTCTCCATCCTGAGCTTGCTAGCAGAACCACTCTGATCTTACAGCAGAGCGGGAACATATCAACTTTTTAAGCATCACAACTTCTCAAGATCAACAATATGTATCAGAGATTTGAAAAATACCACTAAAACATTTGAATCCAATCTGAAACCTCATCTGAGAAAAGACATTTCCACTCTGAGTGAACTTAAAAAGCCCAAGTAAGTTGCAGGTAAATAAGCCACTTACGACACTCTTCCCCCCATCAAGGGAACCCTGTGACACTAAATGGGCCCTAGTTTACCATCTGACTGTGCATCCACAGGGAGCCAGGCCGAGCAGATTTAATTTGCCTGACATCAGTTAAAAAAAGCTTTAATTGACTTTATAAACTTTATGGCTTTTTCTCAAGGGGAGGGTTTAAGAGCCATATTGTTCTGTGTTTGGCAAGGGCCTTCCCTGGGGAATGAAGCCTTTAAAAGGGATTTTGAAGGCAGATAAAAGCCTTCTCTTCCAGCAGCGGCAGAAATACAATAGCCATGTTGTCATCCTTGTACACGCCTACTGTACCGACCGAGTTCTTTCAATGCAGCTTCAGTACTGAGGCGGGGTGGTGGTGGTGGGGGGCTCGCAGCGTCAGCCGACTGTTGCAGAATGGCTGAATCGATTTGGTTTCTGAGGCTAGTCGCCCTCAAGCTCTCTCCTAAGCACTTACGTCTCTGCCAGGTAGCCCCATCGATTGGGCTTTCCTCCGTGATTTCATTTCCAGTGATAATGAATGAGGAAGGGGCCACGAAGGTTAGAGCACGGATGCTTTAAAACCGGCGACGGGTAGCCATGAAAGCAACAAAAACCACTGTCCAAAAAAAAAAAAAAAAAAATCACGTCCACGGCAGAGTCCAAATACCCTTGCTGGGTTAAGGCTGAGTGACGTGCAAATATCTATCTCACTCAAGAGGTCAAAGCTTTCTTTGCTGATATAAGCACATGGAATTAATTAGTTGGTTCATTTGTGCACAACAGCTGTTAAACCACAGGAGCTTGAAGGTTCAAAGACTGAAATCTAGATAACAACTCAACTGGACTTCAAAATATATAAACCGCACAGACATGATCTCTCTAGGTAAGCTGCAAAAACTATTAAGAAAAAAAAAAAGAGCCTCTCTTACTCCATTTGAAAAGATACTTTTGCTTAAAAAAAAAAAAGGGGGCAATTTTGACTGGATTTAGGGATATTAGGCTTATTTCTAAAGGGGCTCTTTTTGCAGTGTAGCTAGTGAGAGCCTTTCAGAATCTAACAAATATATTGTAGATATATAAAAATATTACTTGACATTAAATTGCTAATTTGAATTTTGAATATATTGTGACAGCAGGATAATGTAATTTCTATTAAGCAATAATGGTTGCTTTCAAACATGGTATGACCAGTTTGGACATATTTTAAAACTAAAACTTCTGACAGGTGATGTGAGTTGCATAAATTTTCTTCTTACAATGGCATTTGCCTAAGGGTAAGGTATATTTGGCAGAAAGTTTCTAGTAAAAAATAGACAAGCGTCAGGATATATCTTGATGCTGTGTACTTTGAGAGCAGTCACTCCATGCCACACTGACTCCTTCACCCCATCGAAAGCACCCACACCGGGCATGTGACCCTCAGATCTGGACTACAGAGCACCTAAAAGAAGCCAGCCAGATCCGATTAATCACATTCATGATAACCATCTGTGACGCACAAATGGTGCAAGCACATCATTTACTTGGGACAGACAAGGCAGGAGAAGCCACTGCAGGAAAAAAAAAAAAAAAAAAAAAAGGTACACCAGGGAAGGCAGAAGGCTGTGTGAAGCCTCCGTTGGTATTCCTTAAATTAGTTTTCGAGTAACTAATAATGCAATTTCATGGCAACATTGCTCCCTGATGGTGGCGGCCCCTCTCAGCAGGAAACCCCAGCTAAATGCAAAAATAATTTGAGGCACAAAAGATATAATCGTTAATTTGGCTTCTAAGTCCTGCGTATCTCAGTCTGATCAGGCAGCTGTGGGACAGACTAGAAAAATAATTCATGTCTCTGTAGGCCTGATGCCCAGACTTTGAGACCCAAGGGCTCCAGTGCTTTGGTCTTGGTGCCTCTTACTAAAGACCATTTGCAGTTGTCTCCTGGAGCAAACTAGTCAGCCCCACACCGGCGACACGCTAGGGAAGTATAATAATAATCGTTTCCTTTTTGAAATTTCTGAACTAGCGTTCTTAAGGGAGGAGAAAAATTGAGCTTTTTACATGGGAAGTACATGTGACCCTCTTGGGAGCACACTTACATGCAAGCACTGAGATATTTAGAGCGACTGCCAAACACAGAGTAGACACAATGACCGTCTCTTCATCACTCTCAGATTTCTGTCAGGAGTTTAAATCATCTCACACTAAGAGTAAAAACCACACTATAAAGATTTTAATGGGCAGCATATAGTGTCTACTAGATTGAAAATAATAATAAATAATGCTCTTCAAAAGCAAACAACAGTTCTTCAAACATCAAAAGCATGTGGTGAGTCAGTGATGTGTTTAATTAGTACAATCACTCCAACACACACTTTTAAAAAGCAGCTCTCCGGTGCCACGGTGGCACGTCTCCAGCACAATAAAATCGGTTTTAATTACTTGTATCGTTTCAGGAGTGAAGGCAGTGGTGGGTAGGGAGGGGGGGGGGGGAAGATGCCCCCCATGAAAATGCTGCTCGAATTCTTTTCAAAAATGCAATGATGTGATGATATGATTACTTCTAATTTAACTCCAGAAACTTCACTTTGACCACCTTAAACAGCCCCAGACTATTCTCAAGTAAATATTTAGTTTTTCCTCTGAACTCTAAATTACAGGATGGATTACGTCAACGCAAGCCTGAAACATTTCTCACCGCTGAACAGTCGAGGCTGCTGCGCGGGTCGGCTGTGAAACCCGAAACGGACAAACGGGCTCAAAATCGTAACTCATATTCTCTTAATGGTAAAATTTTCTAAAGATGTTATGCATGTTTTTATTTGTGCTTCAGAACAAAGAACTTGTTCCCACAGTTGCTGATCTCGCTCATCCACCGCTGAGAAACGGGGAACTAAAACTATTAACTCATTTAACTCCAAATCTGCAGGTTTTAAACATTTCCACGGGCTCTGGGGAAACTCAGATCACTTGGAATATAACTGCTGTAAAAAAATATTGTAAAAGATTAAGGCATTTCTCTAGTGCACTATCTTTTATTTATTTGTTTTTTGATGTGTTCAATAAAGAGGGTATGAAAGTCTTATTCCCACAGCAAGTGTGAGGACTGACTTGAGCAGGCCCCCCGTGTCTACAGTCTTCATGCAGATGGTCCAAGTTCAAGTCCAGGTGTGCATCTTCCTTGGACAGAACTGTCCTTAAAAAAAAACAGTATAACTTAGATTTATGCAACACTTCATTTCACTTTCAACATTACTTGGGTGTATAACAAAGCATTCTTAAGATCCTTGAGTCTTTCCAGCAATTAAATATTTTAACTTTAAAGAGTGTGGACACTGGCAGCTGAGGGAAAAGCCTTGGTAAGAGTATTCCAAGGTCCAAAGTTTAAATGTCCTTAAAACATCCCTCTTTTCTGTAACTATTGTTATTCCACATGTACCCCGACCCCATTATCACAGGGATATAGAAGCTTATATAGAGACTTTTTTCCCTTTAGGCTACACATGTGAACCACATGCACTATAACAGGACAATTAGGTGCATAATACAACCTGAGTAAAAATGCTCTCTTACACTACAGCACAGTAGGATGGTGCATTAACCTCCAATTGCTGGCATAACCCCGTAAACAACGTAATGCAAAACAGAAATAATTGCAGCTGCACTTGGCAATAAATGCAAAACAAAAAAAAAAAAAAAAAATGCTCGGAAGAAAAATTAGATGAGGGAGAAAAACAATGCCCCAATAATGACCCCTAAAGAGTACCACCTCCAGCAAAACAATTAAAAATTTGGCATACAAAGAGCCTCTAATGGGCCACATATGCAGCAGCTAATAAGACAGAGGTATGTGCACCCACAGTGCAGCCTACTAGGTCTGAACCCTGACCACGGGAGGATGGAAAGAAGCAATGTAGGGAAAGACAGATGGAAGAGAAAGAAAGGTGTATAGAGAAAAGCAAGCAGTGAGAAAAGAGAAATGGACCCCAGAACAGGAAAAAACATCTATGCAAGAGTCTGTGAAAAGAAAAGAGGTAAAAGACTGAATCAGATATTAAAAAAAAAAGACTTTATCTGCCAATCAGATAGCATCTCTGTATCCTGGGCTTATTATAGTTGGGAGCTTGTGTTTGTTTGACATCAGCCCTCGGCAGACTCCCTCCCTGCTCTTCAGTACCACCGGTACCACTGAAAAAAATTATTATTCCCGCCGAGCCAGCAGCCAGCTCACGTGAGTCTGGAGAAGAGAAAGAGGACCGAAGCCAGAGAGTGAATGGCTGCTCGCTACAAACAACCTCTTTTAATTTCTCCTTTTCTCATCTGAATAAAGAGGACAGGCACGGTAATTAACGAGGTATTAAAAAACCAAGACAGTGTGTATTAAGAGAAGAGGGGGTGGAGTATAGGGGGCAGAGGAGACAGTCACAGCGGTAGCAGAGTGGGAGAGATAGTAACTAGAAGAGGAAAGAGAAAGAGAAGCACTGTGGAGAATTAATAACAGGCCAGATCTCTCCAAGGCCTCCTTAATGGGCTGTGACAGGAATTTATTCACACTTAGGCTGGTATTAAATCAAACACGAGGCGAGTGGCAGTGGCAGGCTGCAGCACAGGGGTGGGGCAGCACAGGCGAGCGGATCACCGAAAATGGAGAGGTTCTGCCACGCAGTGCAGGTCTGGCATTACATCCCTCCTCCAGGCTGGAGGGTCATCTTCAAAACCCTTGGGACAGATAGAAGGATGGACAGATGGAACATGCAAGGGATGTATGAAGAGAACAAACGATGAATGATGTGCCAGCGACAAGGCAGCCTGTCCCACGCCCCAGATGGAACGATTATGAAGCAGTCCAGAGAGCTACTATGAATCATCCTTCCTCCATTCTGCAAAATACACCGTCAGTCAGCCATCAGGCCAATCAGTAAGTCAGGCAGGCAGAAAGAAGGCTGACTCTTAGCGACTTGGACATCACTCCATGCAGACCGAAATAATGGAAGATACTCAAAACACAAAAGTCCTTCCAACTAACCCCTAAAAATCCTAAACTATTCCTGCCTTATTTGTTTGTTCACATTCAAAGTAAAAAATGTAGTTTTTGGTCACTTGGGTACTATACAATTTTGTATTTTTCTTTTTTCTTAAAACAAAACACGTGCATGACTTGGGACTTCAAATGCCCAGGTCATTTCGGCTTCTTAAAACATCTACAAAAACAGTCTTGTGACGTTTACACGCTCAAACGTTACCAATTCGTGCACACAAACAGTGAAGATACTGTATGACAGACAAAGTATATCCTGGTACTTGTGCACACATTCAATCGCGCTTAAATTACAACACAGGCCGTCACACTACACGCTTCCTGGTACAGACACTTGAATGAAGAGAACAACGTCTTCCCCCTCCATCCTCACCAGCTCGGAGCAGACTGCATCACCATCCGTCAGCATGACTCCGACAAACAGCAATTACCCCAATCGACAGATAACGAGAGCAAGGCTATCACTCACAGCCAGGATGCCCCATAAAACAGCCAGACATTACCGTGCACTAGTCATTTATCTGCCCCTCCTCTCGCCACCTGCTTTCTACTACCTCTCCAACACGGTCCCATCTTTAAGGACACCGCCCGTTTATACCACCAACTTGGGAAATAAGCTTCTGGCCTGGGGTATGAAGCAAAGAATGAAAGTGGGAATAAGTGACAATCAGCAGTGGGGTCAGTGTGGCTTAAAGTAAACTTCAGACAGACAGATGGTCTTCTACTTGCATTTTTACACAAAAAAAAGTGAGTGAGGACAAGGACAATTTAAAAAAAGAAGCAAAAATGAAAGACATTTTAATTTGTTGTAATGACCCTAAGATTAATGCCATTTTATGACACTGAGGGGTACCTTCAGCTGAAAGTGGTAGTAGGTGGTGATACTGGATGTATGTGTGCTTACATCTCCTGCAGGGTAAAGTTAACAGCATGCTAAAGTTTTCTTGACCAAGAAAAAAAAATCTCAAGATGTTTCCAGTGTTGCTTCTGGCATGTCAGAAGGATGTAAACACTTTGAGAAGGTCAAAAAGTCCTGCAGGACAACACATGAAACATCTCTGGACTCTTCTGCAAAGACTTGATGGCACCACTTAAGAAAATGAACACCTTTGCATTTGTTTAATCATGCTCTTTAATATTCACAGAAAAATACTCTAAACTGGATGAAGTCAATATTAAACTGCATTTTTTTCCACTTTTTTCTTTTTTATTTGTATGAAACAAAGTATTCTATTTAATGATACTCAAAGACTATTACTTATTTAAAAATCTAATCATAATATTTAAGTAAAAACATGCAAACTCAAAATAAAGGTGACTATTAAATGACTCATTGAGAACCCACACACAAATCAAATTTACTTTCAAATATTATAAGTAGTTCAACACAACTGTTAATGAAATCATTGTTATGATACCATTTTACTTGATATTGGCTCAGTGAAATCAAGTATCTTAATAATTAAAACCTTTAGAAAAAGGAAATATTGAGTTTTTTTTTTTGAATACTGTCAACTACAAAATGCAAACAATAATGAAGGGAACCGAGCATTTCTGCAAGTCACAGTCGCCATGGCAACATGATCATCTCATTGTTAAAACTGGCTTCAAATTATGATAGGGTTAAAAATAAAAATAAAAAATAAAAAAGCTATATTGTTAATGCAACTGTATCTATGCTTAGTGTAGTCCAGCTGATGATAAAGTGGCAATAAAAAGATTTCAAACATCTTTGTGACAACATTTGTGTCCTCATGTGAAGATAACGCATGTTTTCTGTCATTATACTATCAAATAAAAGCCACTTGTGCTCACGAAATATTAAAAGGAAAAAAAATGTATTCCAATTCATAATAGTTTATTTTTACTCTCCTTATTGTTGCATGTCAAAAACCACTAGTAGCACTAGCATGGTAACAGCAACAAAAAAAAAAAAGAAAAAAACAAAACAAAAAACAAAACCTTTAAAAAGCTAGAAATGCTATAAGTGATGACACAAGTCTGCTTCCAAGTAAAAAATAACAATCGTACTTATTCAAGGCACTAACAGCAACAGAGATTTACTGAAAATCTAATAGTTGCCTTTATAGTGTTTCTCTTTTTTTTAAGGATGCTATAAACCTCAGTAAAGAGTATATTTATGGTAAAAGACATCCATCCTTTCTGTCATATTTAAATGGTGTCAATTATTCCATACAACACTACACATGTCACCAGATTTGGATCCAATTACAGAAATATAGAGTGGTGATCACTACAAACTACATTAAGCTTCACGACACCCCCTGGGTGAGACTACAGATGATGATCTAAGGAAGAAGCCGGGCTCCCAGCACTGAGCTACTGGCAAAGATTCAAACGAACTGATGAGATTCAAACAATATTTTCCTACTTCTGAAAACAGAACTATGCACACTTCAGTGGTTCTCATCTGTCAAATACGAACAAGGACAGCGTCTACTCTAAGGTTGTTTTAACCAGAACAAATTGTACAAAATGCCCCATCCGACTATGCTGCCCACCCACCGTATCGCCCCTTATGATGCATCATTTAAAGCAGTGAGAGGTTTCAAATTTTGATAGAAATTAATTTTTTAAAAATTATATCCACTGAGATATGAGGCCAAAACAGAGTGACGTACGTGTAGGAGAGTTCGCAGCGTGCATCTTTTCACTTTTACTGCATCAATTGTCTCTCACCGACGTACAGGAAGCATCCAAATTTCCATGCTGCATCTGAATTTCATCACTTTTCCGTTATTCATTGTGAAGACACTATCAGAATCGAAGAGGCGTAACTCTGACAATCCCCACTTGTCTATAGATTTATCAGTATATTCTCCCATCAATCTTTCACCCGTCTCTTCTTTCCTGCACATCAAAAGACCTTGATTCTCCGCTGCTGCCAGCCATCCTCTGGTTCATTTCAAAGTCAATACAAATATGGAATTTCTTGACTTAGATTCCCCCTACACCGCTTTCAATATTTTCTTTATTTTCTTTAGTCCTTTACCCTTCAATTCACACATCAGCCCTCTCTGACAACACGGTTATCTGTACAGTCAACCATCCATCTTCAAACACCTTTCCCGCTTGAACATCACACATCTCTGACTCTCCCTCCACACAAACAGAGCGCTGTCTTTCACCCCTCTCTTTATTACCCACTATCACAAATCTTTCATCCCCTGCTCCTTCAGCTTTTTCATCGTAACATTTCCCTGCCATTTAGTTTCCTCCCTACCCTTTTCTTTCTTTTTTTTTTTCCTCCTCTCTGCTTGCTACCACCTCACCCTCCTCCCAGTTGTCCCCTTTCATCCGCTGCTATCTTATCTGGCTGAAGTGAGTGCAGCAGATGTAGCCAGGCCACAAACATCTGCTTCCCGTGTCCCGCTGCAGCTCAGCTCTGCTGATCAGACTAACCGCTCTAACTCCCTAAAGCTTGATGTTCCTGCTGCTGCCGTGCAGCTGGGCAGCCTGCGGACAATCACAGTTTAATATGTGGCAAACACACTCTGAATATCCTAAAGCCAGTCTGGAAAGGTGGGTTTCAAATAAGGTGGAGGTTTGGTATGTGGATAAGCAAGTAAAATGTTTAAAAACTATTTTCAGTAAAGACATAAAAAAATATATATATTGTTGGCAAGTTAGAAAGCTTAAAAAAGGCAAACATATCTAATTAGTTGGATTATAAAAACCAAACACGATGGTTTCCATAATTCCATATTTCTCTCGATATAAGAGGACCTGTGGAATACGGCTAAAGGACATAAACTCAAACAGAGGACTCCCATGACAACAGATGAAAAACCCAGGTTACAGACTTTACAAAGACAAAATAGAGGACGTAAAATTTTCTATGAGGATCCCAACCCGTGAAGTGAGCATGAGACAAGTGCACATTTAAAAACAGATTTTTTTCATGCAGGCTCCACGAGTCATTCTGTCCCCATCAACACACACATAAACCACCAAGTTGAACGCCAAGAGTAGACCATTTAAAAAGCAAAATAAATTAAAGTCACTGCCAACCACCAGCAAAAATCAAAGCCTCCGCATGCCATCTCTCAATAGTTCCAAATGATGAATAAATAGATAAATAAAAAGCTATCCATGTTTTTTTTCCCCCACAATATTAACTCAATGTCATTCCCAGTTATCCAACCCCCACACAAACAGACTCACCGCCGTCAGATTAGAATCTGAAAAACACCCGCCTCCATGACATCAGGTCCCGTGGGTCAGGAGATCTGCTGGTGCCAGCGTGGGGACGTGAACCCGAGCCACTTACTTTTGTGACGATCCACTGACACCACACACTTTATATTCAGCCACAACATAATACATTTAAGGAAAAAAAAAAAACTCAGGCAGTGAGGATACTCAATATGCAGCACTATGAACTAATCAACTCTGTGAAATCATTGTTTTGGTTTCAGGACCGGATCCAGGAAGGAGACACATTCCTGCCACCTACTACTTTGAGAAGTGCTGTATGGTCCCTTTGTTTAATCCTGACACCATGGCTGGCAGGTTGTTGCTTTTCAGATCTCGGATTAGCTTCTTCTCGTTTTCACACATTCCCACACACGCAACCGAGTGGTCTTCTTATTGCACTGACGATTACGTAATGATTCACAAAACTGGACCAACACAAGCAGGAAAGAGCAACATGTCAAAATCAGAAACATGCTGCAAAGATAAACATTTAAAAAATGAGTTTGTTAAAAAAAAAGTGTTGAAATTTAATGTAAACAAAGTTTTAAAATCAGGAAAGACATCTTCAAATGTTTAGTAATTCAAGGGCTTTTATATTAATGTCTAAATATTGTTGAGTCGTATGATGTACTTACTTTTGAACTATTATGGTGTAATATTTCATTTTATGTTGTTTTTTTTTTCTAAAATGTAAAATCTTTAAGATCAAATAACACTCCTGATTGAAACAGTGTCCTACACTCAAGTTAGACAAAAATAAAAGCAATATTGTCACACAAGTGATCATGTGAATTGACAAAAAGTGAATAACAAAACATGCATTTATTCTCAAGAAGATATTATTGACTTAGAAGTTGAAGCACGTTTATCTACTGAATGTGTTGAACAGTAACAGGCCGTTTACGTCTTGAGAAGTGAAGATTGTGAGAATAGCTTGTCCTCTGCGTCTTATGACAGTCTGTTCTTTCAGTCTTTACACACTTGCATCATTTGACAGGAATCAATTTGCATGCTAATGCTTTGCATAAGAGGAAGGTCACGTCATAAACAAGGTTATTCATCACTTTGATACAAAGGTCTCTAATAAGAAAAAAAAATGCAGATGCTTTTAACTCCAGTATTCATATTTTATCATCAAAATTAAAACAAAAATAGATTTATTTTTGCACCTCTTCTCACATCTTAATTCAAAAATCAATATTTTAGTCTGATATTTCAAGTACTGGAATACGCACTTGTGCGTTTATTTACATCAGCAGGCTTTTAGCTGCTCCCCTCTGAGGAAGTGGTGGCTTTGAGGGAAAAGGTGATGTCGTTGCTTTAAGGTGGGGCCGCTTTGTGGTTGGACGCAGGATACACTCGCTGCGAAGATTCACTGTGGTGTTAACGTTTAAAAGCAGCCGGGGGAGCTGTGGTGAGCTCTTAAAAAAAAAAGAAAAAAAAAAAAGACAATTCTCATCTCTGCTGGTGACAGTTTTGACCTTGGACTATTATCATAGCGGCAAACACAGACGGCTTGGCACGCACAGGCACCACAAACCCGAGCGAAGCACATACAAAGAGAGGAAACAGACGAGGGCTGCAGCGAGCAAACAAATACTGAAAGAATGTGTGAAGGCAAACACAATCTTGTCTCTCTGAAGAAAGAACAAAAGGGTTTTTTTTTCCCTCTCCCTTGCTCAACACACAAATACAGTACAAAGAAAAGAAGCCTATGACAGAGCAGGAAAACCAATAAGTCCCTCTAAATAATGCATGACTAGCTTTACCTAAATCTCTGCAATGCTCTGCTATTCATCGCTACAGACCTCAGGTGAGATACGGCCACTGCTGAGAGGGAAGGTAAAGGTGTAAGCGTTCACTGTGGATTGTGTGAGGATGAGTTTGTGCAGCATCTAGGTTTCATCAACCACAAACAAATACTTGTAGCTATTTACTGTCATGTTGATGAACCCCTTCACTAGATAGAGATTAAACCTAATCCTGCGCACATAATAATCTATGTTGACAAACGCCGAAACATCAAGAGGAAGAGCCTCTAGGATTGTAACAATCCCAACACCTGAGAGCTGAAAAGTGTCGAAGTTTTCAATCAACGTACTTTGGGCCCCTCTTTTTGACGAGGCGTAGTAGCGCAAGCAGAGAAACAACTATTAAGTAATTTCCCTGCCTTCAAAAGCACCTCGAGCATCTGCGCCATGCAACAATGCACAGTGCAGGTGGGAGGAAAGGTGGAAACAGGTGGGAGGTTCATGCAAAAGAGCCAGTGAAAAAAATGCATAGTGGCAAATGTTTGTGCTGAGAAGAAGTGCACACCACCATAAGAGATACTTCATTTCATCAACAGGAACAAATCAAAAGCAAAACATGTATGTAGTCCTTAACAAATCCAGATAGCTGATACTTATTAACTCTTATAAATGTTAAAGGATGAATCACTGCAAACTGTATTTGTTTATATGTAAACAGGATAGGGGATTTTAGTTGAATCACAAGCTTTATGCAGCTTGTGTTTTTAAATAAGTGCCCTCTCTGAAGGCACCAGGACAAATTTGTTATTAATCCAAAGCTCAAGAGGAGCAGTGAGGTTTTCGTTCTGGTCGTGGAACAGTGGATCAGCTTCAGGAGGTTCCTGGAGGGGGCGTGGGAGTTTGCCCAACCAGTTGGATTTGTTTCCAAATGGGGGTTGAATTCTGCCAAAGCTGCCCTTTATCACAGATTCTGCTCATAACTTTTATGGAGAGAATCTTTAGGTGCAGCCAGAGAGTGGAGCAGGTCCAGTTTGGTGAACTCAGAACTGCTTTTTGCAGATGGTTCTGTTGGCTTCATAAAGTCATGTCGTGAAGCTCTCACTGGAGCAGTTCACACCGAATGTGAAGCAACTGGGATGGAATCAGCACCTCCAAATCTGAGACCATGGTCCTCAGTTGGAAACGTGTGGAGTGTCCTCTCCTGGTCAGGGATCAGATCCTGGCCCAAGTGGAGGAGTTCAAGTACCTTAAAGGTCTTGTTCTCGAGTGAGGGAAAAATGAAAATTAACAGGCAGATCACTGCAACGTCAACAGCAATTAGGACACTCTGTCGGAATATCTCGATTTACCAGTTAATCTACATTCCCACCCCCACCTATGGTCATGAGCTGTGGGTAGTAAACAAAACAGCAAGATCGGGGATACAAGCTGCTGAAGTGGGTTTCCCCTTCCTCAGAGACAGGGGTAGAAGCTCAGTCATCTGGGAGGGGCTCACACATCTGGATGCCTCCTGGACTTCTCCCTGGTGAGGTTTTCTGGGAAGGTCCCACTGTGAGGAAGACCCAGGACACAGTGGAGGGATACATCTCTCGATTGGCCTAGAAATGAGTCGGGCCCCCCCCACCCCAGATGAGATGCATGAAGTGGCCTAGGGGAGGGAAGTCTGGGCTGCCCTGCTGAGGCTACTGCCCCCGTGAGCCCTTCTGATGAGAAGCAGAAGATGGGTGGATCAATGTAGAAATAAATTAGAAATATCTTAAATTTATGTGCATGTAAAATCACGCCATCTGTGTCTGGATGGAGAACTAGGGGGATGAGTGTTCAAACTGTAAAAGCTTTTTTTTTTTTCCCACAGTTTGGCAAGTGTATGATGAAGCCAGTATCATAAATAGCTAAGGGTGGCTTCATTAAACACCGCCACCTCAATTTACACATCTAGTTTACCGCTAATCTTTTCCATGTCAGGCTGCTGCTTCTACATGAGCAGAACTTGGAGACACCCACACAGTTCACTTTGCGCTGTTTCTTGAATCTGTGTATTTAAACAATCATAAACATTTAAAATCTTCCGGAAGTCAACCATCTGATTTCATTCTCTAACAGGTATAGTATATTTTGGTATTTTCAGGTATTTCCAGTATATTTTCATTCTCATACTTTTATTTATCGTGGGGTGGTGTAAAGATCTTCTGAATAATAATAATCAGCAACTGCTAAAACTTTGGTAACCTCAGATGTCACTGCATAAATCAAAATGAGACTTCAGTTTAATCAAAACAAGAAAGTTTAGGACGCCATGTTTCAATTAAAATGTCCGTTGCCATGCTAAGATTAATCTTGCCAGTCTGTGTTGTTCGACTTTCACAACACTTCAGACTTGACTGACGGCATGTCAGTCTGAGGAAAAGCTTCATGCTCTGCTCCGCTGTTTTACTCCACAGCGTCTCGATCGTGACTGAGCAAAAACATATCTGACAGGAAATAAACACAGAAAAGCTTTTATGTGCACTTGATGACTGACACTTCAAACTTTTCAAGAAGCAAACAACTTTTCCTCATTAATATTCAAACACAACCAGTCGATATTTTCCTCAACTCAGCTCCTTACAGCTGATGGATCAACTCATCTTTTCAAATTTCTCTTTATGCTATAAAAGTATCGGATCATCTATTCTTTTATGTATATTTGCAACACAAATTTCACTGATTACTTCATATCTTAAATATTACAGTTATTTATTTACTGTTTATTACTATGACTTGATTCAAAATAAAAACAATGTCCATGATGACAGAGAAAAGTAAGTGTCTGTGTCGGTCTTAATCACACATACTGAATCTGTATGGATGGCTGCTTCCTCAGCTGAGTAGTTGTATAGAGAAAAGTTAAGTCGTGTTTATCACCTGAAAAAATACTAGCAAAATATAGGCATAACAAAACATAAAGAATTTTATTGACCAAACAGATTGGAGGAATTTAAAGGCTTTATATCTAAAAACAGCAGCAAGAATGTGAAGTTTCAAGTCCACTCAAAACGCTGCATTTTCCTCATACTCCACTTACACATATATAATCTCTGTTATTCGATTCTCTGACTTGAATAGTGCTCAATGAACTTTCTCAATACACTTCACACAAAAAAGCATTCACAAAGTTAAATACAATCAAATGAAGTCTAAATGATATTCCAATTCAGTCCAATAGGTTGGAAGTCACACATAATCCAATTAATTCATAAAGCATTCAATAAGGGAATGCATGAATGAATTTTTGTTGTACATCTTGAACCTTTTACACTGGAACCGTCACAAAGATGCAGAGTGGAGTGATCCACTCAACATCCCTCTCTTAAGTACGGCTTTCCTCTTTGACGTCAGCTGCACAGCGATGCCATAACATGCAAGTGTAAATTTAGACCCTAATTACACTCAACAAGCCCCAAACCACATTACAACTCCACAGGAGTGCTGTAGCGTTCTCTATGCACCACAGATATGAACCCTGAAGCAAAGTAACAGTTCACGTAATTCCTCTGCCACATAAAGTTTCCCTCTTCATCTAATCCTCTGTGTATTAGAGTTTTAAACATCAAAACCTGTGTGCAATTTGCAACCCTAATGGCGCTGAGCTACTAAGATACACAACATAATACCTTGTTAACTTCTAGGATTTCTCTCCTCTCCTCGCTGGCAGGGCGACTCTGCCCACCTGACCGGTCCTCGTGTTTGGAGCCGTCGTCCTCCACGAAAGGTATCAGTTGCTGGAAGAGACAGCAAACAAATATCCTTACTGTAAACAAAGCAACAGTTATAAAAAAAAAGAAAAAAGTCAACCAAACACTGACTTACACAGATATAATACAATAAAATCTACATTCAAGTATTACATTTTACAATCAACTAGACCTTCGGGGGTCTTGACTGGAGTTCCAATAAGGTAAATGGTCTTGCAGTTACATGCACATACATATGTACATTGTGTTTCACACAAAAACACTCACACTACAGCATTTCTATAAACATATATGTCTACTCATTTGATTGATTTGACTTTTGATTAACACTTGTACACCACTGGGAGGAGATGCAGGGTTCAGCATCCCCCCAAAGACACTTCAACACATGGCAGGGGGTAAGGATCGATCCACCAACCTTCTAGTCAGAGAACAACCGACGCTACCCACTGATCCACAGTCGCTCCATCAAATACACTGTGCGCTTTAGAAAACCAGACTTACATGTGCTCTTAACTAATGAGTTCTTGGCATGATGTCTTCTACTTTTGTTCCCAAGAAGAAGTGAAAATGGCCTTTTCACATAATCTCTCCAACGTAGACAGACTAGCTCATCTCTCACAGAGAGATAGTGCAGAGCGAGGGAAAGAGAGAGCAAATAGGAGATTAATTCATTTTTAAACGCTCTGTGTGCTTGCCCTTGTCTGCTCGACACTACCGTGAGGCTGATGTGTTAGTCTGCTCCTGAGAGCCAGCAGAGTAAGCAGCTGTTGCTTTACTCCACACTGCCCCCCAGTGGTCACCCAAGGGGGGGGCTCGGAGGAAACAGTTTGCTGCAGTGGAACATCAAGGGATCTCTGGATGTCTTGAAAACACCCTTTTCTTTGTACGACATGCAAAGATATACAGAACCAATTCTGAGGAGTATGTAACTGATGTTTAGAGAAAATAATCTGCACGCAACGATAGTACAAAATAGAAATTTCTCAATAAATGACACTCGTAAATGCAGCTGTTAGGTTTCATGTTTAAAATAATAATAACATGAGGGTTTGCATACATGGTTTTGAAAAAATGAAGTTACTGTTGCCATAAAAAAAAAAGAAAAGCACAATTTTTTCTTCCATACCAGACAATGTTATAAAAGGAGATTAGGTATGTCTCCAAAACAAAAACAAGAAAAAGAAATGCTGTAAGTCGAGTAAAACTCATGTTTTTCTCCTTAAAACTTGGGATCATTCTAACCTAAACTATGCAAAGTTTATCAGAAAATCATTTTTGACAGCAGTGTTTCCATGAGTGGAGCTGAAGCTGACTAAAACTAACTCTGACTAAAAGGGGTGGAAAAAAAAAAAAGAGAGACTGCAAAGCTATGAACAGAAGTGGTTGAGGAAAAACAACATTATAAAAGAAAGGAAGCAAGAAATATACAACAATACAGCCAATAGAAGAAAGACAAATAAAGAACAATGAGGCCATTAAGGAAAAACCAGAGTTACAGGGGAAAATAATTTAAAAATGTGGGAAACTTTCTGTTTCTGCGAGTTTCCGGGCAGAGCTCCACATCAAACTGTAAACTTGGAAAAGGAAAAGACACCAATACATGTCCTGGATGTTTATACCAAGCTATGAGCTAACCTCTAACTCAGAGAAAACTTTAAGTAGGAAAAGTTTAAGGTTTTTCATTCAATAATTTGAGAGCAAAGCCAATAACTTATTGGATTTTAAAAGGTAGTGGGCAGATTCTGGCTGCCAGAAGGAGGAAAATGAAATGTGCTGAGTAGGGTTGAGAAAGATGGATGAAGAGTGTATTATACATGTGTGTGCATATCTATTCGGGATGTGTGTGTGTGTGTGTGTGTGTGTGTGTGTGTGTGTGTGTGTGTGTGTGTGTGCATGAGGGTGTGTGCAAATGTGCCCAAGTGAGTCACAGTTTCCTGCCTAACAGAGGAGAATAGGCTAATGAAGTTCTTCAGGCTGTCTGTCTGAGATGAAAAGAAAACGTAGAAGAGAAGAAGAAAAATATTAATAGGTGAAGGAGCAAGGAAAAAGAAAAAGCATGCAGGAAATGACAAGAGCTGCAGTGGCTTCGAACAACACTGAAAGAGGGAAAAAGGTAAAGTAGAAGAAAGCCCACGTGATCTAGGAGACTGACAGAAATAAAGAAACCACTGGTATCGAGCAGCGATGTGAGAAAGAGTGGAAGGAAAGAAATGAACCTAAAGATGCTAATACTCTATCCAAGTGTGAGAAAAGGAGGGGGGGGGGAGCTAACAAATGACAGCTGGAAAGAAAGGGAGGGGGTAAGTGCTGATGTGTGCTCCCAGTCCAGCTGTTCATTAAACATGTCTGTTGCTAATTAGGCTGCGATGAGGTCACGCTGCTCAAGTCATTGATTCCACTTCCTGATTCAGGCAGCCAATAGTGAGCGGCTGTCGGGCAGGCACCTGAATTCTCCGGGATGATGAATGACATGCAGGCTGGGGCCAAAATCAACAACCCCTCAGCCACAGACAAACATGGTGAGCTGAGTTATTGGATGGTCAGCACCGGACTGGGTCTCGAGGGGAAACGAATAAACATTCAAATAAGGCAGGGGGGAATGGAGAGCGGTAGGGTAACGATGCTCTTTACAGAGAAGGAAAATGTCAAAGACAGCTCGTCATAGATTTAGAGGGAGAAGTGAAGGCGGGTCACTTGGATCAACTGGTCGTTTTGGTCTGATCCCTCCTTTATCGCCAGTGGGAGTCGGTTAAAAGAGATCAGCTCCGAGGCAGTCTGCAGAAATTGGGAAGGGGCCGGTGCAGTCATGGATCCAGTCATTGAGGTGGAAAGCTCCGCTGTCGTCCTAAATGTGTGTTCAAGTCCCCCCCCACCCCCCACCCCCAGCAGGCGGCGGTACAATTTTTCCTTAATATTACGCTGCAGATGTCTTCAGACCTGGACTGGAAACATACTCATCAAATCTGAGCCAGATTAAACAACGTACCTCTGAGTTAGAGCTAAGGACCCAGGCCGGGCCCCAGAAACGCTGTGAACGCCCCTGCATATTAAAAAAATGGTATCTAATAAGGTTGGTGACACTAACTGTAATATAAGGTGTCATGAAAAAATGTGTATTTAATGTCCCAAATTTAAAAATGTCCCTGTATGTATAACGTTTGACCGATCTGAATGAAAAAAAGGTCTCATATTTTTGTTGGATCATCTCTAGCTTTGCTTATCACATGGATTTGCTTTGGCATTGTTTAAAATCTTATGCAATGTGAAATGACTTATTTATTTTACCATAATATGAAACATGAATGCATCCAAAGATGCATGATTGTTTTTCATCAAGATCTTGTATTGATGATGGGAGAGTTGGACGGCTCTGCAGCATCTTCTCCAGCACATCTATTCTCAATCGGGTTAAATTCTACGCTCTGTTGGGCCCGACCCATGCGTGTAAATGACGCTTCGTCCCCTCTGAACCACTCATTCACAAACTGAGTCCAGTAATTCCTGGCGATGTCATTTTCTTTTATATACACCATCTGAGAAAAAAAAAAATCTATTGATGGAAAAACCTGGTCATTATGTATATCCAGGCAGTCAGCTGGTCTCATTTTTTAGACACATAACATTTCTGAACCTAAACCTGGCCAACTACAGCACCCACAGATCACCAAAGTAGCAGCAGGGACCTGACATGAGAGGTGCATCAATTCATACACTGCTCTTCTTACTCTGATGCACCCATCAGTCTGAAACAGTAAATCTGCACCGTATCTGACCAACTGACCTTTTTCCATTACTCCAGAGTCCAGTCTTTATGCTCCGTAGCAAATTCAAGCCTTTTTTTTTTTTTTTAATTCTTGGCTTCACTGACAAATGATTTTCCTAAGGCAACACAGCTGTTCAGTCACAATACCTTTGAATTATCTTTGATTAAACTTCACCTAGTGTTTGTCATTCAAGATTATTTATCTAATTACTATTGAAAGAGACAACAAAAGGTCAGGGTACTGAGGTACTTTTCCATTGGGAGGTTCTTTTCTATTTGCTCAGTTAAATCCAGGATGTGATTTTCCTCTTCTTGACCAGGCAGTATATATATATATATATATATATATATACACAGGCACACATGTTGAGACCATGCCGATGTGCCATTTCTGTGAGGGAAAGCAGGGAAGGAGCCATACTGAGCTGAAGTGCTGTTCCTGAAAGTGGATGGTGGCTATAATCAGCAGTAAAGCTGTAAAGAGACTCCAGAGACTCACCTGAAGCAACCAATGAATCTGCTGCAAGCACAGAAAAGACAGACCTCGAGGGAGTAGGTGTGATAAGAGTCCCCCAGGGTAAAGATGTGTTCTTGTGTATGCAAATGTGTGTGTCAGCGAGGGGATGTGGCAGTAACAATGGCCTACTTCCTTTAAAATAACAACTTCCTAATTTAGCAGACAAAGTGAAAAGATTGGCTATATGAAACAAAGGCTGAGAGAGTATAAAAGAAAATCCTTGCAAGAACATGAAGCATGTTTTGACATTTGCATCCGGAAGGATCAGTCGTGTCGAATTAAAAATGTAGTTCCATTTGTTCAGTAGTTACAGCACATCCTGTAAAATCTAATTATAGCTGTAAGGTTTATGGAGCACAACATGATTTAGGAGAACTTCTAAGCGCAGAGAACGTAACAAACCCACAACAAATGTATTAATTATAATCTAAAACCTTTATTTAATCATATAAATGGAACTATATCAAAATATTCATACTCAAAATTGAAATAAAATATAAAAATGACATTCATTCCTCAGGTTGCATGAAAAAACAGAATGGTGCTGCCCGTTTTAATTTTTCCGCACCAGCGTACTTAAAAAGTACATTTAAACAAGATGCACAAGTCACTCTCTTCTGATGGTCCAATCTGGAGTAAATGGAGTAAAAGTAAAGTAAATCTGGAGTAAATTTTAATGGAATTATCCATTGAAAGTGAATGAACGGGTACATTTGTCACGATCATGCTCCATGCGTGTAAAGACTTCTGATCGTAAACATTCAACATGTTGAAAATCTGTGATCTGAATGTTCGTCTAAGCAGATTCTGTCACTCTTCACCTCACACCGTTGGATTATCCTATATGATGAGGCCAATAGGATGCAGAACTATCAATGTCTGCGCTCCATCAGGAGGTCCTACCTGCTTGCTCAGATAAAACCAGGTTGTGACTTTTCTTTTTGTGTGTATGTGTGTGAATTAAAAATCAGTCAGCGGAAGTCAAGCTTTCATATGAAATTTGAAACCATCAAACCTTTAACGGATCAGTTCCCTAAAGCATAAAATTCATTTTGGTATTTCAAATAGTGTGGTACCAAAGAGCGCCTCACCTCTGGTGATATGGGATCCAACCCGGCGCAGTTCTCGTTACATTTATCGTAGACAAGGCGCAGCTTCCTGAAGAGAACAGAAAGCATCCGCAGGTGCTCCTGGAGTTTTCCCAGGCGGTCTTGATGGGTGTTCGGGTGGTAAGTGACTCCATTAGGCAGCTGTAAAGGAGTTTCGACAAAACAAAATGTTGGACAAAGTATAAACTAGCAAAATTTAAATTTAAATTTAAAAAAAAAAACACTGCTTATGTTACCTGATCCGTAGATTAGAGCCAATCAATTTAGTTTAAAAGTGAGAGCCTCTCAAAAAAATATATCCAATATTCCTAAATCTAGTCAAATTTGTCTAAATTTAAGAAAAACATCTCTGCTAATGTGGTAAGGAAAAAACCTTGACTAGAACTTCTGAAACCAGCAAAGTAGTCTAAAATTTTATTGAAACAAGGCTTTTTTTAAAATTTCCTTCAAAAAGAGATTTTGCAGTGCAAGTTGGATGCACTGCATTAACATACACTGTTAAACATGAGGAACACAAAGCAGAGCAGGTCAGAAGTACGTTAAATAGTTGTAAATTAGGTCTCCATATTTTTAAAAACACCTTTACACAAATGTTCAACATTTTTATGTGAAGTGCATTATACAAGCAAGGATACGTCTAAAACATGGAGGACTGGAGTTCGAGACCCCTGCTTTAAGATAAAGCATCTTAATAATTAAAATTGATCACAATTTAAGACACGAAATATAACCTCAGAAGCATTAAATGATAAGAACTCCAGCTGGAATTTTTACTCAAAGCTTATACTCAGGAAACATCGCTTGATTTTAAACACAGTCATGTTAAAGACCACAAGACATATTTTTATTGTGAGGATCCACAAGTCACTGGGGCGTCTGATAATAAACATCCTACATAGTGTAAACAAGTGTGCCTGCAGGGCAAGAACAGCAGAGTGACAACAGAGGAAACGCAGAAAGAGAGCGGGATGAGAAGATACATGAAGCCTGTGATGTAAAGAGACAACCGTGCTGTTTATCCAGTCTGTCGCTGACGTGGCTTTGTTTGGCCGTGGTTTCAATAAGGATGAGCGTCTCACAGAATCGGGCAGATATCCGTAACCATCTCACGGTGACCTCACCAGCAGGACGAGGGAAAAGCTGAGCTACATGCGAGATCAAGTAAAAACTGATGCTCATCTAAAATGTCTTCAACAATTTCTTAACCATTCAAGTGTGTAAGAATAAAATCCACACACCTCAAACAACATTTGCTGATAACACTTGGGAACCTAAACTATACGTTTGCATAAACAAGATTTAAGAAAAGAGAAGCATTTATTAGTGCCACAGAAAAGGATGTTTTACTCTGCCAGAACTTCCTCTTTGTTCCCTCAGCAGAAACATAGATGGTAAACTTTTGTTACTATATTACTAAATTAGATTATTAATGAAGCTGTAAAAGAACACTTTACATGTTGTATTACTATTTCTACTGTAACATCATGACATTTGTGGAACAAAAATTGATTTTGCAGCCTTTAACTGTGCGATCAGACAAACATTTCAACTCTGCTGTCTCTTCAGTTGGTTTTTCTAAACATCTCCACAGTGCTGTAATCCTGTCACAACTATTACAAAATCACATAATCATGATTATCAGGCCTAACCACGATGACTTCATATAACTGTTGGAAGTGTTTCCAGTCACAAGTCATGTGAAATAAAGAAACTACATCCTCTTTTGATTCTTTAAATTCTAATGTTTTGTGTATTAGGATATTATTTTTAAAAAATAATCTGGTACTTACCAGGTCTTAAAATTAGGTAAAAACAATCTCTAAAGAACAACAAGACATTAGTTTTACACTTTATCACTGTTTACTACAATTAAATCTAATTGCAGAAGCAAATTATGCTAAATCAACCAAGGACTGCAGGTAATTATTATTTCACAGCTCTCCTGAGGTCCTGTCACACCATTTCAATTGAGCTGAGGTTGAGAAAGTGAATGGGAGCTTTTCTTCTTCATCCACGTGGTTGTGCATGGGATCACTAAAGCTTTTATTGTTGAACAGACGGCCTCATATTTAACAACTCCTCCAACTCTTTTAGAGGAGTTGACAGTCACCCCAGTGACAGCACGGTGCAAAGCTGCCACCTCTCCATCACTGCGCTTGACACTTGGTAAAAAGTGCTTCTGCTGATTTGATATGTTTGCTTTTCAGCAAACTTGGCACAGTGCATTATAAGCAAACATTTGGCTTTGTGTTTTGGTTGTTTTTTGGTTTTTTTTTTTCAACTTCACAACTTTTTCCAACTTTGCAAAGCAAAACAGCAATCATGTTGTTTGAGCAGAAAACAGATTTCCTCCTGGCAAACTTTCACAAACAAGCCACATTTATCTACTCTCTTTTCATTTATATTCTTATGAACTTAAATATTTAACATTGTAACTAAGGCTGATAAAGTCTTTACTGTTTCCCTTTTTTTTTTGATAAATGATGATATAGTGCAATATATCATGTGCTGTTGTTAAGGTGAGGTTGCATTTACCTAATTCTGGGTCCTGATAAGACCTAAAGGACCTTTTATTTTATTCTGATGCATTTTTTTCTCAGTTTTATCAGACTCTAATTTCAGTTATGCCTCTCACTGCTTGGTCACGACAGACCAACTTCATAACCATTTAACTCCAGAGTTTATATGAAGATGTTTGTACTCCCAGAACAGAGCAAAGAAATTTTAAGTTTTCAGAATAGAGTTTTTGCCCTGCTCTTCTCAGATTCCCATCTACTTTAGTACCACTGTCTCCTGTTTTTGAGAGGTTTATTTTTGAATTTGAAAATTAACTTTCTGATCTATTAGAAAGATTAGTCAAAATTCTACTTGGAACCTGTTCTATAAAATAATAGAAAAAGTGCATTATTCTTAAGGTATATCAGGTATAGATGCTTAAGAAGACCTACCTAACTTATAAGGTATTGTACAATGGAAATCAAATCATGTACAATCAATGCAGTTTCAAAGATGGAATAGTGTTATGGAAATTATTTGACAGGTATGAGGGGAAGAGGGGCACAGAGCAAGACAAACCTGCATGTTCCTGAGGAGCTGAAAGATCTCCATGGTCCTGAGGACAATGTCTTGGACCGTCTCCTGGCCAATGCGACACAAAGAAGCTGTGTTGACATCTCGAGCTGCCTGCCCCTGCTGCTGCTGCTGCTGTTGCTGCTGCTGCTGCGGAGGTGGCTGACCACCAAAAGGTGATACTAGAGGAGGGGTTGTCATGGAGACAGCAGGAGAAGATGCTGGTGGAATAGGTATGGGTCCAGATAGAGTTTCCTGTCACATCAGCAGACTTTACATGCCTTCATTAAAGGTTACATAGAAAAAAAAGACAAAAATACAGATGACAGTTACAAAAAAAAGTTTAGTATTTAGTTTTGCTGCCGTTTTATGGTTGATAAAGTACAATATCCCAGAATTCCCTGTTGCCCAGTTTTCTCAGAGATGTCACAAAATTAGTTGTAATGAGCCGACTGACAGACTTAACACAAATAAAGCCCTTGAGCTAGCGTTGCAAGCCTTTGAAAAAAGTTGTACATCAGGATTTCAGAGTCGCTCAAACACTTCTTTGCATCAGTAAAAGACTTCGAGACTTTAAATGTCCTTCTCAAACGCCCTCAGCAGAGTAACGGTTAACTGGCTCACATACAGAAGTGGAGTTGTTGTCGACCAAGCTAGGCAGACAGACGGCACTTCGGCTTCTTGTCTCTTTTTTTGTTTGTTTCGGACCGACTCTAGACATAGTGCTGAAAGTATCCTGAACATTTATTTAAAAGCAGAGCAGAAAACATGCAATGTTACCTGTGTTCTGGTAATTTCTCTCTTTTGTTGACATGTCAAGTCCCCTACCACCTCCTGGGCTCCGCCGCGGCAAGTATCGCGAGAGTTCATGAAAGCAGCGAGACTGTAACCAGCTGTAGTATATGATAGAATAGAAGCGCCGCTTTAATGTATTTTATTTTGATTCATTTTATTTATTTATTTTTATTATTAACGTACATCAGAGTCCACTGCAAACTAGTTAGATAACTGAAAACATGACAGTAATAAAAGCCGGCGTTCTCTTGGTTGATCTTTCCTTCATTTAGATATTTTTTCTCTTCAATCCAGAATAAATACGTCTTATACATTATTTTTTTAGAATTCAATTAGTTTTAAATAAAATAAATAATAAAAAGAGGTGGCTGTAGAAGAAAGCTTCTTAAGCATGTGCTCTCCCATGCAGCAAAACTGCTGCTCTAACTTACAGACACTGGAAATAAGAGCTTTATTGAAAAGGAAAAGCTTCTGGCTTGAGTGGGGCTGAATAGGTAGATTGGTATGCTATTACTTAATTCACACCATTAACTCAAATTTCAGGGTATGGTGCACTTCATTTTCCTTTTAACTGACTACACTGTGTGTAATCATAACCTGAAGTCTTTTCCTCTCTTATTCCATCTCTATCCACAACACATAATAATGATACAAAAAGAAATGTCAAGTTCACTTGACTACCCACAACTTCTTAATCGCAAAAGATTTGCTTGTCATTTGGCAGTGTGAATGATTATTGTTCTTAAAATACCCATCTGCTGTTCTGCCAAAACCAAGACACTTGGGAAAGAGTTTTTCTGTAATCATCCAGCTTATCTTCTTGGAGCATTTCTTTGGCAGGAGGGAGTATGGAGCTGCTGAGTGGGTGCAGGTAGGTAGTGGGATGAATGCTTTTTCTGCTCTTGCTGTACATTTGAAATTATTGGAAGATTCTTTTTTTAATAGCAACTAATTTTTCTGTTATCAAATATGATCACAGCGTAGGTATGTGCTTCTTCTGTGTGTATGTGAAAGAGAAAGAAACCTCATCCATCACCACCGGAGATGAGAGAAACCCCAGTGTACACCAATGTCTTTCTTTTATTGAGGTTTTATTTGATCACGTGGCATCTCCTGACTTTAAGATACCTTAAATCATTTCCACACCTCTTTCAACATACTATGATGTACAGTTTGCTGAATCTACATGTGAGGAAACACAAACCATGTAATAATTATTAGTTTACAGGCTACCGTAACCAAAAAAAAAGATCTTTTCCCATTCCCCTTTTCCCTTTAATTGAATATGCACTGATCTTGCTCCTCCAGGGAAAAGTCCAGGTGGAGAGAGAAGGGTCCACAATAATTTACTCTCAGGGATTTTGCAAGTAAAGTCTTCAGCTGCTCACTGCAAATTCACTTGGGCAAAAAATTAGATTAGCTGAGGTTTTAGTTGGGGGGGGGCAGCAAGTATATGGGAGGGAAAATGCTCATGAGTGGCCCTGCTTTTCCCTCCTACTGCATTTATTTACTTGTTTTAGTAGTATTCAGCAGTAATCATTGTTTTTAATCAGAAAAATCAGAGGAAGCTGTGACAGTATTAAACCATTTCATACTATTCACTCCATTTGTCATTTATTTTCCCATTTACAGTCTGCAGCACGTTCCAAATAAAACGTTGCTATGGAGACAATTTGGTGCAAGTTAATGAGGAGAAAAGAGAAAAAAATAATGCCAACCAACATTAGAACATCGTCTCAACAGTGAAGCGCACTACTGAACAATTGGCATCATTTAGAAGAAAGTGAATTTCTAAGTTTACTAGAACATCCTACGGGATAATATCAGCGTATCTGTCCGCAGGTTTTTGGGAGAGCCCAGATCTTAACCCCACAGAGATGCAGTGGAGCAACCACAGGAGAGACATCTTAACTAGTTATCCTACAAATACGTATGAGCTCAAGTTCTCCCAAAAGGTAAAATCAAAATTTCTCCCGAGGGACAACCCATGTACTCCTAATCCAGCCGGATTCAAGGGTTCAAGTCCAGATCCATCTCCGCCATTTTCTGCCTTTTAACAGTCAATACAGGCCACTAGGGCCACAAACTATTACTAGATAAATAAACAAATGAATAAACCCTTGTGAATAATGAGCATTTGCTTAAAGTCACCGCTGTCAAAGCTGCCCACTTACCACTCCAACCCCGTTAATGACAGTGTTCAAGACACTAAAAGTTGTGTATTATCATTTTAAGTGAATTATGGACTTGGATGAAGATCATGTCACAATTAGTGGATAGATACATACAGAAAACTGGTTAATCTAAAGTGCTCATTTATCTTTTTCCTCCCAGCGTCGACAGCATGTCAGAAGCCCTTGGTACTCCAAAAAGGCCACTAAGGTACATTTACATAATTACAAAATAGATCCATTTTAGTGCTCGTTGCCCAGCAACAGAGCTGTGCCGTCTGTCAGAAGTTAAGACACCACACTCAAATGAGTTTATTTTAAAAGATTTTATTGAACAATTCATTGGCCAATGCATCATAAATCAGTCTTCTGTCAGTAGGAAGTGATTCTTATCTTGAATGAAAGATTATAATGTACTCTACATGAAGCGCCTCCTCAGGTTTCTGGTATACTCTGGTGTAACACTCCACACAGAGCGGTCTATGTATTTAAAGCACCGTAATGGTCCATATAGTGCCACTGTGTAAGTTTAATAAAATTATTTGATGCTCAAACAAAGATGTTTCACTATTTTCAGGAATCAAGAATAACCAGTTTAAGCCCTTTTTAGATGCAATGTCATTTCTCATCACTATGCTGAAATGGCCCAGCTTATCAAAGCTTATCAAAAGACTGCACCGCATTGAAAAATACTAAAGTATTGCCATGTGGATAAAAGAGCAGTTCATATATATATATATATATATATATATATATATATATATATATATATATATATATATATATATATATATATGTGTGT
>JAOWBL010000003.1:1742866-1754009 GCA_028564865.1 Zenarchopterus dispar
TTTTTACCTCTGGAAGTTATATTTAGTCATTTCTAGAGTTCAAAAGAGAACAGTTACCCATCATTTGCAGCAGTAAGCTCAAATTGTAGAGTGGATGAATTTTTACCCTGAAGACCCTTTAAGTGACTAGCAGCACTTTTCAGAGACACGGCGCCCCAACAAACGTTAAATTCTGTATAATATGTTATAACAGCAGTCAAGACTTTCTTCATAAGATTTGTGTATTTGTATGAATATAGAGGCTCAGTTCATTTAAAAAAAAAAAAAAAGACCAGTGCAATCTCTCAACGTCACATAATTGAATGGTTTGTTTGTTTTGTTGTTGTTTTTAAAGTTTGGGATTATTTTAACCATGTGTACATGGAGTGAGTCTGTAATCATAACTACAAACATTTTTTACAAACAAAATAATCTCCAATCTTTTTTTTTTACATCTTCAAAACACACACAAAGTAGAAAAAAACAGAAACACCTTATTTACTTTAATCATTCATCTCTACTTTAGACAAGCCATTTTCAATGTGTCATGTGATTTTTCACCTATACCCATAAGGTTGCAGTCTAGTTATTAAATTAAAAATAAATATGGTTTACTTGTTGATTTGATTCAGAGTTTACAAGTGCTAAAAGGGTTAACTCTGACATGTGTTGCAATAAAAACAGGAAGTTCCTGGTTCTAGTAAACTATAATCCATTTCCTTGAGTCCTTTTTTTTTTAAATTAAGAAGTTAACGGATAACAATACAAGTGGAAAAAGAGAATCCCTAGATGTGCCATAGGAATAAAAATCTTATTATTGTTGTTCTGTAGTTTCTAGTGTACCAATTGCTCAACCATTTTATGTAGAAAAGTGGTACAAATGCCAAAATGCACGGCAGGTTTCCATAGTTACGAACTTTCTTGGACGTATTTGCATCATTTCTGAATCAGGGGAGGAGGAAAAAATATATATAAATTAATGAGAGGAATGATCAGAGCTTTATTGCACTAAGGTTTAGCAGAGTGGAAAAGATGAAAACTAAGAAAATGTTTTTCTTCAATCTGCACTAGACTTCAATTTATTACCATAGCAGAAAAAAAAAAAAAAATCACTTTCTTCCTTCAAAATGTAACTGCATTTTACTTTCATTGTACAAGAAGTAGAAAATAAATAAATAAACAGAGTTCTGCACCAAAGAATCAGATACAAATGAAAGTCGGAGTTTCAAAAGAAAACCAAAACTCAGTTCTGAACTGGTCCAGAAACATAAACACACAAGAATGCAGGGACACGGTGTGGTGCTCGCAGCGGCAAAGAGATTTCATTTGCAGTCTCAATTTATGCAGTTCTTAGAAAAAAAGGTGTGCATATTTCTCTTTATATATATATATATATATATATATATATATATATATATATATATATATCTCCCCATCTGGTCCTGTCTTCTTTTTGGTCATAAATTTGTACAAATCGATTCCTGTTGTTGTGAAACGGATGCAACAAGAGGAGGGTTCGTAATCATTCCTTAACATAACTGGATCAGTATTTATATATTTATCAAAAATGAGTGTTAGAAGCAGATGCAAATAACTCCTCTTTTTCCCCCCCATCTATTGATACAACAATCTACTAAAACTAGTTCAACTAGAAGGCAGTTTTAACTCTGCAATGTTCCTTTAACATCACCATGGCAACCTCAACTGCCTCTCAGAAATCACTCAGTTTTCTTTTAATGGTTTTCCTGCTGACTGTAATTATTGAGAGAAAGAACTGAGCGATTGTTACTTCCTGGAACAGAGAGGAAGATTTCCAGAAAGAACAATGAACCTGTCCAGTGTCATTTTTCTGCTTTACATATATATAATAGAAAGAGTATTTCAGGTCTTGCTGGTCCCTGTCTGTGCAAAGAGGAACGAGAAACGCATCAGACCAGAGGCACAGCACTGACACACTTATTTGAATAGGATTTGAATTCAAGATATAATTTTACAGGAGGAATGAGAGTTGGAGACATTTAATCATTTTCAACAAGAGGTTTTTGGGGGTTTTTTGTTGTTTTTTTTTTAAATTAAACAGTTTGAGAGGAAAACATTCCTTTTAAATCGAGGATCAAGTGGCTTGTGCTGCTTCATGTTGTTGAGCAGGAAAAACTTGACATTTGAGGTCACTTTTACAAAACACAAACATCATAAGTCTGACAAGTCATCATAAAACGGATCTGCACGTTTCCCTGGAGGCTAATATCTCTGAGAGGTTATGAGGACCAGTTTGACTGGCCTGCAGGTTCATTTTTTAAAATTTATCTTTGTGGCCTCCACTTCTGTTGATGTATGCAAATACCAATAAGCTTTGTTAATCAGATTTTTCCCAAATGGACAGACATCATCCCAGACAACAATAATGTCCCATTTCAGCATAACTGAACTAACTTTATCTCCGACTACTTTGAAAAGGGAGTGAGTGTAGACTGTGTCAACAGCGCAGACGGACGAGCCGACTTCGGCTTTGCGTAGGATGCAAATATTAAAACAGGATCCCTGAACTTAGTTCCTATTCATGTGGCCATAGATTGACAAATCTCTAGAGTCTGATTCATTGTGGTAACCAAATGTAAAACCAAAAAAAAAAAAAAAATCATTCATTCAAAATACAAACACGGTCAATTATTTCTTTCTTTAGGATTTATGACTCATGCTACAAGATGGTAAATAGTCACTATAATATAATACACCAACATCTCAGGTGGAACGTCACCTAAAATCATATAAATGGTGTTTAAAAGCATTAATGAAATAACAAAAAGGCAATGCAGAAATATTCTCCACTTTTAAGTCTCATGCAATTCAAGAGTCAGATTTCATCTCTGCTAAGGTACTGTTGTATCGTAAACATCACGTCACAGCGTGTCCCTGTGCAACGCGTATAAAAGACAATTCAGGTTTTATATTCTTGTAAAAACTCTGAGGGAAAGCTGTAAACCTTTAAACCCTCGCACGCCTGCTGCTGGACATTTTTACGGCTTTTATTTTCCAAGTTCGAAGTGACGAGGGCCGCGAGGGCTCGTCGCTTGACCTTGGCCGAGGAAGATTGACGTAACGGACAGTTTGGGTGTGTAGTTGCAGATCTCTCAGTCAAGATAAGAAAAAAATGCATTTAATTAGCGCAATGAAGCAAAAGCCTCTACTTCAAAAGGAGAATTGTTTTAGATTTTTCCCTGACAGCGTTTCTTATGAGCAAACCTCACTATTCTTGTTTTAGGAGGGAACACCAACTCAAACAAATGGTCACATGCAGTTTAAAAAAAAGAAACAGAAAAAGATTATTTATTAAAAAAATGCAACTACGATTGCATTTTCCGTTAATCAGAACCATGTTGGCCGTTTTTGTACAATCACAATTCTCAAAAAGCTCTGAGATTAACCTGGACAGATGGAGAAAACAAGATCATCACTTTTGAAAAAAGGTGCAGCTCGCTTTTAATTTTCCATTTATTGAACAGCTTTTTCTGATAAATAACCTCTAATACGTCGCCTTCCTCCAGCTCTGAGCAGAAAACCCTGATGATTCATTTAGCCGGCTGATTTTGTTTTCTTGAATCAGGAAGTTCGTGACACTGAACAGGATTTCTGCTTCCTCAGAACCGTTGTTGATGTCCAACTCAAACACACGCTGGAGAACTTGAGGAGAACATGAAATTAGACACAACGGTTTTATTGAGAACCGACTCTGGGTTGTCACAGTATCGTGTTTGTTCACGTTTCGAGTGTCACCTCGAACCCTGATGTTTCCCTAACTTATTTGAGAAGACATAAAAACTCGACTGCGCGTTTACCTCCAGGGAGGGTTTGTTTACTGCGGCGTAAATTCACCACGCCAAGTGTCAATAAAGATGTGACTTCCTGAACTCAGAGCGGTGCCGTGAAGAGTAAACAGGGATTCTGGACAAAAATCCACCCGTCACAGGTGGAGATGAGCAGAAGATCAAACTGTTCTTCAGCTTTAACTAAACAAAGTAAGGGAAGCTGTGTTTGGTAGATTATTTCTTTGTCGTTGGAAAGCCCGTTTATTTCTCTTTTAAACGGTAAAACATTTTTAAGAAACAGCCATTTATAAGATGAGCTGAGTGTGTGGGCTGTTCCCATGAAAAAATTGGCAAATCTTCTCTGCCACACTTATTTTATTGTTGCTTTTGACCTTCTGGTCCCCCCTAGTTGCTGCCGAGTGGTGTCGATGTGAACATGTGGAGGAACGTCATGGTCGGTGATGAGTCCAGATTCTGCCCCCGACGGTTGGATCGTAGGGTCAAAGTGTGGAGAACGGCGTGCTGATTCCTTCACCTGTAGATTAATATCTTTTGGTGGAGGCAGTGTGATGGTGGGGAGGCATCTCCTTCACTGGAAGAACGAGGTTCGTCATCAATGCCGAGAGACATCGAGATGAGATTCTGAAACCAGTCGTAATCCCACATCTCCACAGTCTTAGACCGAACCTTTTCAAGGTGACAACCCTCACCTCCACAGAGTGGGGTTTATCAGAGGCTACATCCAGAATTGGGGAGTGGAGAGGATGGAGTGGATTCCCAGCAGTCCCGACCTCAACCTCACTGAACATTTGTGGGATCAGCTTGGATGTGTTGTTTGTGTCAAAGCGACCAAAACAACCACGTTGGCTGATTTGTGACCAGTGCTGGTTGAAGAGTGGGATACCATCCCACAGCACTGGTGACGGGCTGCTGTGGTTGTGTTTGGTTCTTCCACTCGTTACTGAGGCTCCTGATTGTTAAATGGTTAAATTGCTAATATGTGTTGTTCACTTCAAACTTCAACCCTCTCAGTTGTCAAACCTCCTCTCCTCCCAAACAAGAGTCAGCGGCAGAAAAGACTTGGCATATTTTCCACGGGCACAACCCACATACTCAGCTCTGTGTGGTTCTTACAAATGTGGCACCATTTAAAAAGGAAAATAAACAAGCTTTCCAGCGATATAAAATTTATTGCCAAGAAGCTTTGCTGCTACAACAACAAAAAAAAACCTACTAAAAACACAAATTTCCTCACTTTTTGTGCTAAGTTTATTATGTCTTCAAAGTTGGTATCAAGGGACTGTAACAAACCTCCCCGTTTGAGCCAAAATGGACGACCGAGGAGGACTCCACTGTTGAATGCAAATCATTAAAAAAAAAAAAAAAAAAGCCAGATTGAAATTTGTAAAAATGCACATTGTGCAAAACCACAAAGCTTTATCTGATGAGATCAAACTGGAGCTTTTAAGCAAGTCACATCAGCTCCATGTTCCTGGATCCTGTGTCTATTACAGGCCGTCCTGAACCTGTGCAAATGAAATCTCATCCCGGAGAGAAACCTGCTGACCCGTGTCAGGAAGCCTGATCCAAAACACACAACTGAATAAATTTTAAAAAAACACACCCAAGAATGACCCACAACGAAACACCGACGTGTCCTTCTGCGAGTTCTGATCTAAACAGCTGAACATCTGCAGAAGGAGCTGAAACATGGCGTCTGGAGAAGAAACCCCTCAAACCTGAGACAGACGGAGGAGTTTGTTGATGAGTGGACCAAAACACCCGTCTACAGGCGCAGAAGTGAGACGTGCAGCAATGACCTCAAAAGCTTTTGTATCCAAATATTAGATTGAGGGTCAGGTAATGTTTTTTGTCCAGGTTAGTCTCATCTGTGCCTTTTTTTTTTCTTTTAATGGTTCTGAAGTGACATGTATTATATGGTTATTAGATTTTCACTTCTATGACAGCGGTAGTAATCCATGATTTGGGATTAAAGGGATCTACCGGAGCCTATCCCAGATTTTTTCAGGCAAAAGTTAGTTAATTTGGTATGGAGGTCCACACACACACACACACACGTTTTTGGACTATGGGAGGAAAGGTCACCAGGAACCAGGAACCTTCTTGCTGTGAGGTAATACTGGTAGCCACCATGCTTCCCTTCAACAACAACAATAACCATGACAATATTGCACAACTTAAGGAAAAAAAGGTGCTGCTATGAAACCAGTTCAGATCCAGATCCAGACATGGCCATGGAGTGATTCTGTCATCATAACTATAAACATTTTTTACAAACAAAACAATCTCCAATCTTTTTTTTTTTTTTACATCTTCAAAACATACACAAACTAGAAAAAAAAATTAGAAACACCTTATTTACTTTAATCACGTATCTCTACTTCAGACAACGTGGTGACGTAATTTTCACCTATATCCGTAAGGTTGTAGTCTAGTTATTAAATTAAAAATAAACATGGTTTACTAGTTGATTTGATTCATAGTCTACAAGTGCTAGAAGAGTTCACTTTGACAACAGAAAAGAAGTCCTCCGGGGGAAACTAACGGAGAAAATGAAACTCACCATTTTCCTCCTTTTGCTTTTTACCCATATTCCGCCTTAACCAACCTAAAAACTCTGAAAAAACACCTCCTGCTGCTAAAAAAAAAATAGCTTAAAACTCTAAAAACGATGCATAAAACCGACTTTAGGCGAGGTCTGTGGCTCCCAGCGAGGAAATCTTTACCTTCCCTGACACTCGTAACTAAGTCGTGACGTCAGAAGCGCACCTGTTTACAGATGATCGCACCTGCGCAGTCACCAAAGATCTTTTATTGTAGGGAGGTGACACTCCACAGGTAGATTTATCACCTTTAATCTTTTCCTGCTTGGAGCCAGCAGGAGGCCACAGTTGAGTCAGTCGAAACTGTAGATGAAGCAGAAGATTATTAATCTTTTTTTATTTCTAAATTCTGATTGGCTGGTCATGTGGGTCCTACACATGATCAGCTTTAATTCCCCACAGATACCTGGAAATAAAGTCCAAACTAATCAAGAAATCAAGGCTGGAAGTTTGATATTAAATTTGTTCTCACTGCACATCTTTTTTATATTAAAGTCCGTAACCAAGTCTAGTACACCATAAGCAGTTTGAGGGCCAGTTAGTCAAATATTATCTGAACCACTCAAAGCATCAATTAGCTCATCTATAACCGTTGTCTAATCATTCTTTGTACGGCATGTGACTTCGGCAAGAGTGTTTTGTTGAGGACAAATGCTTCAGTTTCAGTTGTGGGAGGAATACCGCTTGTAGCAAGAAAGATACGTGCTTTCCACAGCTTGAAAACATCACTTTAAGGTGCATGTTCTGAGGATAAAAACCGTCAACTGTAAGTTAGTAGCCAAAACAAAGCTTAAAAAAAAAAAACAGTACTGTATCAAGACCTTTTGTAGTATGGTAAAGTTCCCCTGTGAATGAGTTAAAACTCTGTGAAACAACAGAAACTGTAGAGTTTAAAGTCAAACTTCTGATGACACTAGTTCAGGTCTTTGCTTAAAACTCTAAAAAAAAATTAATAATTTTTTTTTTTATTCTAATTTATTAAAAAAAATCCACTTTCACTCTAGTATAATCCCTATTGCCAGATTACATTATACATATGCTTTCAGACTAATTGTATTTTTTTCATAGATATCTTTTATACATGTGTATTTACTATATTTTTAATTTTTTTATTCTTATTGCAGTAGGGATATGAAAGAAACACAATTTCAACACTCTGTCTGTCTGTCTCTGGCAGTTTTGACAATTAAGTTACTTAAACACACATTAGAGAAGAACAAAGTGGCTGATATTGCTAAGAGTGTCGCAAAAATGCTAAATACACCTCTAAGGATATTCAAACTGCAGCAGCTGACAGATTTGTCAATCATGGTTTTTGCAGTAAAAGAAACAGAGGTGTAGACCCTGTTGATACCTGGGGCAGACAGATTACAAGAAATACACTACCTCCGTTCACACTTCTGTCATGAAACCAGATACAAGCGAGATAGTCAAATCTATCCACCACTACCTAAAAAAAAAAAAAATCTTGATCCATATATGCATAACTAAACCAACCAGATTAACAAGTTGTGTAATTTTTGCCAGTAAACTACTGCTCTGAAATCAGACGTATGATAGGCATGAATTTAGAGACAGAGTAAGACATCTTCCTTTTGATTTTATCTTTGATTGCAACCTGTGCAGCTTCTTCTCACCTGTCTCCAAACTTTGCTCTATACCCAAACTGCCCTCTGCTGACTGTAAGATAATTGCACTACGTTTCACAATCACACAACTGGAATCACAAATCAAACAATTTCTCCATCTTTATAAGGATAATTAATATTTTCTGACGTCAAAAAGCCACGTAATGTGGTTGCTAAATGAGCTCCTTTCAATCTCTGCTGCAAAGCAGTTTCCCAATTGACAGTTTAAATGAATACCAGACACCAAAGATAAACTCATTATTTATTTTATGACACTAAATGTTACAGAATAAACCATATGTATTTAAAAAAAACAACAACAACAACAAGGCAAAATGGTAACACGAGCATCCAAAAATAACACAACAACTCAGGTCCTTTAGTCCAGCACGAGCTTCGCTCTGATCTGTTATGGTCCTGTGCCAAAATGTCCCGCGTATGTTGGCACAAGAGAAAACACGCAGAAATATAAAATGTGATCATAAATGACTGGTATATGGAGACAGAGTCCCGATGCACAATGTTTGTGTCAAGGCATACGCAGTTTATGAGATACAGTACAATTACTGTACTTACAGAGTTATGTGATCTCCTGATTTCCCTCTGGATACCTTTATAAAATGAAAAGGTTCTGACCTATACCACTTGGAAATAATAAAGTGACACTTATGGGGAAAAAAAAAAAGAGATAAATTTCAAGTTTAAACAAAAAAGGATAAAAACGAAAGCACCATGCATCGTAAACTCATCATAACTCGCCCATCTTCATAGTGTACTTCCATGGCTGGCATGTGCATGTAAAACCAAAGTGGTCCATCTGAAGGCCCCACGAATAAGTGTTTCTATGAGTTTCCCAGCAGGCTCATCCCAAAGTCGGCTCCCGATTCTGAGCAGGCCTCTAGCCGGGCCAGCCTGCTCTGCTCCAAGGCGATGGCCTCGGCCGAGTGTTTGCATTTCTCTGATCCGCACTGACAGGTGAAATACTTGCTCTTAATGTCCCAAAACCTGTCTCCGTAGTCAAACCTGAAGACAGAGACGAAAGGAGGCGACTGGGTGAGGAATCAAAGGCAAGCGGGAGGACGTGAAGGTTGAGAAACGAGGTCAGAGGGCGCTCAGAAACGGCCCGGCTTCTTACCCCAGCTCCTGCCCGCTGAGGATGTCCCTGGAGCTGAAGAAAGCGATGCGGGGGAATCTCAGGTCCTGGTGCAGCATGAAGACGCGCACTGGGATGAGGTTCGGGTCGCACAGGTGGTTGATGAAGCGGCTGATGTTGCCATAGTAACGAGCATCAATGCAGTAAACCTCCCCGTCCTTTGCAAGAAACAGAAGGTACTCAGACAAGCCGCAAACAAGCAGTAAAACAAATAAATAAAATAATACACAAAAGCATCTTACAAACATTAGATTTTATCTACCCAAAAAGAAAACAGAACCATTTTAACTCAACATTTCTCTCTAATATGAAATTTAAAGGTCACTCTCAGTTGAAAAAGGTTTTTGCTTTAATCTCAGACTCCAGCAGTTTTTTCGTTTGTTTTGTTTCTAGTGACACTCCAAAACTCCAAAACCTGTACGAAGGCAACGCCATCGACTCTCTCCACTTGTCCTCCCTCAGTTGTGCAATCTAATCCTTAAATTAAAAAAAAAAAAAAACACTCTTGGAGTCACATGACATCCATGTGAAACAGATCGGGTAGTTGTTTTTTTTAAAAAATTAAATAGTTTGCATCGACTGGTACTCGAGTTTATGATTATAACCTCCGTCGTTAACCATCTGCATCATCAGCAGGTCGACTGATGCGTGTCGCTGCTTCATTCCTCCTCCGTAACGCCTTTGTTCCAGCGTGAACGGCACAGATGTGGACAGCTGTGCTGTGATAGCTGCCTTCAGAGGTAGTAACTGAGGCACAGTGGGGAGGATGGGAGACGATGACATCATCACAGGGACGGTGAGACCATCCAACAGTGGCGTCAGAGCGCTCCTGCAGCTGTGGTGTGGTCACAAACACCCGTAGCAACGGGGAAACTGAGGACCAGGTAGAAACGTGTTTACTTAGCGCTGACTGAATAAAGCAGCCAGAGACATTAGGGACATGTTCTGGACTGCGGATCGCAGACTAGATGAATCTTGAGATTTGGGCTTCTGCGAGGGAATATTGCTGCTTTATGGGGTGACTTTCAATGTTCAGCTGGTGAATGAAGCCAGAACAAAGAGGGCTTCTCCAGAGCATCTTTATACCGCAGTCGCTGTCTGGAGCTGATGGAAACTTGGTTAAAGTTTCTTTATATAAGTCGATTGAACTTCGTAAGTCAGCTCAATTCTGCAACTTCACCCAGAGTGAGAAGTTCCTGATTATTATTTACTTATCATTTTTTCAGAAGATTCACCTTGTTGTCCAGGTCGAACAGGTAGGAGTCATCTTCTCGAACATCAGCTTCGGCATCAGAGATCAGCTCCCCAACATATCTGTTTTGTTTTTTGTTTTTTTAAAGTGAAGATTAATGTTTTAATGCCATTCTTTTTAAAAATAAAAATCAGTCTGATGTTTAGACACATTCAGGTTTCTCATACTCGCAGATGAAGCTTCCTTGTGGAATGTCCTGCAGAGCTCGAACTCCCCAGCCCATCTTCTCTGTCCTGTAGAGCTGCAGGCGAACTCTGAAGCCAAAAAAAAAAAGGATAAACGTTCAGCGTGGCAGCCAAAAACAGAGTCCATGTGTGAAACTAAGCAGATGCTTGTCAGCTGAGTACAAAACTTGAAAAAAAAAAAAAAAAGCAACACATGGTTTCCCTTTCTGCAGGGCTGTTAATCATCTCTAACTTGCTCTCCTCAGGAATGATTAATAATTATTGTCAGTTATTATAGTACAGTAAGATTAATATTAAACTGTTGTTTATAGCCTGACCCCATCCTGCAGTGGGTGAGTTTTTACTGTTATGGGATCAACTCAAAATCGGTGCAGGTGCTGAAGCCAGTTCCAAACAGGTTCTACAAGAACTTGTAGGAGAGCGCCATAGAGCCAGGACCCGACGTCTGCAGCAGGAAATGTATAAAAGGGGCATTAAACCCCTTCTAATAACAACAACAGTAAACAACATTCGGTT
>JAOWBL010000003.1:1762116-1777200 GCA_028564865.1 Zenarchopterus dispar
ATATATATATATATATATATATATATATATATATATAAAAGTGCTTTTTAAACATGTCTAAGTTCTACAAAGCACTTTGGACTCTTTTTCACTTCATTAATTTATCCATATTGAAGAAATGATCAGCAGAGGTCTAATTTTTTGCTTCATATTGTATATCAAGATTACTTATGTGTGTTGGGTTTTTTTTTTTCATCGCTGTTCTACTATGTCAAGGTGTTATTGGAGAACACTGACCTGTCAGCAAAGAACTCGCTGTCGCTGCAGCGTCAGCCTGGACCCCCGTCAGAGAGCCTTCGAGGAAGCAATACCAATTACCCCTTCCTCCCTGGTGAGATTAATTCGTCCAAATCACTTTCCCTTTTGTATTCTCAAAGGTTTTGTAATTAGAGTAGATATTTTCAAGTATTACTATCATTGACAGTTTTTTGTCTTCAATGGTGATTTTCACAGGTGGAATGGAAGAACTGACCCTGGACCAGATTAAAAAGAAATCTGAGCTGGAAGAGGAAATAGACTTTGAGAACGGTAAGTTTGATCAGCAGCATTGAGAAACACTATCATAAATTCTGCTGTCATTTTAAGCCATTTTAAGTGTTTATTCATTTCTTTCATCACAGATTTACTGAAAGTCCCCCCGGGACTCAAAGCTGGGATGGATTTTACTGAAAAAGGTTAGAGATCATATTGTCTTGTTGGCAGATTTATTTATTTTTTTAATATTGTACTTTTATGCACTGAAAGATTATTATCTACCATTTATTCTTTAATGTTTTGAATGTGTGTCTTGAAGATGCCAAAATAGCCAAGGCAGAAGTCAACCTTATGTCCCTCCTGACTTCCCTGGAGGACATCACTGATCTGCAGCCTGAGACAGAGGAGAAGGAAGATAGCCAAAGACATGAAGAAGCCCCTAAACTTCCCAGAACAAACAGTCTCGAGGACTTGGGTATCAAGGTATTTATAAACTCTAATAACCACCTGTAAATGCTCCATATTTAAAATAATCACTGCAGATGTGGCAACAATTATGACATTTTTAACTTGTTTCAGTATTGTTTTGATGAGTGTGGTTTTTTTTCTTTTTTTACTGCTGATCAAATACATTTGATTTATTGATCAAATTTAAACACTTCTATGGCAGTTCAGTTATCTAGACCATTCAGGTATGTGGTAACATAACATGAAGCAGGAAATGCAGATGATGTTGGACAAAAAAGAAAAAAAAGAAGAATGGACCGACTCACTGTTTTGTCAGTGAGTTATGGTTTATTTTGAATGACATTTTCAATCTAAAGCTTAATAGAGTGCATTATTTCATCAAAGAAAACCTGTCAAGTTGTTCTTTTTGATAATGGAAATTAATCCCATCATAATGCAGCCTTTTATAGTGACCTAAATTCAGTGTATCCTCTTGCCTCTGGGGCCGCTGAGATCATCTCTCTGTCTTCAGGATCCCGTGTCATCTTTGGCACCCTCAGAGACAAGAAAAGAGGAGAAATCAAAGCCAAGTGAGAATCCAGAGGAAAAAAAGAAGTGGGCCATTCCTGTGGACATAACATCACCCTGCAATGATTTCTACAAACGCATTCCCAACCCAGCGTTCAAGGTGACGACTGCATTTGTCATCCCATTGGTGGAAATTATAACATCTTTTTTTTTCTGTTTTCATAGTGTACACCCTTAAATGTCCCACTTTCCTTCCACCTGCTAGCTTAGTTTTGTCTCTGACATATTTGTGATGAATCACTTTGGCTTAGCATCTGATTTGTTTCTCTGTGTTTTTTTTTTTTTTTTTTTTTTCCTGCTCCAGTGGCCCTTTGAGCTGGACGTCTTCCAGAAACAGGCTATCCTGAGGCTGGAGGCTCATGAATCTGTGTTTGTAGCTGCTCACACATCAGCTGGCAAAACCGTGGTTGCCGAGTATGCCATCGCGCTCTCGCAGAAGCACATGACGAGGTTTGTAATGATTGGCGAGTGTTAACTTCGTCGCATGTGTGACAAAAACACAACGATGAGTCTTCTTCTGCTGGTCAGGTTGTATCGGTAAGGATCTTTGCTCTACCTGCTGCGGAAATGTTTAAAACCAAGAAGTCATGTTTAATGAGCATCAATAACCATTCTCACATTTTTGTGTAATTTAACTTTTTTAACCACTAGATGGCACTAAAGCCAAAGATTTTTCTTCTTCAGTGAGTTTCCTCGTCAATAAATTAAAAAAAATATTATTTTATTTTTCACTTTTTACAACAAACTACAATAAACTTGTAAAAAGTGTTCCACTGACCTGCAAGAACATGCACAAAAAATACTTCATCCACACTGCAGTAACAATCTTGAACAAATCCATTCTGGTTTGATAGTGTATGATTTTATGTTGTTTATTGTTTATTTTATTTTTACACGTCAATTGTTTTTTTTTTGTTTTTTTTTTAATTAAAAAATTTTTTTTAATGAGTTTGAATATGCCTGAAGAGTACTGCGTCTTGTATGTGATGTGGCTATTGTTTACGTTTATTTTAACTTCTACGTTTCCCTGTAAGTTGGACTGATTTGTTTAAAGGACTCATATAAATTTTAACTACTTAGGTGTATACATTATTGCAATAAAAAGTTTAATGAGGACCTGTTAAATAAATAACATGGAGATCTCTCACAATTCACACATCTTTATACTTGTTTTATATCTATAAATATGATGTAGTCACATAGCAGTTTATTATATGGAAAAACAGAAATGTTGTTTGTGTCAGATATTTATGCTTTTATTGATTTTTTTTTTTTTTCTTTTTACAGGACCATCTACACCTCTCCTATCAAGGCTCTGTCCAATCAGAAGTTTAGAGACTTCAAAAATACCTTTGGGGATGTGGGACTCCTGACGGGTGACGTCCAGCTCAGTCCTGAATCTTCCTGTCTCGTCATGACCACTGAGATCCTGAGGTACGTGGACGTCATGTTTGAAATACTAGCGAGATGTGTTCAACACATAAAAAGCCTTGATTAATGATCTCTCGCTCCCCTCGCTCAGATCTATGCTCTACAACGGCTCAGAGGTCATCAGAGACTTGGAGTGGGTGATCTTCGATGAGGTTCACTACATCAACGACGCTGAGGTCAGGAAACTTTTGCAGAGATCATTAAAGTTTCTGATTGGCAGATGAAGTCTAGAAGAACCTTTTTCTACTCTCTCCTCTCTCAGAGAGGGGTTGTATGGGAGGAGGTGTTGATTATGCTTCCTGATCACGTCAGTATCGTCCTTCTCAGCGCCACAGTGCCAAATGCGCTGGAGTTCAGCGAGTGGATCGGGTAAGATGCACCAGAACGCCATCAGCCAAAACGCTGAGTGTATAAGAGCTGTTTGTTGAGTGACGGAGTCTAGAGTCTGTACCTTCAGCTTGGATATCTGTTTAAAACTGGCACAAAACTCTTAACATTTTATTTGTTTATTTATTTTCTCATCAGTCGTATTAAGAAGAGACACATTTACGTGATCAGTACGATGAAGAGGCCTGTGCCGCTGGAACATTACCTGTACACTGGAAACAGCACCAAAACTCAGAAGGAAATGTTTCTGCTGCTGGATGCTTCAGGAAACTTCCTCACGAAAGGGTACAAATGGACTAGGTGTTTTTTTTCTTTCCTTTTTTTTTAATAAAGTTATTTATCATTAAACCAAGCTGTGTTCTTTGTTAGGTACTACGCCGCCATTGACGCCAAGAAGGAGCGCACCAGCAAACACGCCCAGTCATTCGGCACAAAGCAAACCAATCAAAACACTTCAGCCAGTCAGGTCATTCCCGTCTACCACCTCACTCATTTTTTTGATTTTTACCCCGGCACAAATGTCATCCTCACTTCGGCTTGTGTTTGGACCTGCAGGACCGAGCGGTGTGGCTCACCCTCCTGCACTTCCTGTCCCAGCGGCAGCAGACCCCGGTGGTCGCTTTCACCTTCTCTCGGACGCGGTGTGACGAGAACGCCCGCTCGCTGGACTCCATGGATCTGACTACTTCCATAGAGAAAGCAGAGATCCACTCCTTCTTCCAGAAGAGTCTCAGTCGCCTCCGAGGCGGAGACCGCCAGCTGCCTCAGGTAAACGTGAATTTGCTAGAGCATCATTTGGCACAGGCATATAATGAAGATATAGGGATTAAGTCTTTTTTTTGTGGTATACCTGCCATGTCAGTCAATGATGTGAGTAGAAGTTAGCAAAGCTAAACTGATTAATCATTAGATAAAAATTAGTCAGATATTTAGATCATCTTTTTTGCAAGATATCAATCATGCTAGCTCAAAGTTTCTCTAAAATGTGAGGAAATCACTGTAATTTTGTTCATTTTTATATTTCTGATTGCATTTATACAAATCAGGAACTGACTACTCCATATTTTAGTTTTTATTTGGTTTATTGGCTGTGTCTGTATGTAAAGACAAATACAGTAATACGGTGTATTTGTCGGTTCAGATAGTACTCATGAGAGACCTGTTGAAGAGAGGGATTGCCGTCCATCATAGCGGCATCCTGCCAATCTTGAAGGAGGTCATCGAGATGCTCTTCTCCCGAGGTCTCGTGAAGGTGGGTCAATTGTCGTATCAATTGTTTCATAGAAATTTTTAATTTTAGTTAAATCATTCCCCGTCTTTCCTTCTCTTCTTCCTAATCCAGGTGCTTTTCGCCACTGAGACGTTTGCGATGGGAGTGAATATGCCCGCCAGGACTGTGGTGTTCGACAGCATCAGGAAACACGATGGCACCGGCTTTAGAAATCTCCTGCCAGGTTTGATGCTCCGTTTCTTATTCCCCTTCATCTGTGAGGATGAATTGGACTCAAACATTATTTTAATATCCTTTTTTTTTTTTAAATCTTGTGAAACCTGTTTTTAGGTGAATATGTTCAGATGGCTGGCAGAGCAGGCAGGAGAGGCCTGGACGCCACCGGCACCGTGATCATATTGTGCAAGGCCGGCGTTCACGAGATGGCAGATCTGCACGTCATGATGTTGGTGAGCCCATGAGTCCAAACCCACCGCGGCGGTTTCATTTCACGAAGTCCAACTGTCTCTTTGTCTCATGCATCACAGCTGAATATCAAGTCTCCTGGTGAATTACAGATAAATGAAGCAGATCTCCGCTCAGCTGATAAATTCTGGCTGCGAGTCAAAGACGTTGCATGCCGAGTTATTCGTTTCACATTTCATTAAACAGATGAGTGGATTTCTTTAACTCGATCTTCCTCTCTACCAGTTTGGAAAGGAGCGTGTTGGTTCTCCAGTTAATTTAAATGTAATTAGTTTTGTTAAATTCATTTACTTATTGAGTCTTTAATGGGTGTTTTTAACTTCTTGAAAAGATCAGGAAGCAAGCGCGTCTTCCTCTGCAGGTGATGTAAAATTGTTTTTCCCTGGAGTTTTGAGGTTAAGATTGATTTGATTTATTTCATGAGAGTCAGATTATCAGTATCAGACCTGGTAGTAGCCCTTTTATCTTACAGCCACCAGACTATTGGGATATGAAGATGAGATCTAAAGGTTGTTACGCATGTTTTTTTGTTTTTTAAATGCTGTATGCTCAGGTCAGATGGTCTTCTTTCTTCCCGTAGACTTGGACACTGGCGTATACTTATTTACAAGGCTATTCTCGGTATTCTTCCATCCTATTTACACGCTTGCATTCTTGAAAAAAGCACTGGATGTTGGAGTCCTCTCTCCCAAATGTTTGTTTCTTTTAGCTGTTCCTAAAGTCCAAACTGAGCTGAGAAAAAAAAGGCGTTTCAATATGCTGCTCCCTACGCTTGAAATCAGCTCCAAACTCACTTAAAAACTCACTTAAAACTTAAAGACAAGGTCTCATTACATAATTTTAAATATAATAATCTAAATGCATCCATGTCTGGCGGTAAACGTTTTGACCGATCACCATCAGATATGATTTCAGTGACCTTTGAAACCATTTAAAAGGATGAAATTAATGGTAATTTTAGGTCTTTGACGTTGTTGTTTTGTGGTGCTTTTGTACATATTTTATGTTTATGTAGGTGTTATTATATGTGTGTGTAACTCGTGCTCTTAACCACTTCCTGTCTTGGTCAGGTCACTCATGAAAAACAAATTTTAAAGCTCAAGAGTTTGTTCCTGTGGTTAAATAAAGGAAATAAAATTTAAAAAAAAAAAAAAAATCAAGCTTTTATGCTTAATAACGCATATCTACAAAATCTCCATTATGGTTTCACTTGAAACCTTCTTGTTTGTATTTAAGCAAATTAAACAATTATTTAGATAAGTTAGAGCTAAGTAAAAATGGGACTAATAATGACCTCTTTATACAAACGTTTTGGGTTTTTTTAGCCCTTTTTTTTTTTGTCTACCTAGATGATGCGTCGACTTCTTGCTCGGAGGTAGACTACGTTCTAGTTTACAGTGAGTCTTTGTGTTGTGTGCGAGTGCTCCTGAGACGCAACAGACAGACTTTCATCTTTGTTTCTGTCTTCATGTCAGTTTGATTTGGTTATAAAAGCCCTGGAGGTGTTTACCAGGGATTTACCTTTACATAGCTCAACTTTATTTAAACAGCAACTGGAAAACAGGAATACAACCATTCAATGACTTAACTATCATCATCTCTGTATTTACTAGGCAATTAAATAAACCAATCCTAATAAAGCTGAAGTAAACCAATAGTTATCAGATGATAAAATGTGAGAGCAGACGTTAAAGCTGTAGTCTGGCCCACTTATTTCTGTCCTGACTGTTTGGTCTGTTTTGTGTGCTGCAGGGGAAGCCTACCATCCTTCAGTCCCAGTTCAGGCTGACCTACACCATGATCCTCAACCTGCTGCGAGTTGAAGCGCTCCGAGTGACCGACATGATGAGGAGGAGCTTCTCTGAAAGCCACAGAAACACTCAGGTAACTCCTGCAGAGCAGGACCAGATTTGACTTATTACAAAACGATGAAATTAAAGTGTCGTTACCAGGAATTCTTTTATATATGTGCAGTTATCACCACCTGAACCATGTAGGAATTATATATTTGTTAAATCTGGTTTTTGTTTTTTTGTTTTTTTTTTTGCACACTGAATAAGAGTTTTTCTGATATTTTAAGTGTTTGAAACTTGTACAATAAACCCTTTATTGTGTGCATACTTGTAAACTCAATGATAAAACAGGGTTTTCTGTAAGTCTGACCGTCATGACGGCTTCTAAACGTTTCTCCTCCTCTTCCTCGCTCTGCAGGAACACGAGAAGAGGATCAGCCAGCTTAAGCAGGCGTTGTCCTCTCTCCCGCCTCTGGACACGGACGGCCAGCTGTCCGACTTGCTGCCTTACTACCACACCGTGACAGAGCTGCGGACCACCACAGAAGCCCTGCAGGTAAATGGGCACATGCTAACCATCACACTGGAACGGCTTTCATCGGCAGCGTTTTTATTTGCCGCTTCTCCTTCCTGCCCATCTGAATTTCAGCAAGCCATCTTGGAGTCCGTGAACGGACTTAAAGCCCTGTCCGTGGGTCGAGTCGTGGTGGTTAACAACAAGCAGCATCTCAACGCCTTGGGAGTAATCCTTCAGGTAGGCGCTGACGGCAGGCTGAAGAAATTTGCAGTCGTGAAATTGAATCCTGAGGTCGGGATTAATGGACCGTACCAGTACTTTTCCCAGTCCTGAGTTACGTGAGTGGGCTTCTTAAAGGTTAATTTAATCCCTGTCAGTTAAGAAAATGGCAAAATCTTGAAACCTGGGGACTGTTTTCCCTCCGCTGAGGTCTGAGTGGTCAATGACGACGAAGCTGTTTGAAATCAGTGCTTTTTAAAGAGACCCAACAGGTGTAGAAAACGTGCCACTTACTGTAAAGAAACATGACTGGAGATTGTGTTCACCTGTGTTTCCTGTTTTCACACTTGTCTTTGACATCCAGCCCTGTGCTCGCTCTCTTCCAGGTGTCCAGTGACGCTGTAAATCGCACCTTTACAGCACTTATTATCTGCGAGAAAGGCAACGAGGAAGGGGAAGGAAAAGGCAATGACAGCTTTGCTCTCCTACACCTCTACAACACAGCTCTGTTCATACCTGAAGGTAGGCTGCTTGCTTTTGGGTGGAGGTGTGGATGCATCTACACCATCTGAGTACATTATTTAATTATTATCTCCATGTATGGTTTCATCGCATTAAAAAACATTCTTCATTTGATCTTTACAAGAAGTTGAACCACTGGAAAATAATCTTTTTCTTCTTCTTTCTTCTTCCTCCTTCTTTCTTCCTTCCTTCTTTCTTCTTCTTCTTCCTTCTTTCTTCTTCTTTCTTCTTCTCCCTCCTTCTTCTTTCTTCTTCTTCTTCCTTCTTCTTTTTTCTTCTTTCTTCTTCTCCCTCCTTTCTTCTTCTTTCTTCTTTCTTCTTCTTCCTTCTTCTTCTCCCTCCTTCTTTCTTCTTCTTCCTTCTTTCTTCTTTCTTCTTCTTCCTTCTTCTTTCTTCTTCTCCCTCCTTTCTTCTTCTTTCTTCTTCTTACTTCTTTCTTCTTTTTCCTTCTTTCTTCTTCTTTCTTCTTATCCCTCCTTTCTTCTTCTTCCTTCTTCTTTCTTTTTCTTCCTTCTTCTTTCTTCTTCTTCCTTTCTTCTTCCTTCTCCTCCTCCTTCTCCTCCTCCTCCTCCTCCTCCTCCTCCTTCCCCTTCCCCTTCCTTTCTTTCTTTTTTATTGTTTTCTCAGGCCCTTGCAGCCACACAGTTAAGAAGTTGAAGCTTCAGGACATCTCAGCCATCACAGTGAAAACCCTCAAAGTGATTCCTGAAAGAATCATCGATAACTACAACAAGCGACAGCAACCCCGATTCAAGTGTGTGAGCGTTTGTCATTCGTGTCTCATGTTGGCAGATTAATAGTTGCGTCTGTATTTGATCACGCTTCTCTTTGTTGTGCCTGAAGTATGAACCCTTCTTTAGTATTTAACACATTATTGCTGTTTGGACACCTCTCGCTGTCAGTACTGTGAAGCCCCCCTCTTGTGTAAGGGAGCATGTTTTATAATCTAATTATGAATTCTTCTCATATTTCAGAGAAAACTTTCTAGGTCAGCGAGTCCTCCGTTTGACCTCCACCATACCCGTTAACTGCCATTTTTAAATGACATTACAAACTCATCAGCGAATAGCTACATGAAGACATTTTGCTGTCTTCTTCTGCTCTGTGTGCATCTATTATTTAAGATTTCAGAGTGCCGCTGGGAGCCGTTGAGGGTGGAGGAGTCCGAATGTTCAGAAAAATTTGAAACTTACATCACTTGATCTTTCTTAACAAAGATCGTGATCCAGCCAGTTTAAGACCAACAACATGGCAGAACTCAAACCTTTTCCTGCCATTGCATATTACAGACATTTTAAATGGTATTCTGGGTTTTTTTTTTTGACCATCTTGTGTGGTTGAAGAAGTCCATGTAGACGAGAAAAGCTCACAAGTGGTTTCAGGTTATGTCGTCTGTCAGGCGGTAACACAAAATGAAGGTTAATATGTTTAAAAAAGGCACCGAGTGCTGTTGAGTTATTTATATCAGTCTATAAATAATGCTGTAAATCTTTACAATGATGCATAATTAATAGAGAAAGCAGTTTAGAGGTAGCAGAGATGGAGAGGCATGACATCAAAGGTGTAACCATTCAGGTACCAGACAGCAGATTTTTAATTTTTATTTTTTTTAACAGCTCTGCGGTAAAACCATCACAAATCTTTTAATATTTTTATTAAAGTCAAGCTTCTCTCTTTTTTTTTTTTTTGCCTCCATTCTCCACCACTTCTTGTCCTTTAGGCTTGACCCTCCCGGCCAGGCCATCTCCACGGCAACACAGGAGCTCTTGCGATTGGCCGAGGCCAACCCCGGGGGCATCGCCACCCTGGACCCCGTCAACGACCTCCAGCTGAAGAGCGTGGACGTGGTGGAGGGCTCCATGAGGCTCCGGGTCTTACAAGACAGCCTCAAGACGTTCAACTGCATCCACTCGCCCACCTTTGCAGAACAGGTGTGTGCCTGCACTCACTGTGCGTCACGTTGTGTTTATTCCCCGACAAAGTCACCGAAGACTTGTTCGCTTCGGAGCTGCTCTTTACTTATTTATATTCTTGAAATGTGCTACAGATATGAACCAGGCAAGGGTTTCAATTTGAGTGTTGGCTAATAGAGATGTTAAATTCCCTTTGTGCAGCATCTGAATATTTATGCGGCTAATTAAAATGATATCCTAATTTAAGACGCTCATTTTGCACCCAGCCCACCCCCTCAGTGTCTTTAGTCTTCTTTTTTAATCCAGCTCCAGTTTCCTGTTCTCCTTTCATCATTTATCATATAGTTTTTCGGAGTAATAACATGAAAGGTCATGTCATGTGTGTTTTTGTGCTGCCCAACTTGCCTCTCTGGCTCCCTCATTGAGGAGATGAGATGCAATAATCTTAGCTGACATAATTATCCATGAATAGCTGCAGCTCATTGCTGTCTCACAGAAACTGTGTGTCATTTAAACCGTCACACACACACACACACACACACACACATACACACAGTCTCTCATTACTCTGCAAGATAACAAGCTTAACTTGCAGTATCACTGGGTTTCTCTTATCGCCGTGCATTCGTAATCTCTCATGTCTTTATTCAACATTGTGGTTATTAGAAATAGTGGTTAATCAGTGTACTTCACAGTACATCCGTCTCCAGCTTGGATATTAGACTTAGTGGGTTTTATACGCAGGAATTATCCAGCGTGAGCAAGGAGAGTACAATAGGCGACAGCTTTTTCCTCCATTAAAATGCAGGATTGCGTCTTCTTGTTGCTTCAGAATCAGGTCAAGTGCTACAGCAGTGCTGTTGGTGTGTTTGCGTTTCAGTTTGCCCGGGTTAAAGAGAAGATGAGTGTGCAGGAGGAGCTGGACCGGCTGCTCTTCCTGGTCTCGGACCAGTCTCTGACTCTGCTCCCCGAATATCACCAGAGGATCAAGGTTTGGATCGGATGTTTGAATCTGTGCCCTGATGCGTCTCTCAGTGATTTCACGTGCACCGTTGGTTAAATCTCGACGGCGCCATTTAATTGGACTGCTGCCATTGCCTCAGTGTAAAACCACAGGAGGGGAATAAGATCTAAGTATGCATGTCCTTATTCTGCTAATATTGAGGTTTTTCCAGTTGACCTGTTACATTACAATCCAAAATAATTAGATTTTGCTTTTGCATGTGAATAATTTCTTTTTTTTCTCTAAAGTTAAAGGCTTAAAATATCAACCATCATCTTGGAGCTCTTTTTTTCTGCCTCAAAAGCAAAAAAATAAATAAAAAAAATCCTTCAGGGATTTTCAAAATCTGACAAGATATGTTTTAATTTGACATTTTGTCTGATCATCCTCCAAAAACTTGTCGGATCCCGAGAGCTAAGAGGATCAAGGTTTTAAAAGTTTACCACTTCTTCTTTTTCTTTCTTTCGGCTGCTCCCTTCAGGGGTCACCACAGCAAGTCATCCGTCTCCATCTAACCCTATCCCCTACATCCTCTTCTCTGACACCAACCACCCTCATGTCCTCCGTCACTCCACCCACATATCTCCTCTTTGGTCTCCCTGGAAGATCCCACCTTAACATCCTTTTCCCAATAAGTTTACTGTCCCTCTGAGTAGTCTTCGAAGTGGTCTTCGTACTCGTGATGGCAGCCAATTTACATTTATTATTATTCTTAACATTTTTGCAACTACCAACTAATTTACAAGCCACCAGACAGGGTTAGGGTTAATTAAAACCCCGAATTCAGAATTAACCCTAACCCAAGCCACCAAACACGGATTTTATCCCCTCTCTTTTTATAGGGAGAGTTGAAAACTTCTTTTTCTCTGAAACAGGAGTAGAGTGCAACCCTGAACACTTGCAGAAGTTGATTTGTTGTCGGGTCACCCTCAGGTCCTGCAGTCCCTCCAGTACACCGACGGCAGCGGAGCGGTGCAGCTTAAAGGCCGGGTAGCTTGTCAGATCAGCAGCCACGAGTTGCTGCTCACCGAGCTGCTGTTTGAGAACGTCCTGAGCCCGCTGGCGCCCGAGGAGAGCGCTGCTCTGCTGTCCTGCTTGATCTTCACTCAGAACACGCAGGTGGAGCCACACATTACCAACACGCTGCAGGAGGTGAGATTGAAGGATTTTTTTTTTTTTTTTTCCTCCTCACAGATGCTAAAGTGATAAAGTTAAAGTGACACTCTCCAGAAAGGACGTGAAGATTCACCCCAGTTGCTTGCTCGCTTATTAAATCACGTATGTGGTCTGTTTCTGTCAGATACGCCTTCGCTGCATCGGTGTGTGTGTGTGTGTGTGTGTGTGTGTGTGTGTGTGTGTGTTGGTAAAAACTGCCCTGACATGAAAGAGCTTTGCAAGGGCTTAAATTAGTGATGACCCAAGTAGTGACTTCTAAAACCATCTGTCCTAGAAGAGCAGAAATACACTTTGTGAAACAGACGTCCTCAGAGTAAATGACACAATCTTCCTGTTAACGCTCGGGAGCCCACTTCTACAACGCAGATGTGTTTGTCTGACGGGATTCACCCACTTTATGCCACCCAGGTAGCCCATCGTGCTCTCTGGCTTTGCCTTTTTCTTCCAGGGAATCGATCGGGTTCTGTCGGTGGCTCAGCGAATTGGAGAGCTCCAGCGGGACTGTGGGATACCCCAGACAGCTGAGGAGTTTGTGGGCCAGCTCAAGTTCGGCCTGACTGAAGTCGTCTACTGCTGGGCCAGAGGAATGGTGAGGTTGCTGACTGTTTGACCCTACTTACTTCTTCTGAGAGGCGGAACGACTTTAGCATCTCGATGCATGCCGCTAAACCAACGCTGTGTCCCGTCCCAGCCGTTTGCTGAGATCGCCCAGCTGACAGACGTCCAGGAGGGGACGGTGGTCCGCTGCATCCAGCGCCTGGACGAGGTCCTGAAGGAGGTGCGGCAGGCCGCCCGCATCGTGGGAGACTCCGTCCTCGGGAGCAAAATGGAGAAGGCCTCCCTGGCCATCCGCAGGGACATCGTCTTCACCGCCTCCCTCTACACCCACTGAGACATTCACGGCAAGGAGGGAGGACGAGGACGAGGATGCTGGTGAACATGAGAGCAGTCACCCTTATCTAATGTTTCTGTGTGTAAAAGGTGTGAGAAACCTGGAGGTCCTCTACGTGGGGGAGGTGGCGACATGATAGGTGTAGTGCTGCATGTGCCTATAAACCCCACTGATGTTTACATGAACACTCTGGATCATAAAGAAAGAACTATTTTAATCAACAGACCAAAGCGCAGATTTGGAGCATGAGGTGTAATTTATTGTACAGTAATAAAAAAAACAACAACAAAAAACTGTATTTGAAACCTGGATGTTCTTCATTTATTAGTTGATGCTGTATTCAGTTCTGCTGCCTGTCTAACTTCCTGCTGAAAATTAAATCTGACAAAAAAAAAAAAAATAATAATAATTTAAAGGCAAGCCTTTTTCAGAGAGGAGAAAAACAAACCCATATACACCAGAAGCTGTTTCTTGGTCGCGCTGCAGTGGGATGCTCCAGCCTCTGCGTTTTCCAAGTACGGACTGTCCCTTTAAGACAACCGTGGCTTTGTGTCTCATTAATTCAATGTACATCGACGCGTAAGTGGAGAAACCTTATTAGACTACCAGCCACGCAGACCACGACAGGAGAGGAGAAGAGAGGAGGGACGCGGAGCATCCTGCGCGCTCTGGATGAGCTGGATTTTAAACAAAAAAAAAAAAACAACACCTCAAGTTATTAATAATTGCAGCACGTGGGTGTCTTAAAGATGAAGGATGGGTGGCTGGTGTTTGAAATAAAAGTGTGAATCATCGACAGGAGCGCTCGTCGCCAGCTGCTGGAGTAACAAACCCCACCGATCAGAGGAGGCGGACACGGGGATCGGGAGGCATGTCGTCCGAAAAACACGGTGAGGGCTTTTAAATGCGTAATTGAGTTGTTTTTTTATTTTTTTTTCCCCCTCCCGGTTCATTTGAGAGATTATTCAGTCTGCCGCTCGCGTTTTTCCAAGCTGCTCCCTTGTCAGCGTCTCCATCCGTTGTTTCTCGAGGAGGATGCGCTGTGTGGGTGCAGCTTGGTGGGGAGAAAATCACCGCAGGGCCTCGGAGGGTGTCCACGAACACTTAAAAGTGACAACATCAAGAGTTTTCTTTGAGATTTTTCTCTCTTTTTTAAAAAAAATCTCAAGTTGGTCGTTTAGTAAATATTCATTTTCAAATTCAAAGTCAAACATTTGCGCTAAGAAAACCACTGGGGTTGCTTTTTTTTTTTTTTTGTCTTCAGTTTCTTGGACTCCCAATTTTCTCCCCGTGTCTCGGTCTCATCGTTACGCACAGGCCCACGCACATCTCTCCTGTCTGATGTGGGTGTCCTGTGCGCGCTCCCTCGCGTGCGCCTTCATGTTCCGTGAGAGATGTGTCTTATCCTCCCTGATGGTTTGAGGATGTGAAACTGCTGGATGTGCTGCTCCTCGACATGACACAAGTGCCAATAAGATAAAGCTGCTACTGGCTGCAGTCTGTTAGACTTATCAGGTTTGTGGGGCTTCAGTCAAACAAAGGATGAAAATCATACTCTGGTGCTTTTTTTTTGAGACGGCTGCATCACTCTTGTGTGTTCAGAACACGGACACGGATGTTAGTAACACGCTTTCCTACCAACCTCCACCACTGTTATAAATACCCAGCAGCATTTGAGATAGAAATTGGCTTAAAAAAAAAAAAAAAGGAGCCTCATATAAATGTTTCCATGGATTACATGTAAAAGCCTGGTAACTGGTTATACTGAGGTACATGGGTGATGAACGGGCACAGGACCAAAATGGGTGTCTATCTGGAGCCCAGTTGGGCCCAATTTGGAACCAGCAGACAATCAGCTTAAGGTTTATGTAGTTGCAGTTGAAAAAAAATGTCTATAACCTTCATCATGTACTTATCATGAGTACAGGTTTTAGTTCATGAGTATCCCATGGAATCTATCTATCTATCTATCTATCTATCTATCTATCTATCTATCTATCTATCTATCTATCTATCTATCTATCTA
>JAOWBL010000003.1:1778612-1798311 GCA_028564865.1 Zenarchopterus dispar
ATCTATCTATCTATCTATCTATCTATCTATCTATCTATCTATCTATCTATCTATCTATCTATCTATCTATGCACACATGTATATACATATGTATATACATATATATATATACATATGTGTATATATATATATATATACATATGTATATGTATATATATATATGTATATACATATGTATATACATATGTGTATATATATATATACATATATCCAATACATATATACACATATATATATACATATACATATGTATATATATATATGTATATGTATATATATGTATATAAATGCTGAGCATTAGTTGCTTTCACTGACATTTATGAAAACTTTCTTTATATCCAGCTTTAATGTGAAAAGTTCAGTGTAGAAGCATATAATGCAACCTTGCCGCTTTGCTTGGGGCCACCATAGTCTGAAAATGTCTCTATTCAGATTTGAAGGCTCCTGTGACATCACAGATGCAAAGCAGAGTTAAATTATCCAGCTATACCATATTTATCTCCACTCAGCTCACAGGTGCTTTGCTGCACCTGGTCAATGGGTTTTTTAATGATTTCAAAAGAGACACGCCCACCAGGAGAAAGGGGGTGGAGTCGAGTGTCTGACTCCACCCACTGAATCTGTCTGCTAAGAGTGTAAAGACAAAAGGCTAAATGAAATATTTTGTGCTGTAGCCTTGTGGTATTCAGACCAAAGCACACACATACATTTCACCAAGATCTCAGAAGATTAATAACGCCTGAAAAAAGATTGTAATTATAAATATATGAACATATATATAGGAACATGAAACATTATTCATTCGTGTCTATAATCACAGCTCAGACTGAGCCACACAGCAAATCTATCAGTGTTATTTTGTCAGTGTTGGTTGTAATCTGTGTTATTTTGAAAGTATTTAAATTAAAAGCAAGACTTTCAGAGTACATTTGATCAGTTGATAGTGCATATTTTTGGGTGTGTCATTGACGTTGAATCATGTTCACCAGTGTTAATCCTGAACAGCAAACAGTGTGGGAGTAGCTTTGGTTCAGTGTTAGATAATCAACTATTTTAAAAGTGTTAAAAAAAAAAAAAACACTCAAAAGAATAGACACATATACACACTTTTCTAGTGTTGAATTTAACCCTCTCATTGTTAATTTAACACCGGTGATTTTGCAGTGTACTGATACTCATTAAAATTGGAGTAGAGTGTAATGTGACAATTGAAACTAGATTAGTCCCTCAGAAGGGAAAGAAGAGGTCTGTGAACTGAATCCAGGGAGGAAACATGAATCCATTACTGCAGTTTGGGGGTGTTTATTTAATCTTTTTGATAAAAAAAAAACCCCACACACTTCCCCTGGCAAGTAAGAAAGACACAGCCGTGCCTCTACATAAACTGTGTTTCAGTTTTCAAATGAACCTGAACAATCTACCTTTTTATTTTCCAAAAATATTTATCCCAGTGAATGCCAGTGTGAATATAAACTGTTACATTTATAACAGTTGAGGGATATAAAATGAAAACTTTGCTCTGAAGCTGCTCATCAAACATGTCAGTATATAGGTTTAATGAGATTGTGCAGAATAAAATAAACTTATCCGATACATTTATCTAGTTCTGATGAGTTATTTGTGTAAATTAAAAATAATTTAAAAAATGGATTGTACAGGATTACATATTTCAATTAAAGCATGCTGTTGTGGTAATAATAGCATGTCAGTGATGGTGAAAAAAGCTGAGTTTAATTATGTAAACAGTGTGTTTCTGTAACAACATTAACGTTTGAACTGATATTTATTGCTTTAGTGATGACAGCGATGCTCGGTCTTCTGTCCCGGTTAAATGAACCAGCAGATTCATACCATCCGTTCATTTTAATCCATTTATCCTTGTGCATCTTTCTGCGTTATTTCATGTGACTCAGACCTCTTACGAAACTCTATTTCATGGATTAATTCGGCAGTATTAGCCTGCCTCACATTTCATTGATTAAAGTTGATGTCAAGTCTCCCGTTGCTTGTTTTGCATCAGGATTGCATTAAACTCCACTGCTCTTTTTTCTTTTTCTTTTTTTTTTTTTTTTTAGCAGATTTTAGATTTAAATTAATTTTTGTAATCAGGATTAAAAACGTCTCAGCTGACTTTGTTAGATATATCCTTGCATGTACACTTTTTTTTCTCCAGCTGCTCGTCACATAATGACCTTTGAAAGGTTGCCCTTCCTCGTGTGCTTGCTCCTCTCTGTTTCTGGTCCACTTCCTCCTTGTGACAGGGTTGAAGACCGTTACGTAAACGTGGTCCCTGAGCACAAGTCATCATCGCTCACTTGCGTGGCCCTTCTTCTGTCCCGTCACATCCCACCCTCCGTTCTCCTCCAACATCCATCTTTGTTTTTTCTTTCTCCCGTCCCCTGTCCCTGTCAGAGCGCATTACCTCACGTCCTCCCCGCCGCGAACGCACAACGCCGGATCAGTCATTTTTTTCCCGTGTTTGACGAACACAAAGTGAGTAGAAACGAGGCAGATGGGTGATAAGGATGAGGCTTTCCGTGGCTTAAATGCCACTTTTCAGCCTGAGAATAAACTGAGCTGTGAAAGGAGAAGGAGAGAATAAGCGCTTCTCTTCTTTGTCAGGAGTGAAAATGTCAATAACTGTCGTCATTAGCAAACAGACCAGGCAGGTTGGAGAATATCAGGCTTCTTTGATGCTTTTTGAAGTTTTTCTGAGGATTGTGTTGTGTGTAATTGTTTCCTCCTCCTCAGGAGTCAGATAAGACAGACGACATGCCCTCATGCTCACATCTTTTCTTTTTCTTTGTTCTTCCTCTGTTTTTTTTCTGTTTCTGGTTTCTCTCCTGTCTGCTTTTACACCTTCCCACCCACATTTTTAACGCTTTCATCTTCCTCCTCTGGTAGGGCTCGATGATTCTGGCCGTCAGACCATGCAGCCTCCTCCGTACCTACCGGGGCCCCAAGACCCCAACATGCCCCCGCACCCCAGCATGCCTGCTCCGGCAGGAACACAGCCCAACTACCCTCCTCCGCCTCCTCCTCCGGGCTCTGAGGGATACCTCCAAGAAACTCAGTTCCACTGCGCCCCACTGGGGCCTCCTGGGGCCCCGCAGGGCTACACCGTCCAGACCCAGGGCCCCGGAGGCGCTATGTCACACCCACCTGTGGGGTACCTCCACCCAGGCTACCCTCTGCAGCTGCAGCCCTGCACAGCTTACGTACCTGTCTACCCCATGGCATCGGTGAGTAAGAGAAAGATTTCATATGTGGGATATCAGGTTCTCACAGAGATATAGTGTTTTTTAAAAATCTCATTTCATCTACTTTTTTATGTGCTTTTGTCTCTTACACTCCTTGAGAAATAATACTGCATATCATTTGTTACTAAATATATCGATAAAATACAGACAGGACTCTAATATGGCACCTACTGCTGCTGCATCAGTTCACCAGCGATTTACCTGGATGAAGTTAAAAGCTTAATATTTATCAAGGGCAGCTTTTCCCAGAATTATTTGAAAATTAAGGGGGAAAAAATGTACAAATCATCAAATGAAGTTTAATTTCACTTTTAGGCCAAACTCAGCTATTTTCTAAATGTTAAAAATTGTTCATGATGAACAAAAAGACAGTGTTTGCATACTTTTGGCTTTCAATGATCAGAATTAAAACAGTAATTTAAAAGAAAGCATCAGTCTTTTTGGAAAACCTAAGGGTCAACTTGAAGAATAAAGCTAAAAAAAATGCAGTTTATCAAACGGCTGTATCTAAATCTGAGTCAAATCCCACAGAGCGCACAAATTACACAATTAATTTAAAAAAAAGACAACTATAGTGACATCAGTCAGTGGTTTGGTTTTTAAAGCATTTGAAGCACCTTTGGTTGTTGTCATCTTTGGTATTTTCTACCCAGATGTGCTAAAATTTAGACAAAATGATGATTTATAAGTTATCAGTGAATGTTAACATTTTATTTTAACATTGTATTTACAATAATTTCATCAAAAGGTGTCAAATATATTCCAACCTCGAACTTTATGGACCTCTTATGAAAAAAGATAAAGTAGCAATGCACAAAAAAGATGAATCTATTGATTACTTCCACAACAAATGAATCTAAACAATGATCAAGTGACTTGGGTTCACCAGTGAGTGAGCCTCCATCACATTCAGCAGAGATCTACATTTATAACAATGTCATGTACCGATCCGACATTTCTAGAGAAAATCTACAGAAGCCAGAGTTGTTTTAGAGCCAGCCTGTGTTTAAAATATCCAATTTTATGGGGATTCATGTTTGTTTAACTCATCCGTAGACGTGCCTTCAGGTTCTCGGTAAGATGCATGCACGAAACTTCCAGCTTGAAAAAGTCAAGATTATGTCTAAATAACAAAGCAAAAGTCAAGAAACCATTTTGTGATGTTGTCTGTGATCACCTTTTGATATAAATATATCACTGAACAAGACTTCTTTTTTTGTGTGTAACATAAATGACATAATCATCCAGGACAAAGTCACTAAATCTAAAATATTTCATATGACTGACGGGACACATTTATTGGTGTCCTCGCAGGTCATCGAGGCGATGCTCCATTCCTCCTGATTAAATGAAAAGGATCTGTGTCCTGAATATCAGCATGGCTGAAGTGTGTGGAGGAGTAATCCAAAAAAATGTATGAAAAGAAAGGTTTTATTGTTTATTTTACATGTTTGTTTCAAAATACCCTGGAGAGATTTCTTGGTTCCCCTGAAATTATAATCAGTCACTGCATTTTTGTCATGTTTCATGTCAGATAGTTTCAGGTGTCCTCAATGTTTCTGTCTTTTATCAAAGGAAAGCTTGGAAAGAAAATTATAGATAAACATGTTAAAGGTAAAAGTCACAAGACCACCACCACCACCACCCATCCTCTCCGAAGCATCTGTGACTACAGCTTCAAATATTATTAAAAGGTATATCATCAATGGTAATGTTTACAAGACCACGAGGAAACACAGCTGCGTCTGTGAAGGACAACCAGGCATCCAGATGTGGAAGATACGGTCCACAGCCAGGAGGTCATGAGTCCTCTAAAAGGATAATGACCCGAAACCCACAGCTCAAAGTAACTGATGAAAAAAAGATTGGACTGCTCTTAAATGGCCCGTATGAAAAATGCAGCGTGGAGACGGTGCCGTCGAGCCTGAAACGTCTCCACCGGCTCGTCCGAGGACAGAGGGACGACATGTACTTCCTGTCGGATTGGCTGCGATTTCATTTGTTTTTGGATGTAAAATATTCAGTTGAAGAAAAATCAGTGTTGGAAACCATTAACATATCTCAGCTTCAGGTTATTTTAGCTGTGAATTGTATTTATTTTTATTTTATTATGAGGTCCAAAGTAAATCTAATGTCCTTTGTTTTCTTTTCTCTCAAGGATGAGAGAGATTTAGCTTATCAGGACTTTTTTTTAAAAAAAAGCTTTTTGTTAAAACTTCAAAGTGAAACCATCTGTGCAGGATTGGCAGACTTGGAGCTCTGTTTTTATATTTTAAACCAGAACAACAGAAATTCAATACTTTGAGATGGGTATATTAAACCTTTTCTCTAGACTGCGTTTTTAAAATTACAACAGCTTATATATGAATCTTACAGCCTCAAAGAATATAAATATAGCACAAAAAGTAAGGAAAAGCATTTCAGCGTGCTCATTTCGCAGGAAACAATCTTAGATTTGAAGACATTTCTGGGTAGCCTGCTGTGTAGTTTCAGCTTCCTCCGATGAGGCTTGAACATGCACAGTTCATGGGGGTGACGATCTGAACAAGTGTACTTCAACCTTCAGCATCTGGAAGAGGAGAAAAAAAGCTCAATGCGTTTAAAGAAGCTTAAAGCAGCTATTCTTTCTCATGCGTCACCTCACATCTCTCAGTTAATGATAATTATAGTCAGTAGATGTGGACGGTGCCCGAGGCAGACACGTCTCCACTCAGCAGGTGGTTTGTAATAATGTGAATCCGGGGAAAATTGTCCACTCGGCTCGGGAGTGCAGTCTTCAGTGGCTCTGCACTGTGATTAAGTTCCCACTGATGTCTTGTCTAATTTACATGACCACCAGACTGTCAAATGTCTTCTAAATAAATCGGACAGACTGCTGTCAAAAAAATGTAAATGAAACTTTTCTCTTTCCTATTTTAGCCTCCTCTCCAACGCCACTAATCCCGGAAGGCTCTGCTGCCTGGCTGCTCATCTTATTTCCTCTTTCATTCCCACATCTCCTAAGGGGAAAGTGTTTCCTGAGCGTTTTTTGTTTTTTTGTTTTTTTGTCAAAGCACGTCTCTTTTGTCTTTTTAGGGCCAGCCCTACGTGCCAGCAGGAGGAACCCACCCGGGGATCCCACCGGGCCAGATTCACCCCATGCAAATGCCACCCAGCATCACCCTGATGGACCGCCGACCGCCACACGACTACCTTCCCATCGCCGTGCTCACCACTGTCTGCTGCTTCTGGCCGACAGGCATCATTGCGATCATCAAAGCGGTGCAGGTTAGACTCATACTGGACACTTTAAAATTAGCAACAGTGCCACAGTGTCACTTTGTGCAAAAACGGTCACACTATTGGAAGTGCTACCCTAGTGGTTACAGAGGTGGGCTTGAGCGTGGAGGACCCTGGTTGGGCCCTTGAGCAAGGCCCTTAACCCCCAGCTGCTGCTGCCTGGGCTGCTGGACCTAGTGGTGGGTTAAAAGCAGAGGACAAAGCTTTGTGAGATATATACTGAAAAATAAAGCTAATTCTTCTTGTTCTTGATGCGTATAAAGCACACACAGGTTAAAGGTGTTACACAAGCCAAGGCCTATCTGGTGGCTCTCACACTCCGGGATGCCTGTTGTTTATCTGCATGACGGCAGACTGCACTGACCAACATGCACTCAACAGACCATATTACATAACTGCACGATTGTCAGTGCATCGGGACAGAATGGATTTTGTCCTCTGGGCCTCCTCATCCGGCTGAGAGTTGAGTTGAGCTGACAAGGCATGGATGCACCGGTGTGAGCTGTGTATGCCGTGGTAGCGTGTTATTGTTGTGTAGCGTGGCCTCTTTCTGCACATGCAGCCTGTGCTGCAGTGAAATCGATCCATAGATGGTGTCACAGGCTCTCTCTCTCTCTCTCCAGCTCCCACTCATGCATCTTCTTGTTATGCAACATTTATAACCATTTCTCCTCCTCTCCATCACTCAGGTGCGTACGGCGATAGCCAGAGGCGACATGGTGACGGCGGAAATAGCCTCCCGCGAGGCACGCAACTTCTCCTTCATCAGCTTAGCTGTTGGAATCGCCTCCATTGTGCTGTGCACCATCCTCACCGTGGTAGTCATCATAGCCTCGCAGCACCACGATGACGACTGGGAGCCGTAACTCCTCCTGATCTCCTGATGGAAAAACCACAGCTTATATATTTATATTAGCTAGATAAATACTCTCAATCATGGGGTGGATGGAATAGGAAAACACACTGTTTCCTCTTGGGTACAGACGCACTCACATACAGCTCGGACCTAACCGGCTTCCCTCAAACACTCACGGACAACTGAAAGCAGCCAATCAGCTTTTTCAAATGCTAAAATGCAGTCAGTTGTCTGATGGGTCTATTATTGCTGCTAGGACAGCGACTATTTAATATTTACACAAAAATATGAGCCGAAGGAGGGAAACAAAACACATTTCATTTACAATTCATTTGGTCAGATGAAAGAATTCAGTATTAATTATTTAAATTTAATCTGTTAGATACACCCTTGTGATACTCAGCATTCAAAAAGGGAATTTTTAGGTTAGTTAAATGCACATTTTTGTCCTAAAAAGTACAAGTGTGCATGTTTTAAAATGTGCCATGGTGAAGCAGTGTTTCTTTACAGAGGGGTGTCTTTTCCTAGAGGATGATCAGTATTAGATGAAGCGATCAATATACATTTGTGACACACCAAATGGAGACTGGACCGTCAAGAGCTTCTGATGTCACCCAGATGAGTATTTATTTCAGATCGATTGTTTGTGTGTTACATGCACATCTTAGCTGGATGAAATTACACATATTTTATGAATTATATATTTGTTAGTTTATTTATTATTTATTAATTGGTTCAATATTTACCCTTTTTTTTTTTACTTTGTCTGCTGTAATTAATAGTGATTTGTTGCATAGTGATTTGACATGCTGAATTGGCTTAAAATTGTTCATAATACTGCATTTTATTGCAACCAGATTAACGAATGCAGCGGCTTACATTTATAGATCTTATAGTGCATGATGAATATAAATCTTGGCTGATGGGATTTTAGTGCAAAAGTAGCTTGTCTGCCAGCAGTCAATGGGAATATTTCCTAAAATTTCCATGAACGTGTGCTGCAGTATTTTCCAAAATGTCAAATAAGCTTCTTAACAACAAAAAGAGACTATTTACTAGATGCTCTTTTTGCAAGTATTTCAGAAGTGTATTAGCCTTTTTTTTGTGTGTGTGTTGCACATGTCTTGCTATTTACTCTCTGACACTGTTCATAGTGCAACATTAGACTCATAAGGCAGCATAACCCTGCATGTCATCCAAAATTTGCTTCCATTTGTTTTATATTTTAAGGCTAGATGAGCTTGTCTGGTTTCCATAATGTAGCTCTGTATGAACTATTACAGTGTGTGAGATTTCAGGGGCTATGAAATGAATGTTTCCAGTTGGAGAGGAAAATATGAACGCCTATACTATATTGTAGCACTTTCCATCCTTTGAAAACTTTATCTTCTAGTTGATTCCTAATAGTTCTCCTGTTGACATATGTTATTGGACCTATCGACATATCTAATCTGCTTTCCTTTTTTCTGTTAGTCCCTTTGATTAAGGTATTTTAAAAAAAAGAGAAAGAGAAATATGCAGATATATTTAAGTATATGAAAATAATATTTATTGACTGTAATCACAAAGAGAGACAATATAAGAAAAGTTTATGCCGTGGTTTGTTATTAAGATTAATATTATTACTAATTATGTGTTGTATTTAATACAAAGAAACACACTTGGGCCTTTTTATCAATCAGAAACAAGGATTTATTCTTATTTTTATTTAAGTTTTTCTGCAAAATCATTTAAAGTGAATTTTCTTTGTAAGAAACGTTAAAAATCCCTTTCAGTAGTCATATGAGTATTTAGAAAAAAATAGCAACTGCTAATAATTGATTTAAAACTCTAGTGTTGTGTCGCTTTGACAAGCAGTATTGTGGGTTTCTAATAATGGCATTAATGAAATGCTCAGTGTTTCTGTGCTGCAATCATCCAAGACAATTATTGTTATTCAAGAATTTAGATTGCTTTTACTCTGAAAGCAATATTTTGACATTTTTAGAAATGCTTTCTCGTAGAGAGATAATTGTGCAGATTAACACCACTCTAACTATCTGAACAACAACAACTTTATGACATTCACATGCTCCAACAGTGGCCACATTTCCCAACGTTACAAGTTGTTATTTTTCACTTACCTGCATTTAAATTACGATGCGAAATTGACAGGAATGTTTTGCATTATTTAAATCGTGAAAGTTCTATTTAGCTCTTTGAAACGGTCAGAATATTGCTTTTACCTCTTACCCTCTGCAAAGAAATAACATTTCCACATCAAACAATAAATCTATTTGAATTACAACCCGTATTCCTAATGATATCACAAATGTCACGTTACAAATTAAATATTTGACAAAATTACATGCATTGAAGCAGTTTTCACCATTAGTTAAACATTTTTTAATCAATAAAATGTTTAAGGTAATGTGATCTTTTGTGTTTCTACACATTTAATGGATTTTGTGATTAACTTTGGAAGTCAGGTATGCTAAAAGCTCAAATAGATTTAATTGGAAGGACTTGAAATTGCAAAGTAAACTAACTCCCCCTAACTTCCAACTGATGTTTTATTCCTCTAAAAGTTAACAATTCGGAAGCTAGCAAACAGATAATAAACATGTAGGAAATGAAAATGGATAACTTTATTCAATGAAAATGAAAAGCCACTAAAAAGTTATTTTCTGCCCCATGAAAATATAAAAAATGATGCCACAATTTCTCTCAAAAACTTTCTATTTTTGAAACTGCAAATACTACAACAAATAATAGCGTATATCCTACTACAGCAACAACAGCAATTTAACAACCCAAAGACAAAAATTTTCAACCACTTTCTGAGTTGTTGGTCAGAAATTATGAGGTGTTCATCTGACTTCTTAAAATTGGAAAAACTTAAAAACATAAAGCTCTATTAAGCTTAGCTTAGCATTAATATTAGCTTAGCATTAATATTAGCTTAGCGTTAGCTAAAAGGCTGGTGACATTACCTGGTTAGCACCTCTAAATTAATTTTTATTCCAGTATCTCTACATTTTTTTAAAAAAATAGCGAGACTTAACATTAATTATTGAGCTCTCAAAGAGTTATCAGCTGTATTTGATTTTATTTTAGAGGAAGCTGTGTGTCTCTTGCTAAGCTAACGACTGCTTGCTGCTACATGGTATTTATTTCTGCTAGAAGCCCAAATAAAGTGTATTTCTGAAAATGTCAAACTAAATTTGACATTTGACACTGTCTACCCAGTTCATTTGGTACATCTCATGAAGTTGCCAGGTGAGGGTATATACCTATAACTTAAATTACAAAGTGAAATCCTTTTCCTTGTTTCCCTGTTTGATAAATACAGGCCCTGTGGTGGAACCCACATTCAGTGTTAAAGTGTAAATGAAGCACAGTGCTGTTTGGTATTAATATTGTACAGATGTCTCTGGCGGTGAGTGTGTATCTACTGAATATAGAGACTTCTGTCATGTGACACTAGGCTGCATCGCCATGTGCTTTTATGATAACTGAAGCTGTTTGCTCCACAGCTGAGAGATGATGCCTCCTCTCTTCTCATTATTTTTTGAGGTTGTTTCCCAGCTTGTAAACGTGATGGGTCGCTTGAAACTGACAAGACTTACCTTTGTACATGTGGGGTTTATTAGTCTCTTTCTGTTCTTCGGCTGTGCACATGCATTGGTTGTTTCTGACTTCAGTTGTTTGACTAATGAATAAAAGAATAACTCTGGGTTGTGGACGAAATGTCGGCGAAGGCGCCGTCTCGTTTCCTTGTCTGTTTTTCACCTCTCCATCCCCTCGGTCTCTATGGCATCTCCTCTCTCCCTCATCACTGAGCTTCTATTTATAGTTGCCCCGGTTTTCTCCCTCTCCCATCTTTTCTCTCCGTGTCAGAACATGATCCAGAGAAGCTCTCGCAATCTTGTTTTTAATCACTGCAGGTCTTGTGGGTATTTGTTATGCAGCTGATCATTTTCTAAGCGCCATAAAAAAATGATTATAACTTACTAAACTATGCTGAAGCATCGCCACTATACACATGAAATCAGACCATGAGTCACTCTGCTTCTCCATTTTTAGTTTGTTTTATCACTCTGCAAAATTAATATCAAAAGAACAGATGGTATGAAATCCTTTTTTGTGTACATTTGCATCAGGAGGATGATCGTCATGGCGTTGCATTGATCTCCCCACTAACTCCCCGGTGAGTGATTGTGTGTTATATCATTTGGATGGATTCCAGTGTCATTTGGCACAGACAGACATGTTCCCAATAGGAAAAATTGAGAATCTATTATCCAGTGCTTTGATTTAAAAAAAAAAAAAAAGTACAAATGTGTGGAAATTTAATTACATTCCCCCAGGGCAATTTTTAGCAGCATCTCATTTGTTATCAGTTTTTTTTTTTGTCCAAACCAAAAATGTTATAAAACTACAAACCTATGTCTCTAAAAATTGGGTATTATACCAAAATATTTTTTGTTACAGGTTGTCGTCTACTCTGTAATCTTTTGATCAGGCAGTCTCTCAAATGTCTCTAATCCATAGAGGTTGTTCGGTTTGGTTTTAACCTGTTGTGTTGGGGGGGGGGTTTTGCCATATGGGGGGTACAGATGTTATTTCTCTTTGAGGTTTTCTGTTTAACATTCAGGAATCCCTTATAACTAATTATAGTATCAATTATGTTATTTTATTTTGATTTAACCTTTATTTACCCATGTGGATCAATGGAGGACAAAATTCTCATTTGCTATGACATCCTGGCCAAGAGTAGACTTTGGGTGGTGTCCCCAGTCAGAGGAGCAGCGTGGTTTTCATCCTGGCCGTGGAACGGTGGATCAGCTCTACACTCATGGAGTGGGTGTGGGAGTTTGCCCAACCAGTCTACATGTGTTTTGTGGACTTGGAGAAGGCTTTCAACCGGGTCCCCCGGGGACTCCTGTTGGTGGTTCTCCGGGAGTATGGAGACTCTCCGGTCCTTGTTCGCCCAGTGTCAGAGCCTGGTCCTCCTTGTCGGTTGTAAGTCGGACTCGTTTCCCGTGGGGGTTGGACTCCATCAGGGCTGCCCTTTGTCACCGATTCTGTTCATTACTTTTATGAACAGAATTTCTTGGCACAATCAAGGGGTGGAGGGTGTCCAGTTTGGTGACCTCACAATCGGGTCTCTGCTGTTTGCAGATGATGTGGTTCTGTTGGCTTCATCAGGCCAGAACCTTCAGCATTCACTGGAGCGGTTGGGATGAGAATCAGCACCTCTAAATCCTAGATCATGGTCCTCAGTCGGAAAAGGGTGGAGTGCCGTCTTCGGGTTGGGGATCAGGTGCTGCCCCAAGTGGAGGAGTTCAAGTATCTCGGGGTCTTGTTCACGAGTGAGGGAAGGATGAAGCGGGAGATTGACAGGTAGATTGGTGCAGCGTCCGCAGTGATGCGGGCTCTGTATCGGTCCGTCGTGGTGAAGAAGGAGCTGAGTCGAAAGGCAAAGCTCTCGATTTACCAGTCAGTCTACGTTCCTACCCTCACCTATGGTCACGAACTGCAGGTAATGACAAAAAGAACTAGATCAGGGATACAAGCGGTGGAAATGAGTTTCCTCCGCAGGGTTTCTGGGCTCTCCCTCAGAGATAGCGTGAGAAACTCGATCATCCCGGAGGGGCTCACAGTAGAGCCACTGCTCCTCTGCATCGAGAGGAGCCAGATGAGGTGGTTCGGGCATCTAGTGAGGATGTCTGCTAGACGCCTCCTGAGGTTTTCTAGATATGTCCCTCAGGGAGGAGACCCTGGGGACACACTGTAGGGACTATGTCTCTCAGCTGGCCTGGGAACACCTCGGGATTCCCTCAGATGAGCTGGGGAGAGGGAAGATGGATGGACCTACCCGAGAGGCACATAGAAGACAAAGCACTGACATAAAAGAAGAACAAACAATTCTGCAACATATTAAAAGAAGATATAGTGTACAGTAATTGCAGTGTATATTGTATATAGTATATTTCTATATAAATATATTATAATTAATTTGATAGAGGAATGTCAAAAGCCAAAGTACTCTAGTTAGTTATTTTGTCTCAGACAGTATGTTTGTAACGTAACCAGCATTATTTTTGTAAATGAATGAGTAGCATTTGTTTTAAGTGAAATGCAGTCAGTGTTTAGTTGCTCGAGTGGGTATCTGGGCTTCAGCCAGATCACCGACACGACACACACAAAAGTCACAACAGTTATGTTAACTAATAAGGCATTTGTTTATTATAGCTTCATCAAAGATAAGTGGATCAACTATAATTTTTATTTTGAATCTTGTGGCCCATTCTGACCACAAAGCCAAATGTCCCATCAAATCCCTCAACAAATTAATGTTTTTATTTTATTTTTTGTGTCTAAAGTTTATGTTGAAGTCATTGTTTTGCACGGGGGGGAAAGCCAAACAGCCAGATGTGATATTGTATTTTTCTTCATTTATTTAAGTATCGCCTCTAAAGAGCTTGGAAAACAAAAGAGCTTTGGATTAAAAGTGGAAACCAGAGCCAGCCCGTGTCTGCAGGATCACAGATGGCCATTTAACCTCCCGAGGAGAGCCACTGTCTCTGAGATCATTTAATTTGGCCTCACGCTGCATGTCTCTCTGCTCCATCACACGGTCTCAGCTTCTCCTGGGTCTGCTGCACTGTCAATCTCGCTGTGAGTGTTTGTGTCATCCTGCTGCACACTTGCTCGGCTGCCATCTCAGCCGCTGCATCAGGACTGATGGGGGAAGCCTGGCAATATTTCAGGGCGCTGGAAAGCGAAACACGAGTATTAAATGCCCCAAACCGCTGGTGTGAAAACAACCGAAGCCCATAATTCATGCCGGAGCCCTTTTTGGCATCATTACACAGTTTAATCAAGATGATTGATCTCTCCCAACTGTGTGTGCTAACAGATCAACTGTCAAGCCTTCAAAAAAGAGAATTTTTTTTTTGAACTTTTTACATGGCACAAGATTAGAAAGTTGCTCCTGCTGAATCAGCATCTTACTTTTGCTTCACTCTTGCATTGAGTTGAGATGAAGATTATTGTAACTACTTGTTTATAATAAAAGTGTTCAACATCTAACCCTGCAGAGGGTCATAAGATGAAACTGAAAGGTCAACAAACAATTCTTGTTTTTGTTTTTTTTTTTTTTGGTGATATATTGGATAGTTACCCGCTTCGTCCAAATACACTCGTGTAATGAAAGAACCACATCCTTTAGTGTAGCTCAATATAACTCATAAAGATCAATCTGAAACACAACAAAATAGCCCAGGTAGACAAAACTGTTTATGCAAGCCAGGCTCAGTTCATTCAGACATTTATGTTCATGGGCCAGAGTTTTCCAAGCATGAGTTATGCCTCTCCAAAAGAAGGATACGGATGCTTTGATTAATGTCAGATGAGACGTGATGTTCTGGTGGACATGAAAATTTACAAAGGTTTGATATGTGGTCACTTTTTAGCAGAAAAAGAGTGTAAAAGCCTTGAGGTTATTTGTTTGTCTGGTTTTTCTGAGGTTGGTTTTGTCAGGCTGCTGCTAAAAGTCGTGAGCACTCTGCAAAAACAGAAATAAGGCTAAATCCAGTCAAAATGGGCTTATTTTTATCCAGAGTCCTCAAAACTAGTAAAACAGTCTAAATTGTTTTCTTATGTTGCAGTGCAATATAACACAATACAGTCTGACAATAATTTCCATCTTTAAAAAAAAAATCAGTTTTGTTTCTCTTCTACACTAAATAAAAACACATTTCTAAAAATTGTACTTTGTAAAATACTGGATCTCAAAGTGCTGTGTTCAAACACCACGAAGTGTCATTAATTAAATGCCATGTTGATACTTTTCCAAACACAACAAACTCGTCACCAGAATTCAGGCTGGTCGGTGTTAAGGGTTTAATTTGTAGGATTTATTGACCTTTTCACAGTCTGGAAAACACGCTGTAAACATACGATTGTTCATGCATAATTAAATCTAAATCTGAAATGTTACAGCTGTCAAATAAAGGTAATACTTCCCTACAGTACATTTATTTGAACACATAATTGGCTGTGACGTTCGTGTATAATAGAATATAAATATTGTCTTACAGCAGCCCAACGAACCTGTGTTCCCAGCTGACAGCGTTTGACAAAGTGCAAATAAACAAACATGCAGGTGATGCAAACACGGAGCTGGCGTGAGAACAGAGGTCCACGGGGCGGAGAATTAAAAACAAGGAAATAAACACCGGAAAGCTCCAAATGTAGTTACTTGTTGAATCAAAATTCCTTTAAGTCCTCGCTTCGATGATGACATTGTTCACAGCTCCATCAGATGTTTGTAAGTGTTAGGAACAACAAAAAGTTTATTTTGGAGATATTTCTGGGTCTGCAGTGATTTCTCCAAATTTAAAACAAAAAAAAAAAAGAAACCTGACACTGTTCCAAGCATCTATGCAGGAGACACAAGCCCAGCCGGGCATGCTTGTTTGTTTTTTAATGCGTTTTTGTCTTTGCCCCCATTTTCATTAACAGCTCCTGCGCTCAAGCCTCGTCTCACTGAGACTCCTCGCTCACTTTCTGTGCATGCTGAAGACATCCTTCCTCGTCCCTGATCCAAACACTTACAGCCGAACTAACCCAGTGTTAGGACTTGACATCAGAAGACGCAGCAGAATCGTCATCTTCTGATGGGTGGGGATGTGGGCAGATAAAAATCCACATTCAGTAAAAAAAAAAAAAAAAAAAAATCTGTAGTCGTGCCACAAACTCTTGTGTTGCTCTTGTTGTCTGTGTTACTGAAGGATCTTTTTTTTGATGTACTGGCAGAGGCAGATGGGAGCGGTGGTGCAGTGAGGTCGCGTACGGTGATGTGCCGGTCTTGGCAGCCTCTTAGACACCAGTAGCTTCACATACGTTGCGCTGTAGATCATCAGAAGCTGGTACGCTTTAGCCTGCAAAACAGGCACAAGATACAGATGATAAACTTTGTGCTTTCATGTGGAAGCTTGTTTTTGGTGGGATCGCAATTGTGGCACTGAGTAGCTGAGTGGCAGTGTGTGAACATCAGTGTCTGTAGTTTGTTTACAAATGAATCTAGAGGCTCAGTAACCAAAATAAATGCACAATTTAACTATTCCTCAGGCTTATTTGCATATAAGCTGCTAATGTGTTTAGTTTTCTGGAACATTAATATCTTGAGTTTTATTTCAAGTGAGTGCACCATGTTTACAGGCAATTTAAAGGTATCTAAAAGAAACTTTAAAAGCAAATTTTTTAATACAAAAAAGGATAGATGGATGAAGTGTTGATTTAAACTGAGGAAAATTAACATGGACAAAATATAGTGCCTACAACATGTGACAACAATGTGCTTTGATTTAATTCCAAATGAAGATACATTTCATGCAATTTAAAAGGATAACACTGATTATAGTCCAGTGGGCCTCTAGTGGAGATGTCTTTAGTTTTATTTGCACTATCACCAGATTTATTCCTCTCACCTGCGCAGGTAAGGAAGCATCAGGGACTAGAGTGTAGCTGGAGGTGACGTTTGTCTCCCTCTGCTGGCGGGATGAGGTACTGCAGCGGCCATTCTCATTTTGAAGAAGAGGCCTGTGTTCACTGGAGTCTTCCTCGACCTGCAAACCACCTGACTCCACAGGAAGGGCCTCGCTCACCAGGATGAGATGAGACAGCCTGCTCTTCAGTTTCTTCTGTGGGAAATTTGACAGTAATTTTACTAAACCAATCCAGGAATGCAAGCTATGGGATGTGATGCCACGCTTGTCCAAAATTCATAGGTAATTATTCTTTCCTACAAACTAAAATTTTTTTTCTATTCAATGTGATGGGAGCTCGAGAAAAATCATGTAGAAGAGAGCGGCAGATGAACTTGACTCTCACCTGTGTGTCAGCTGTCACGAAGCCCCGTTCCTCTAAAGTTTCAGTCAGTGTCCTCAAGCACTGGGACATGTCCCAGTATACAAAGTACAACTGCAGAGAAACACACAGTTAAAGATAATATCTTATAAATCCCCACTTACAGCTTTATCACCAAAAGGATTTGATTTGGAGTTATTCCTTCATCGATGAACCTCTCTTTTTTCACTGCTGCGCTTCACAGCTTAGTTGTTAAACTATTTTTACCAAATGTGTGTTTGAATGCTTTAAAATGTTAATGTAAAATATACAAAATGCAGAGATTCAAATAAGATAGATTAGTCAGAAAAATCACTATGAAGAGATGCATGAAACCCTAAATGAAACCCTCTGTTTCCAGTGGGTAGTTAAGTTAAAAAAAAAAAAAAGAGGAGGAAACAGCTCCAAGAAACCACATACTAATGACCAAATGCATACGACCCATTTAATGGTGCAATGACAGTAAATATCACTCATTTAGCTCAGTTAGCTCGTTTCACGGACCAACCTGCATGTTTCCAGTGCAGTTCTGGACCCAGTCAGCCAAACCCACCAGCAGCTTGTGTTTCACCATCCTCTCGTTCACCTGGACCAAGCGGATGTCTATATTGACGTTGATCTGAAACAGGAAAGGTTTAACAGTCACTTCAAGCTTTTACTTCTGACGTGATAAATGAAAATGCGCTTCAGTTCAAACTCTAACGTAAGATCAAGCACAAACTCGGGTAAGCTGCATGACTCGATACCTCCTTGTTGCTGTAATGAAGCACGAAGATGATGGCAGTGGTGAGGAAGATGGAGACGAGGCTGACGGAGAGACAAAGCACCCAGTAGTCACTGACGGAGATGTAGAGATGGAGGGTGGAGAACACGGCACACCAAATTACCACATACACCACCTGGTGGAAACAGTAATTCTTATTTTTACAGACACTTTTCAAGACTAATAAAAAGTTCAGCTATTTTTTAAATATAATATACAAATCCAAAGTGCAAAAATGTATTATACTTACACTTTTCTTTGATTTTCAAAATAAAATGAATTATGCTACAGAATGCTGATGGAGAAGTTTGCAAACTTGGATTGTGGGTAATCATACCGGTGCCATTATGAAATGGAAAAGGCCCGAGTTGAAAACGATGTATCTCCTGACGGAGGGGACGTCCAGAGCAGTTTTCAGCGGGACTTCCAAGTCGCTGTCTGGGATCTAACGTCAACAAACAAACACAAACCAAATGAATTAAACGTCCAGCGTGTGAAGGATCTGCTTCAGTGTCACCCGTTCGTCCTGACCTCGAAACCCTCCATCTCCAGTTTGGCACGGCACAGAAACGGGTCGAACCTGGGGTTCAGGGGTGAACTGCTGGGTACCGCCGCAACGCACTGACCTGAGAAGGAGAGTAAAGCCAGTCCACGATCCATCGAGAAAATGAACATTAATCTGTGTCGTAATTCAATGAACCCAGATTTTGTGAAATTTTTTAAATTTCACAAAATTTTAAATTAAAAAAAAAAAAAAAGGTATTCAGGTACCATTTAACCAGGCGGTTCTGTTGTTGCTGATCGGAGACTCGGCTTTGGTTTGTTGGATCTGATTCTCCTCCTGGGCTTCCTCCATCACCCGGCAAACCCCGTTCTGCTCCTCCATGATCTCACACATGACGACCGGCTGAAAAAGAAATAACAGGTTAACTCAGCTCGGTAGCGATAAACACGTACAGTTCTGTACCCGTTTTTTTTAAAAATCAACATTTTATATAGTTTCAATGGAAAACAACAATTTGAGAGGTTTCTCTGGTTCATGTGACAGTGGAGTTATGAACAGACTCACCAAGAGTGGAAAAAGAATATTTTAAGGATAAAGGATACTCAGAAAATGAAAATTATAAAGTGTAGATGATTTTTATCTACATAACAGGTCATACTGAAAAATGAATAAATATAATCTCAGGTAACTGTGTCCTCATTTATCAAACATAAGTTCAACATAAATTTACACAAAATACATAAACAGTGTTTGAAAAACACTGTTTGAAAAACACTGTTTCCATGACTGTCTCCATATGAATTAGACTTGGTTTATAATAACTGATCAGTCTGGGAAGGTTTAAAGGGTCAGATCCAAACAATATGGCGTCCCTTATTTTACAGAGAGGAAGAACATTCATGAATCCCTTCATAAGTAAATATCCTAGCAAATGCCTCAGGCAACAAGAAAAGTGCCAACATCTCAGTAAATATATATATATATATATACATATATAACCCATGCAAGCACGGGGAGAAGATGCAAAGTCCACACAGAAAGACTCCTGCTAGAAACTGAGCCAAGAACCTTCTTGCTGTGAGGCAACAGTGCTAACCATTGTGTGTGTGTGTATATATATATATATATATATACATACA
>JAOWBL010000003.1:1799857-1845744 GCA_028564865.1 Zenarchopterus dispar
TATATATATATGTGTGTGTGTGTGTGTGTGTGTGTGTGTGTGTGTGTGTGTGTGTGTGTGTGTGTGTGTGTGTGTGCGTGTATATAAAACCTGCATAAGCATGGCTTCTTTGGAAGGACTGCCAGAAAAGGCTCGCTTTTAAAAACATCTTTGCACTGAAAATCTCCTTATTTTGAGGAACTATCTTATCTTTATTGATAACTGTGTCCAGGTCACGTTTTTGTATCTGCGTGTTTTTTTTTTTAAACCACATTAAAACCTTAGATGTTTTATGACTGGGTATCAGCAGCTAGAAAAACGAGATGCCTGACAACAATCAAAAACTTTATCTGTCCCTGGAGGGGTTATTTCTTTGCAGCAACTCTGTCGGTGAAAACATGATCAAAGCACCAAAAATCCCCTGGGTTCAAAAAGAGCATGAGTCACGTGAGTGTACATCAGTCCATCAAATATTTACTGAAACAAATAAAACAAACCGAAAATTCATGGATGAAAATGAAATACTGATCAAGATGGTATAATTCAAAAATATTTAAAAAGTTTCAAGTTCATTATTGACTGGCGAGGACCTACTGTGGACATCCCAACTCCCGCTGTGGGAGCTCCTCTGGCAGGACTGTGGGGTTCATGTGAGGCAGAAAAGGCTGGACATGTCACGCTTCGTGAAGCGTACCGTTGTAATCCCTTTCTAAACGGCCCCTCAGTTATGCCACGGGCTTTAGCTCAAATAAACACGTCCACTGTTTGCTTGACGTGCCAGAAGTCTAAAAACAGAAGGAAACCACAGCAGATGACTACTTCTGCTTTCACACCCCACGGCCTCCACAGCCGTGACGTCATGATGCCGTTCCAGCGCGTTATCGCAAGGGGTGGGCTTTTATAAAGCAGTAAGATAAAGTAAAGTAGAAATTAAATGTTATATTTTTATTGTTTTTATGGCGTGCTGGGGTGGTGTTACCTTTATGAGAGACAGCGGCGAGTATCCAACTTTGCGGTGGCGCAGTGACGGGAGATGAGGCTCGTTCAGCCATCACGGCGCGCCTCAACATCCGATCCTCCTCAGCAGCTTAATATCTGTCAGGCAGAGTGATAAAACGGTATAAGGGTGAAGCAAATATCCGCCTCCGCTTCTGTTTTTGTCACACTTTCTTGTCAACTGCGGTGAAAAGCGCGCCACCGTCACGGGGAGCGCACTTGAAGCCACTCGCCATGTGGACGGCATTTAGACGTGCGTGATGTCCATATTCACTACCCTTTTGTCCTCATGGACAAAAACAAAGTTCTGTGTTGTATTTGTATATCTTTCTTATAGTAATTTAAAATCTTTTAAAGGTTATGCGTGAATAAAAACACAGGAACAAAGGGACGTGGCCGCCTCTCACGGAGGCGCGTTTTTAACAGCGAAGTGTGAAAACTCAGCCCTGCTCTTGTGAGTTATGCCTCTTCATTTTCACTTCTTTGCTTGTTAATAAAGTCACACAGATAAAGAGGAAATTAAACATTGCCTGCTGACACTACGCCAGCTTAAAAAGAAGAAAAAAAAAACCCTGCGGTTGACAAATGCGCAAGCAGACGCCTGTATTTATCTCAAGCAGCATCTAGTGTCTCACTTCCACTTTCACATGTTTAACAGCGAAAAAATGTTCTCTTAAAACGTTAAAAAGGAAGAGAAATGTCTTGAGGTTTTATGTTTGTTGCACATACAACTCTAAAGGTTTCATTTTGTTTGCTCCTGGTCTAAAATATGATGTCTTCTTATTCTAAAGGTTAACAAAACGTGTTATTTTCATTTTCTTTTCCCCTGACGTGCCCACGCTTGAGAGTCAAGAAGAAAAAAAAACATGTCCTACCTGCACCTCAGATGAGTCCATCTCAATAAAGCTGTCATGATCGCACTCTCCTGTCACTCTTGTTGTAAACGTCGATCTGTGAGGACAAACGAGCTGACGAGGTGTTTCCTTGAAAGCAGCGACGGGTTTCTGTCCACGCAGACCTGGCCGTGCGCGGTTTGGAGTCCGACTGTGCTGCAGCTTTTTCCTCTCCGTGTCTCTCAGGCGTGTGACTCAGATCATCCCGGCCTCATGACTGCAGGAATGTGGTTTTGTGGTCCTCGGCGCAGGAGCGGGTCCATCCTTGGGAGACACGGGGTTATTAGGAGTAAACAAAGATATCAACAAAGTTCAGTCTTTGTTTAGATAAATGCATGTTTCAGTAGCATTCATAATGGATCAAATGTTTTTTTATTTTATGGTCATGGGGCAGTTTCTTTTCACTGGTATCTTCTTGTAGGATTACCAGAACTGTTACACATTAACTCATAAAGTCCAAAGAGTCATTGAGGACCATGCAGGAATATAAATATTTACTTAAATGAGGGCTTGAACATGAAATCCCTGAAATCCAATTCATGCATAATCCCGAGGAAAAATAAAATTTCATACAATAAAACTGAAAATGGCATGAACTAATTGGGGATACTTAAACAGGGGTATAATTTTAATTTTTGGATGCACCATAAAGCCAAATCCTCCAGGATATTTTGAATTATTAATTAAAAGCAAAGGATATTTTAAAACCAACATCTCATCCATGTTTCACAAAGTAGCCTATTTTTAAATACTTTATTTTTTGCATCAGTAAACATAAAACTTATGTGAACAAGCATTGTGGCTTGTTGATAATCATTTTAATAAATTCAAGTATGAATGTTTTTTATAAATAAATGTTTTGGAGATAAAGTCAGAGAGTCCAGACTGAGGTGGTTTGGACATGTGCAGAGGAGGGATGGTGAATTTATTGGGAAAAGGATGTTGAGGTGGGAACTGCCAGGCAGGAGGTCTAGAAGAAGACCAAAGAGGAGATATATGGATGTAGTGAAGGAGGACATGAGGATGGTTGGTGTCAGAGAAGAGGATGTAGGGGAAAGGTTAGATGGGGACAGATGACCTGCTGTGGCGAACCCTGAAGGGAGCAGTCAGAAGGAAGAAGAAGATTGTCATGAATTAACAGCAAAGTCCTCATCGGTCATCTTCCATTAACTCCACTTTGGGTCAAGCAGTGACGGATGGTGAGATCTGACACTGATGTAAGTTTAGAGTTCATCTTGGCTCTCTTTGGAAGTTCTTATGTTGCTTTATTGTTAATATTATCTGTCTCTTCCGTTTCTCATTAGGTTTTTTTTTGTGTCCACATCCAGGGAGGTTGGCTACAGTCCCGTGGACCCTAAACTTCTGAATTAAATTTATAATTAAAAAAAAAATAACACATCAATCTGCTTGGAGATGGTCTTACAGTCTTTACTTTTAACATGCTTATCTAGAATTTACCCGAGTAAGAGTGAAAAAATATAATAACACTATACAATAAAGACTTGGAAATATGGCTTGAATTAGTGAATTATTTCATTTTCTTTTGCATGCAGAAGGGTCAAAATGTACATTTCAAGTTTCAGTGCAGAAGTGACACAGAAAGTCGTCAGTAAAGCAGTTTTACGGAACAGAGCTGGAAGATCTTCAGACAAAATAACACGTAATTCTCAAAACAAGAAGTCGCAAAAACAAGTCGCACAGCAGACAATGAAATTCAATGCATTTCTCGTGATATGGAGATGAAAAATAAATTACTTATTGCACAGGCCATAATAATAAAAAAGTCCAGAGTTCAAGTGTTTAACGGCACTTGGGTAAAAACTGTACCTGTAATACATAACACATGTTATGTTGAGGACTGGAGTGTCAGCAAACAATAAGATATTTGTTTCAATTTATTGTTTTTGTTTTTTTGTTTTTCTGTAGGCAGCACTGTGGTTTGGTGATTCCTGGTTTTAATTCCAGTTGGGGAGTTTCTGTGCAGAGTTTACATGTCATTTCTCTGCTTGCACGAGCTTTTACCGGGTACTGACTTTCTCAAACAGTCAAAATAAAACATGCATGTTAGGCCAATTAGTGAGTCTAATTCAAGCCTAGAGATGAATGTGAGTGTGTGTGTGTGCTGTCATGTCTACATGTAGCACTGTGATGGACCAGGGACCTGTCCAGGGTGTAACCCTGCCTTTTATTTGAAGGCAGTAGAAATAAGCTCCAGAGGATCCCTTTGACTCTGGATAACAAGCATTTAGGTAATAGATGGATATTTTTTTTCTTTATTTTGAACTTTTTGTTATTGCTGTTGGTGAGAGTAACAGTGCATGTGAGAGTAAGAGCATAAATACAACAAACTGAAAGTCAACTTCATATTGTGTTGTTTTGGGGATATTCTGCCTCATAGTGGTTAAAATTAGTATGCAGTGTGTGTGTTTATACAGTATACAGATAACATAAAAATCATCGAGGTTTTTAGTTTGCTTTTTTTCCCCCACATTTTGTTACTTTACCTTGAATAGTTTATTGTGCTCAAATTATCTAAAAATCCAGTGTAACAAATTAAAACCACATAGTAATAAATCAGTTCTTTAAAAGATGTTTGTAAAAACTAAAAAAAAAATAGTATAAATAACAGTCTGTGCCATAACATTCATTGACAAAAAAAAAAATCAAATAAACACGGGGTAAAAATGAACAAAATTTTAAAACACGATCTTTTAATTTTACATGCGATTTCAAATGAACGAGTGCGTCCTCTTTTATTTTGGTGATGACGTCAGTCATGTGACCACGTTCCATGGTCACATGACTTATCAACTAAACCCTTCTGTTCCTGGTTTCAACTTCTATGTGTAGAGAATAGCATTTTCCTTTTTACTCCTCTGTTATTAGTTGGTTTTTTTGGACACTCGGCTCCCGTATCTTATGGTCTTTTTGTTTTGGAGTGAATAAGAAAGTTTCAGGACGACATTTTAACATGGAAACTGGAGGAGCGATGGTTTTCCGATTCTTGCTGGTCTGCGCGGTGCTGTCACCCAGTGTCTCTGTCACCAGCCCTGCACAGGTAAAAGAAAACATCTACGAGCCGCTAAATACCGTGTTATAAACAACACAGAGGTGTTAAGGATGTTTAAGAAGTTGGATGCAGCGATTCCGCTTAATTTCAAGAAGTTTTGAAGAATTTAAGTGACTTAATGTCACTTTTTTTTTAACTCAAATGACTGCAGAGGCGTTTTTGTGACCTTAAAATATTCGGGACTTCATAATATCGTCTTTTTAAAGTTATTTTAGAGTCAAACGAATATAAAGACTAAGGAGTCAATATTCTCGACTGTTTTTGGTGCCTGTCTGGTCAGACTCTTTGATCCCTCTGGCTTGATTGTAAAAATCACTCAGTGAGTCTGTAATTGATCACTTGAAATCTATGATGTCAACCTGTTATAACCGGTTATACGACTTCATGCCATAGGATTCAAATACCTGCTCATTGTTCCATAAAAGCTGACACACAACATTGTAGCACTGCAGGAGACCACTACCAGGCTAGTACTGACTCCGTAATTATTCGCTTACTGGTTTCTCTAGAGATGCACCAACTGATGGACCAGAGGCCAATATTGGCACCAGCTCCGACAATTCATGAAAATATTTGCATTGCCCTAAGGGGTTTTACTTCCAGTCCCAACCGGTTTTGCTTTCAGATGAAAAGATTTTTTTTTTTTTTTTAACCCATTGTCAGTCTTATCTTAACCCCGGCCCTCTGTCTCTTAGTTATCTCCCCCCCTGTTTTCCAGATTGACCCTCTGCTGTTTGAGGAGCAGCTGCTGTGGGTGAGCGGCGCCCAGGGACATGTGAACACTTACAGGATCCCAGTGCTCACCTTCACCTCAAAAGGGAGCCTGCTGGCATTTGCTGAGGGAAGGAAGTCATCATCGGACGATACTGGAGCAAAGTTTATAGCCATGCGGCGCTCCACTGACAAAGGCAAGACCCGGTGAACACACCCAGGCTGCACATTTGCTTGAGAATTAAATTCTATCGCGACTTATCGTCACATCTTTTGTATCAAGGAGTTCTTCATCAGTGTATTCTCTGTACCCGCTTCATCATGTTCAGGGTGATGGGGCTGCTGGAGACATGTCCATAACAGGGCCAAAACATATACAAATGAGACAAACAAGCATCTAGCATCACCAGTCATCCACACATGTATGTTTTACAATTGTGGGAAGAAGTCAGAGTATCTGAGATACACCTACGCAGTCCCTGAGACAACACACAAACTTTGATTTTAGTTGGGACCTTTCAAATGACTTGGCAAGTTGTCAAATTTAAGAATATAAAACAGTGCTTGATAGAAAAAAAAATAGAAGAAAAGTACAATAATTTTTCAAAATTCATTGCTTCTTTTTTTTAATCCTATGTTTCTTTGTGTAAACAGTGGGTTAAATTATTAGAAAAATAACTTTTCAAACTTTTGATTCACCGTGCCATTACTTATCCTCTTAAATCCAACAGGAGCAGTACGGGGGTGCTTACTATTGCCTTTGTGATTTTTTATTTTGTTTTGTTTTTGGCTTAATTTTTGTTAAACGAATAATGGAATGGAAAAATATGTTGTTTGTCTGAGGCTTTATTTGCCTTTTTCTACAACCAAGTACAATCAGATGATTTAAAAAAAAAAAAATTTGCATGACTGTTTGTGTATTTATAACTGTTATGTGTAGCTCATGTAAAAATGACTGTTAGATATACAAAGACAGGATCACTGGTAAAAGAAAAAAGGAAAAGAATTTTAATCATGGAGTTTCTTCTGCTTCATGAATCATTAGATTTCAGCTAAAGTGATCTGCTTTGTTATTTTTCAATTGATGTTTTGAACCTCTACTTTTCTGTTAACAACTATGCATGCATCCTTGTATGCTCATATAACACTGACCAACAGTTTTTGGATCAATAACGCTGTTAGAAAAATAAAGCACAAACTCTGAGGTCACTTCTAATTATTTAACATCAAGAACTCTACCAGTTTCCATGTAGCTCATCTCCATCTACTCCTTTGCTCCTCCAGGAAACACCTGGTCCCCGACCAGCTTCATTGTAGATGACGGCGTCAAACCCGACGGCCTGAATCTGGGCTCGGTCGTGGTGGATGAGGAAGTGGGCTCGGTGATTCTGATCTACGCCATATGCTTCCACCTTTACCACTGCAGCCCGTCCAGCACCATGATGGTGGAGAGCAGGGACGACGGCCTCAGCTGGAGTCCGCCCAGAAACCTCTCCATCGAGCTCGGAGTTAAGGCCTTCGCTCCCGGTCCGGGCTTCGGCATCCAGGTAGGAAAGGGATTTTATACTTTGGTGGGAGATACCACAGCTGAACTTCAACCACTGTAAAACAGGTCAAATTTTAAGCTAAATTACCTTTGTGCAGAGCTGTTCTTTTAACAACCATAAGAAATCAGCACGTTAGTCAGTCAACAGGTTTTAAACAAAGATTTTATAGGATAATTTCTGTATTTGAGAGGGATACTGCTTCATATTAAGATGTTATGAACAAGGTTATATTAATATAATAAATAATTTTTGATTATTTCAATTTGGTGCATTTGTAGTTTTAATTGGTTTTAGTTTCATTTTAGTCTTAGTTTTAGTTTTTGGGGTACGGAGTTACAGATCTTGTCAAAAAAAATTTAAGAGAAAATAATCCTATCAACAAAAATAATTTATTCTTTCTTTTGAGTAATTAGAGTTAAAAAAAACCTAGTAATTACACAAATAAAGCCGCAAATGTAAAAAAAAAAAAACCAAAAAGGCAAGGCATGAAAGGGAAATGAAAATAAAGTGTATGTACCAGCAATTCTATTGTGTTTCAGTTCATTATTAATTTTAGCTTTATAGAAATATTTTATTCTTATTGTTATTTCAGGTAAAGGGGTTATTTTTTTAAGCCATTAGCTTCAGTTTTAGTCTTAGTCTCTGTTAACTATCATATCTCATTGTCATTTTTATACTATTGTAATAGTGTGGTTTGGCTTCTATTTGGATCTCATATGAGAAGAACATGACTTCTTAGTTTTAAACTGTTCTGTTTCTTTAACTTCACAATAAAACTTAAAAGCATTTTCCTTGGATGTATTTAAAGAGAAACAGAAACATCTTTGGAATTTCACATCCAATAACTCCATCCGACAAAGACCTTGCTGTTCTGGCTTAGAAGAGTTGCTGGAAATGGATTAATATGCCTAGTGGGGTTTTTTTCTGTGTATTTTATCACGCAGAGATGCAGGATGTATTATAGCTGAAAATTCTTCTATGTTTGTGACACAGAGTGTTTCATGGCAGCATAAAGGTCTCATCAGGACTGTCAAACTCCACATTTTACGCTATTACAGTGGAGTTAGTTTGTGATTCATAGCTTCTGATAAACTGCAACACCTTTGTCACTTTTTTTCTCCAGTGTCTCGCTATTGGTTAGTTAAAGATTTCACAAATCTTTAACTAACCATATATTATTTACTATCTAAAATATGATTTAATCTGTGTGTAAAGTATGTGGGGTTTTTTTTTGTTTTTTTTTTGAGTAAATCTTATTCCTGCTCCTGAGAAGAAAGGCAGACTGCCTGGTGTGGACTGTATCAGTGGCAGTGTTTCCTTATCTAGAGAACCGATGGACACAACAGCTGTAAACATCTTTGTTTGTTTGGATGACAGAGAGCTTCTGGTGACAAATATCTCATTGAGCCCTTTTATCTGCACCTCCTGGCCCCCCAAAAAAGGGATTCTTAAGCTTTGTGATGAACCTAACTATCTCTTGCTACTCTGTTCTACTGGAATTTTAGGAATTGATGCGTTCCTCATGATGAATTCAAGATAAAATTTTTGGATCAGGAGGAGGGAAAAGATAAAATGACACAGAGCACAGAAATGAAAATACCCACATGAGTTTTTGGTGAACTGAATATATAAACAGGAATAACAAGAGGGGGTATGGTTGGGGATGTTAGTTGGATGGCATTTTTCGCTTCCCTTATTCTGTTTCGACAAAACCAACCTTGTGCCAATCAAGAAGACAAAAAGTTGATGCAAACCTGTAGAGCGTTGAACATAATACAAAACAATGAGCACACATTAAATCTTTCATTTATTTCCTTATTTCGAAGCATGTTTTGTATATTTTCACATGTTTTAACTTATTCCAAGTCAAAACACACGTTTTGTCATTTGAGGACTCAATTTGCATGTTTTTCTCTGTACTCCATCTTTTTGTCCTTTTGGTACTATACAGAAACGCTACGAACCAGCAAAGGGGAGATTGGTGGTTTGTGGTCATGGAACGATAGATGGTGATGGTGTTTTTTGCATCCTGAGCGACGACCATGGACGTAGCTGGTACAATGGGGCTGCGCTGAAGAGCATCCCTTACAACCAGAGGAAGAGTCCCAATGACTTCAATCCTGACGAGTGCCAGGTACGTACATGGTGACACCGGCTGATCTAAACCATGTTTGACTCAAGTCTGAATATGTAATAATGTTGTCTGTAATCGCTGCATTTAATACAGTTGACCACAATTTATTAATCAAACGACTTAAGAACTGGGCAGGTCTTTCTGAAACTGTACTAAACTGGTCCAAAACATACTAAGAAAACATGAAATACTTTGTGTCAATAGGTAATTTGACATCTGAGCTGATAATAATTACATGTGGAGTTCCCCAAGGTTCCATCCTGGAGCTTCTTCTCTTTAATATCTACATGCTCCCCCTGGCACAGATTATAAAGAACAACAAATTAAGTTACCATAGGTGTTCAGATGACACACAAATATATATTACAATGTCACTAGAAGACCGATGCCCTGTACACACACTTGGTAAATGGATTGAGGAGATTAATGACTGGTTGTGTCACAACTTTCTCCAGTTAAACAAAAACATTACTGAGGTAATTGTCTTTGGAGCCAAAGAGAAATGGTTACAGGTCACCACAGAGGTTCAATCTATACACCTAAAAACCACTAATCAGGCCTGAAATCTGGCTCCGATCTAAATTTAGAAAAACATATCAAGGCAATAACAAAGTCAGCCTACTATCACCTTAAGAATATATCAAGGATAAAAGATCTGATGTCTCAGCAGGACCTGGAAAAACTAGTCCATGTATTCACCTTTAGTAGGCTTGATTATTGTAACACCGTCTTTACAGGTCTATCTAAAAAAATCAGTTAAACAGCTTCACCTCAGTTAGAACTCTGCTGCTCGAGTCTTCTCTGAAACCAAAAAATGGACCACGTCAGTCCAGCTCTGAGGTCTTTTCACTGGCTGCCTGTCCGTCAGAGGACAGACTTTAAATTTCTGATGCTGGTCTATAAAGATCAGAATGGTTTTGGACCAAAATACTTCAGTGATTTCCTGACACGGTACGAACTTTCCAGACCCCTCGAGTCATCGGGATCTGTTTTTTGTTTGTTTGTTTGTTTTTTTTATCAGTTCCCAGAGTCAGAACCAGATATGGAGAATCTGCGTTCAGCTTCTATGCTGCACATGTCTGGACCAAACTCCCAGAAAGCCTCAGATCAGCTGAAACACTCAGTTTATCTAAATCCAGCTTGAAGACACACCTGTTCTCAGCTGCATTTGAATAAAGTTCCAAATATCCACTGTTACTTTAAAATTTAAGTTTCAAAACTTGATTATATTTTCACTACTGTCTTTATCCATTACACTTTTTTCTTTCTTTCTTTTTGTTTCAGTTTTAAATCATGCTTTTTATTTTCTGCTATGTGATGATGTTTTAATGTCTCTCCTTAAGCACTTTGAATCACCTTGTTGTTGAATTGTACTATACAAATAAATTTGTCTCGTCTTGCCTAAAACCTGTTTGTCGCCCTCTGCTGGCCATGTGGACAATTGTAACCTAAATATTTGCACGTTATCACCCTCTTCAAACAATGCCCCGAGGCATTATTTTTCCACATTATTTTTAAACCTAACCAAATGTTTTTTCATTTTGTTTTGTTTTTCTTTTTTTTACTAAAAATATGAGAAAAAAATGTGACTAAGGCCATTATTTTATGAGGGTGAGGATACTGAATAACAAAGTTTGATGCACCTAATGCCAGACATGTATTGTTTCTCAAGGAGCTGTCTGCTTGTGATGATCTGACCAGACCTCTGGGTGATGTAAAACATCTGCTTTTACTGATTTGTTCAGTCTTTTTATCAAACCCGGATCCTCGAAAGGAGAGTTGGTAACACTAACTCCAGACGAGTCCATGAACTGCACTGTGTGTAGCTCATGTGTTATTTCTAAATGAATGATGCAGCTGTTTTTATTTTTCTTGGGGGGAAAAAAGTGTCTTGTGCTGTGGCACCATGGTGCCTAAACAAATTCATTTTCTATAAATCATTGATTAATATCACATCATCTGGCTTTCCTTCTCTTTTTGCAGCCCGTGGAGTTGACAGACGGCAGCATAGTGATCAACGTGAGGAACCAGAATAACTACCACTGCAGGTGTCGCCTGGTGGTGCGCAGCCGTGACGGAGGATTGTCTCTCCCCATAGACGACCTGTATTTTGACAGTACGCTGGTGGATCCAGCTGTGGCAGCTGGAGCGTTGCAGAAAGACGGCGTACTGTACTTTACCAACCCCTCCAACAACCAACACAGTAAGAAATCCTACCTCCTTCCCTTCTAAAATGTGCCAAAAAGGAGTGTTTTTGTAAATTTTCTGGAAATCACACTTCCAGAATGAACCGCAGAGATGCAACATATATAATAATTGGAAATACAGCAGTTTGAAGTAAACTATGAATCAATATTTCATGAGCGAATAAGCAAATGAATTTGTTTTATCCCTGTTAGGAGTGAATTTAACACTAAGGTGGTCCTTGACGGATGGCTTTTCTTGGGAAAATAAAGCCGTCCAGATATGGGCGGGACCCAGCGGCTACTCCTGCATCACGTCGCTGGACAGTGGTTCAGTAGAAGACAAGAAATTCATCTTTGTCATCTATGAGAAGGGCCACAGGAATTATGATGAGACCATCTCTTTCGCAAAGATCCACTTGTACGGTGGCCGGTAGAGCCCATGAGTAGAAGGTGAGCCCAGGTAAGAGGGCTATCTTAATAGACTTTTGTTGTTGTTGTTGTTTGAGGCAGACTTATATTTACATTTCTTCATGTGCTTGTCTCCCAGATTCAAAACTTGAAGGGAAAAAAAGGACACAGGAGGATGTCATTTACTCCAAATACTGTCTCAGGAAGAAAATAAGAGACTTTTTAAAAAAAAAAACTTTTTTAAGGAAAACAAAGACACTCAGCATCATCCGTGTCCAACTGCTGAAATATGATGAAGCTTTCTGAAATTCTCTTTTCCTTCCTTTTTTCTCAGTTTTAAATTCACAGCTGATAAAGTTACATATCTGTTTAGTCGATTGTTTCTATTATGTTTGTTAATGACACACCAATATTTTATCTGATTCCTGATCTAAGAGAGAAAACATGACCAAGCGGGAGATATTGGGAAAAATGAATCAAAGGATTATTATTCTCAGACCAAGCACGCTATTTTTAAAAAGTTTCCTTCAGGCATGTTTTGGTAAAGTGAAGACAGTCTTTTAAAAAAAGGGACTGGAAGGATATTTTCTTCTTCTCTGTCACGAAGAAATTGCCTCTTTTAGTCTTTTTCTTGGCACTTTTTCTTGACCTCATTAGAAAATTTAATCCAGTTTAGAAAACATGGCAGGAAATTTGCCTTAAGTACTTAACATTGTACATAAGTAAAACAGATAAATACAGTTATATGAAAATAGATAGACATAGATAAATAGATCAAAACTGTGATACGTGGATTACAGTTTTTACAACTGTATAAAAATAAACAACCACAGCCTTGAATGATATGGTCACAAGAAAATTGTAGCAGAAATATCTTGTTGTCCTTTCATAAGGGATCGTCCAGTGTTTTCTTTGCTAGAGGATAATAAAGGATCTATTGAAGCTCCTTGGCATTTTAGAGAATACTAGCAGATCATGGCTACCCTTCATACTTTGGTACTTCTAGGTTATTTCACTCACTTGGTCACTTAGGAGCCTTCCTAAGCAAAAAAAAAAAAGACAGATTTAGCTGGACTTACACTTAATGGATCACTACTGTTGCTTGTGCCTGGTTTAACCTGCAAACGAATCAAGGTGGTAATAATCTGTTCATGTCTAATGTTCTTGTTCAAATCCTGCTTCTGTCTGTGGAAATTGTCATGTCATGTCAGTTTACGTCATTTTTGATTTTGCCATATTTGATCTAGAAAGTGAGATTAAAAAAATTAATAATAAATCACACCTATCTCCATGTTTGCTCTGCTGATGTGCTTTTAACATCAAACCTTCATCCGCACTCAACACCATGGAAATGTATGTAGATGTGTTCAATCCAAACGATTCCACGTGTGAACGCTGGAGTGGAGAAAACTGTTTAAGGTAATAATCAGGAGATCCCACTTCTTTTGGCATTTTCTTAGACCTTTCCAGGAATTAGAAATTCAGAATTGCAAGCTGTCATTTTTTTTTTATTTTTTTTTAAAGCATCAGCTGAGGAGGAAACTCAGTCTTACGAGACTGAACCTCAGCGCCAACCAGAGTCAGGAGTCTGTAACACACAAACACACATCTTCACTGTGCCAACACAAACTCTCGCTCTCTGTACACACTCTGTTTTCAATGTTTTGGTGATATTTTTCCATCACACGCCAATTCTTATTTGAGTGGTACATGTTCAAATGTTCAAACAGCTCCCACTTCAGAAAGCCGCTCTCCAAAAGAAAAGAAAAAAACGTTTGCACAGATCTGAGGTAGTGTTGGGAAAGTTTAACTCATTTAGGGAAAAAATTCATTTAGTTAAGTGCCAGACTGACAGACTGTTTTTGTGTGGTATTTTTGAAGTATTACTTTGAAACTGTTCAGAGGTTGGTACCTATAATTACAATTAAAGGTGGATTTTTTTCTTCTTTTAACACGCAGGTGTGTCATGAATTCATACCGATCTAATATGTGTTCTCACTCTTTAAAACCAGCGGTTATATAAATAATCACCCTTCTCTGATTCTGCTGGACTTTAATCTTCTCTCATTTCTTCTGCTGGCGTTTGAGTGGTTTTGGAAAAGCAACATTTGAAAGACAAAAAGTCAGTGTAATATTGTTATTCCTGCTGTTCACATGACGTGGGAGACTTCTGTTTCATATCTCTGCTTACATTTGAAGGGTTTGATTTTAACCAGAATTATCAAACCTACTCTGGAAAGACACATTTTATATTATTTATATATGAAATTGTGAAATTAGGAAGAGAATTGTACAATATTTCAGTATACTCTACCTACAATGAACAACACCACAGCATCACGTTCTGACCTTGGGATGAGATGACACCACCTACGAAGGTTATCATGTTGAATGTTCTCCCCCTCATTGTAAAACAATGGCTTTATAATCCTCCCCAAACTGAGGGGCACCAGCACTCGCTTGTTTAAGATCATCTCTGATGTTTTCCTCCTTGATATTTTGTGAACACAAACCTGGATGCTCCAGACAAGGAAAGTGCTGATTAGTAATTAATGACGTGTGTTTGATTAAATATATATCTAATTTTAAACACTGGTAAGGATTACTTTGTTTTTTATTAAGTGATAATACGTAACATTATAACTGACAGAGACTGTATGTTCTTTTTCACATGGCTGTGTTTATGTCAGAAACACCATTTTGTCTTGGATAATAATGCACTTTTCATGTAAAGATGTTTTTCTTTCCTGCAATTCAGTGATTTTTTTTCTCCAGAGAGGATTGTTGGTCCCTAATGATTAGACCTAGGCAGTGATTTTAAAAATGAATTACTATATTCTACAAAGGTTGCGTTTGAATAAATGTGTATGTTGTCAGAGATGACTTCAACTTCTAGTTTAAAAACAAAAAAATATGCCAGCAAGGATGAATAAAGACAATTTTAAACATCTAACATGTTAATGTGTATAAAAAAGTTTCACTTTCCTGATTAAAATTGTTTTTTTTTTTAATCATTTTATAGACATTTGAGTTTCTATTCTTTCCTTTTTACTCTAAAAACGTCAAGTGAATTTTACATTTGTTCATTTTGCTTGTATTTTTTTTCTTTTTTTTACCTTTGTTGATCAATGTTTGACTTCTTGGTATACCATAAAAACTTGTTTTGTCCTTCCTATTAGTACAGTTCTCACTGCAGATTATTGTATCCTGCATATTGATTCAGGATAGGAGTCAATCAGGTGACTCTCATGTTGGAGGACAAAAGACTAAATCTACCATTTTGGGCCACTATTTACTCAGAGTTCATTGATTACAAGTGGCAGTTACAAAAAGTGAACACAAAACAAGCATTTTAACAGTACATTTGCAGTTGTTGGCCATTTCTGTTTAAATTCAGAAAAGAAATCTGAAAATCAAATTTTTTTTGAGAATGATGTTAACATTGAGTGCTCAATTTTGAAGTAACATAATAAAAAAAAATAATGCATTAATTACTTTCTGGCAATGCATATAATTAGCACTAAATAAAATCAATGTCATTTGATTTTTTTAATTGAAAACAGTTAATTAATTCAGTTCAAACTTGTTTGAAAAAGGACGAATCATAGTTTTTAAGAACTACCAGTTACATTACATGAAGTTACTTTTTATTATTAATTGTAACGCTTATTTTAGATGACCTAGGAGTGGTGTTAAAATAATAATTAAAAATAAATTACAAGTGTGGCATTTGTCGTTTCGGTGGAGGTTCCAAACGGCTCCCATCTCACGGAATCACCCAGTAGCCGTTGACGGCTCTTTAGGTGACGGATCGAGTCCTGTATCAACAATTTTCTCCCCCCCCCTTTTTTTTCATTTATTTTTGGGGAAAAGAAAAGGAGCGCAAGTAAGCTTGATACATTCTTTATCTGTACAGGGTCGGTCTTATGAAAGTTAATACAGTTCCAGCGGACAGTTTGTCTGTAATGCTTGTGCAGGAGGTTGCTTAGCTAGCCGCTAGAGAGCTAACGCTTGTAGCATTAGCTTCATTCGGATACAACCTCGAGACAAGTCGGGACGAGACCAGGTCAGTGACCGGACAATTTAGCATGGCTTATTCAAACCCCGAGTTTTATATTTTACCGGACATAAACCGTCAGTGTTGTGTTTGAAGTCGCTAAGTTGCCTCGCTCGACTGGGAGAAGTCATTATAAAGAATCAGTGTCTTGGTTGTTATGGTTAGCCGACATGATTTAGCCTCGCTTGGACTAGTTGAGCTAACTAGCTGTTACGAGCGTAACTGTTATGTTTTTAACGATTATGCGCTGTTATGTTTGCCCCTCCGGCTTTTGAATGTGATTGTCGTTGAAATATTTAGCAAAGGGCGATAATCACGGCACAAAAGTACGCAGCTGATGTTAGCGGATAAACGTTAGCATAATCTGAGGCTAGTCGTAGCTTTAGTGAAGACGGTGTCATTTTATGAGACACCAGCTTAAAACTTTTGGTTTTATTTCGTTTTTTTTTTAAACGAAGTTTAATCTGGACTTCCGTGATGTTACTGCATTTAAGACATTTTCTTGGTTAATGGGGAAGTGGTCATTGTGAATTTGCTGCACAGCCGTTGTGTTAACGGCCGTGGGCCTCTCTGCACCGCCATTTTGTTTTGTTCTCTTAATAAAAATCGTATATTCTGCATCACCCCGAGCCTCCCGGTATTTGGCGATAAACAAAACTGTTTGATGAAAATGTTAAGTCAAACTGTAAACGAAGTAAGCTAATGATAGCAGAAGGTGTTGAAAATGCATTATGAAACATGACTTTAGACCCCCTCTCAAACGATAGCACAGAGTCCCCGTGTGAACCAACTAGCGTCCGTTACCTCCGTAATCCTCAATTTGTCTCCATCCTAGCAGTTTGAGATTATTAAATAGTCTGACTGATGTTGCAAGTGTTGTAGCTGTCATCTAACTGGGGGATAATATGTGTAACTTGTAGCTTTGCAAGGCCTCTTTTGTATTGCGCGTTGCTTCAGTGTAGCTACTGGTCTCCGTTAATCCCCACACAACATGCAGTTGACCAGCCATCCCACGACCTAATTTTTTAATCTCATCTGGCTATTGAGGCAGGTTGCGGTGCCACTGCTCCGTAATCAACATGTAAAACCCGTAATTTCGTGATATTTTTGCAGTGATTCGTGTAACTGTAGACATAGTGAATTTTTAATCCCCGTCAATGTGCAGCAGAAGCTGTTAGACTAACATTTTTAAAAAAAAAATCACTGTTGATTGTGGTCCCAAATTTATCATTGCTTGACTGCATTGAATAGATCTTTTGGACAGATTTCAACCTTCATTAGTAATAGAGTGATCATTTGGCTTATTATCTAGTTTTGGAGCAAAGATCATCCTATGTTCAACTCAAATGCAAGACTGTTGGTTTGACTGCTCTGAAAACAAAAACAAGTAGGCTTTGAGACTACTCTTCTGAAGGGATTGTGTGGCGATTTTAATACAGAAGTAGTATATTAAAATAATAAATTTCCCCCTGCAAAATCCATTTACCATGACGTAATTGCATTCCTGTAATACTAGTTTTATCAATCCAGATTATAGTTGGTTATCTAACTTGTGATGACAATTTTACTTTGGAGTGCCTAAGGTCTGACTTTGCAGTCTTCAACTCAAAAGACATTGTTTTGTGGACAGATTATTTCCATACAGTTGATTTTGTCTAAATGAATTACAAGTGTATATTTATCTGTCCTTCTACCCTGATGGTTGTTCTTTTTACTAGAGGTACTTTTGAGTTACCAGCAATTTAAAAAAAAAAGAGAGAGAGAGAGAAAAACCTGTAAAGTGCAGTCACTATATATGTTTGAGTTATTTTGCCTTACTTGACATTGCACTTCTTGTGATATGACTATTGTACATTTTCACATAATAGTGTCAGTGCTGGAGTAGGTAAATAAGTCAGTGTTATAATTTAATATGAATTAATAGTATATGGTGATGTTTAAAAATGAAACTGATTTCCTTAATTTGCATGATGATGGTATGACACCCTTGAGAGTTCTCTTCAGAAATGGACATAAATCCACAAAGTAGCAGCTTTTGCTGTCAGAAGTCAGTAGATTTCATTCATCCATCCATTTTCTATACCCACTGAATCCATCTAATGGGTCATGGGAGCCAATCCCAGCCCATTTTCGGCAAGAGGCAGGGGTACACCCTGGACAGGTTTCCAGTCCATTGCAGGGCCACACACATAGACGAACAACCACGCACACTCGCACCTACGGGCAATTTAGAGTTCTCAGTCAACCTAACTGAGATGTTTTTGGACTGTGGGAGGAAACCGGAGTACCCGGAGAAAACCCACGCAAGCATGGGGAGAACAAAAAAAAACAACAACAAATCAAAACAAAAAAGAAACTGGCACATGCTGTAAGTGGGTTGTTTTCAATGTTAAATGTAGTGCTATACCCTGCCAGCTGTTGATGTGGTCCATGAAAACTAAGGGTAGGAGCACAGCTGATTTATTCCAGCTTGTGAATTGGAGGTGTGCAGCTGAATAGAATAGTATGTGTAAATACCTCTGTGATGTAAAGTTTGTCCACAGTCCATGGCAACTAAAGGTAGCAGCACTAATTTATTACAACTATTTTATTGAAGTAGCTTAAAAGAATCAGAGAAGTTTGTGGCACTCCGTTTGAGTAGCACAGAACAGCGTGACCCTTAGAACAGTCAGACAACATTAATAATATAATTTTCCTGCAGTGTGCCATTTGATAAGAAGAAGACCTGGTGGAAACGTGTTAAAGTTACAACTGTGTTTCGTGTCACTAAATATACAATAGGTTAGGCCTTAATCTTTAGCTGGTCATTTTCAGTTGATTAAAGTTTATTTATTTATTTTTTTTTTAAGTTTTTATTTATTTATTTATTTAGGCCATATCACCCAGCAATGTTGAAGCATTTATATTTTTCAGCCCTTGACATAACTGTTGCTGCTGTGCAGGAGGACGTGTTATTTAGGTATTGTAGATTCCTGAATCTGCCATGTGTTCATATTCCATTGATTCTTTGATTTCTCAATTCTGTAATCTAATCATAAGTTCACTAATATTTATAACACAGAACAATACTGGAGTTATTGATGTGGTGGTGGTTGTTTTTTTTTTGTTTTTTTTCTAGTCTTTAAATTGGTTCTTCTCATTGTGATTCAGTCATAGACCATTTGCATCCTCACACTGTTTTAAGACTTAATTTACATCAAGTGAATGAAATTATAAAGGCATTTAACAATCTTGAAGAAATAAGCTGTTCTCAGTAACTGTTTATACTAGTTGTGTGGGGTTGTGGCAACAGTTTAATCTGATGGTAGCAGTATGATCATGCTGAATTGCACAGATGTCAGCTCTGTGTGTTTTATTGATGTGCAGTAAAATGAGTTCAAGCTAAAGGCCTGGCAGTTGCCATGGAGCCGATCCCTGTTTCAAGGCAAGACATGGAAGAATATAATTTATAATGTGTTGCTATAGAAACCATGGTTTTGCCTTTTACCTTCTTTTGTACAGTGTTTCCAGAGATGAACAATGTATTAGATCTGGTAATTTTGATTGTGTTTACTCTGGCATGATGCTGAATCTGACCTAACTGATACTTGTGTAATAATAATGTCAGAACTTATTTTAAATAGTTGTCCACCAGCCCAAAAGGTCAGTCAGAATTAGTGCCTTAAAAAACTACATGGATGGATCTGTAATTGGTGTGGTGGTTCCCATAAAATTTTAGTTGATGATAAATTGTCATTAAAATAAGTATTGATTATTTTCTATTATTTGATCATTTATGGCACTGTCAATTTATTGGCATCCTTGAGCACTTGGTTTTATTAGCTTGTCACCAAAATGTTCTGGGGGTAAAAAAAGTATTATTTTACTTTAAAATGATGATGATAATGTCAGTACATCATTGACTCAATCACTTGAGGTCTTCATACCTACACTGTATAGTCTCAACACATTTCTAAGCTCTTGTTTTTTTGTCCCACAAGTATATAATCCCATTTGCAGTAATCTGTCGTCCTCTAAAGCTTTCCTTGATTTTTCTGAAAGCCACAGTGATTGGCAAATTATTATTCTTCTCTTCAGCTTTTGAGGTGAGACCAGAAATGACCAGGTGTAACCCCCTGTCCTCTCACGTGATGTCCTCCTGTTTTTGGGGTGCCTGTATGTAAGAAACTTGGGATGAAAAGTTTTTGCCATTATACTCTGATATTTATTATTTACATGCATTCATTTGCAAGTGGTTGGAAATCCTTTTATTAATTATGCAAAAAGGATTACCATTAGTTTGGGGAAAAAATCTCTGATTGTAAATCTCTCATTTATTTTTTTAATATGACTATTATTTTTAATTAACTTGTTTTCCTTAAAATCAACTATAAAACGACCTAAAGTTGACTTCAAATTGAGAATAAATAAAGAAAATTAAGGGCAGTCTTTAATTTAAGGCTCAATTTATTCAAAAATAAATACGCGTATAAATGAGCACATAGCATTACAATAATTAGCAGCTTCGTGCCTGGAGTCAGTTGTATTCAGCATGTGGATGAATCTCGCCTTTTTGACAGGAAATGGGCACTACATTTTTAGTGGTGTGAATCACCACTGCATCTGTAATGTCTTTCCACCAGCACTTCTCATCATAAGGAATACTACAGAAAAATAATGCTACTAGTGTCATCTGGGTCTTTTAAGTGTTTTGCTGTCTTGTGCAGCTTGCAGTGAGAGACACATGTTTCTTCTGCTCATCTCAGATTCTGGAGTAAATGAGTTGTGGTGCTGCCTTTAGCTATCATGGACTGTTGGCGACTGTAGACAAACCTTACAGCAGAGAGCCGCAAAACAGCACAAAAACAAACCACTTTGAGGTCGCTGTGCTGTTTTGGGAACATTGTTGGAGCAAACTAATCACATTTAACAACATGCGTGGCTTCATCCTGGATTTGTTTGCATCTGCTATGAACTGTCGATAGGAAAGCAGAACTACAGAAGCTTGTAGCAGGCGTGGCAGTCCTATACTATAATTGTGCTAAGTAAATCAATTAAAAAATTTACAAAAATCGCCATAAACTGTCAGTTTAAATTAATTGATAAAAGAGATTTATTGCCCATCCCTGCTATTTCATAAATAATAGACATATGTCTATTATGTAATATTTGTGGTAAATTGAACTAGAATAATCCAGCTGTAGGTAACTTGTGTCTGGACAGATGCTGTCAAAAGGTGTTTTTTCTTTTTTTGGTAATGGAACCAGATAAAATTCTTACTCAAAGAGTAAGGGTATTACTTTCTGAGCATCATCAAATCTCAATTTTATTTTATTTTTTTCATCCCCAGTCTCAGGGTTCACCATACTCGATGAGCGGACAGCGCAATGTCAGAGCGCTCTGGGCAAACTGCAAAGGGGAAGGAAGGCAAAACCAAGTATGCGTCTCTCAACTTGTTTGATACATACAAAGGAAAGAGCCTTGAAACACAAAAGCCTGTTGGTAAGTAATTTGGATGCATTATGACAAAGCTTTATTACACATGTAAATTTAGGATTTCAGAGGTGTATATCTTACTATGTAGTGGCATCTCTTTTTCATAATTCTTTTACAAATTATGTTATATAGTGCTAATTTGTCACTCGGAAGCATAGCTTATAGCCAAAGAAACAGAGTTGGTTAATTCAATTAAATTTACCAATGGTGTAATGATTTTTTTAAAAAATCCTTACTTTACTTTAATTCTTACCATCAGTTGTTGCAACTGTCCTAACCCTGTCTCTATACTTAATACTGCTTTTACTGATTCCCAGTATACGTACTCCACTAAATTCTCAGCTGCCAGCAAGCTTTTTTTTAAATTCCTGGAACAGTTACTATTGATGGGTATTTACACCTGTCTGTGTAAACCTAAATAAAAATCCATTCATTTAGACAGTTCCCACATATAAGTGGATAAAAAGAACTGACAGAGCCTAGCGACTGAATAGCTTCTTAGCCTTGACATCTCATCTGAGCTCTGAGAACGCAGAGGTACCCTGAAACAGTCTTATTTGTGAATGCTGATTGACTTTTGTGTCAGGGTAACAGTTTTAGTTCACAGGTTCCCCATTAGATATAAACTGCTGTCCTTGTCCCCAAACTATAAACTACCCCTTGGCACATAAGGTCCAAGCACTGCTGGTTTCTCCAACCCTTAAGGAGCAAATGAGGGACCAATATTAAGGACACTGTCATATTTCAGTTTTTTGGTTTTTTTTGTTGCTTTGATTCTTTGAGGATACAGATCCTACCAGAAATAAATGTAAAATATAATTTAAATGTTTTTTTCTTCAGTATTCTAAGGTGATCATAGTTTGATGTGTGTCTACACACACACACACACACACACATACATACACATATATATTAATATACAATCATCAAACCTTAGAATTTTAGTATCTTAACTGCACATTCATAAAAGCAAGCAAACTCCATCCCTGTCACCAGGTTGTTGTGTACACCAAATAGATTTCATTGGTATCCACTTTCAGTGATCCATTTCTGCTAATGAGCTTCTTTCTCTTCCCACGTCAGTTCCCCCCCGCCATGGCCTGCAGTCTCTTGGTAAAGTTGCCTCCGCAAGGCGTATGCCACCCCCTGCCAACCTGCCCAGTCTGAAGGCAGAGAACAAAGGCAACGATCCCAACGTCTCACTTGTTCCCAAAGACGGCACAGGATGGGCAAGCAAACAGGACCCAGCAGACCCAAAGAGGTAATGCACCAATGTGATATTGGAGGGGAAAGTTAAACTTTGAAATTTTACTCTGAGATGTAATTTTATAATTTTAATTCCTGTTTCTCCATATCTCTTATGTGTTGTCTTCTTCTCAGTACCGATGCATTGTCAGCACCGCAGCCGGAATCGCAGCAGTCTGTGGCTTCACAGATACCTGCACCACCCCGCCCGAGAACCCCGCCAACATCAGAGGTATCAACTGTCCTGTAGATCATGAAAACAAAATTAGCTGTGGAGTAAATAAGCCACTGGAAAAATGATAGCTGTCACAGTTACATTAATCTTTTTGTAATTGTCTTTTGTGTGTACCCTCTAAAGGCTCTAACCCCAGCTTCAACCCAGGCCGCAGGGGCAAGGTCCTGGGCACAGGCCAGTGTTACACATGGAGTACAAGGGGATGGTGAGTAACCCCTTTTTCATGTCTCTCTTTTTTTTTTTTTCCTACTTTCTTTAGATTGAATGTGTTGTTGGAATCTAACATATCTTGTTCTGACGTTTTTCTTTCTTTCTTTTTTTTTTTCTTAGGTGGAAAGGGATCAAACCCACCGTCACCATTCTCTCGCGAGGAATTTCCCTCCCTGCAGGCGGCTGGCGACCAGGACAAAGCTGGCAAAGAACAGGCCACTGCAGATCAGTGGTATGGGCCCGGACCAAGCCTCCGCCCCCAGAGTGAGTGTGTCTTACAAAATGCCAAATTATTTACTCACTTGCACATCATCCTGTCTTAAATACATTTTTCAGCACTTTTCAGTATAATTTCATTTGTTCATTTTTAAATCTTTGAGATTTTTTTTTTTTTGGTATTATTGGTTGTTATTCAAGTTGTGTGAAGCATTTATGTGTGGTTAGTGTCTCACTGACAGAAGGCAGCATTCACAGGAGTCTCAGGCAGAGAGGAATCCTCAAGGGGAGCTAGGATAACAGCTACATAGAATAATGGCTTTTGAAGCTGCCAGTTATTTACTTCTTAAACAACTTTTTTTTTTTTTAAATACTAATTTATAGACTACATTGTAATATGGCCTACAGAACATGTAACAGTGTGTGTTGCGACACAAAACAGACCTTTTAACTGTCTGATGTAAAAGTGACATGGTGTAAAAATCCACAATACAACACTCCCTCAAACCATAACATAATTTGGTGTTTGAGTTGCTTAAAATATTGCAAATTCTCCAGGATCTTCTTTCTGAGTAGTTGTAGTCCCCATTAATTCTCCTCCACGATTCTCCGAAGCTATTGCTGCTGTATGATATAGGAATTTTTAAAAGTACCGAGTATTTCATAGAACTCCTTTTTAATAAAAAAGAAAAACAATCCTTTATAATCATATAGTTACCTAGAAATTTATTAAAACAATGTGGTCTCTCTCAAATACCAACTTCATCTGTACTTAATGGTCTTTCATTACCATGTTCACTGTCCACAGACGTTACAAGTTGGCGGGACGGTGGGGGCCGAGCACTGGCGCCCACCCTTCCTGGGGAGGTGGCAGCAGAGGGTGGCACAGGTGGAGTTCTGGTAATGGATGGGGCAGCTGGTGTCCCCCCTCCAAACTCCCAGAGCCACGGGCCACCTAGAAATCCTCCTGCAGGCAGTCCCGCCTTGCCCCTGCCCCAGCCTCCTGTGGGGCCTGGGTTTCCTCCCTATCGGGGGATCATGCCTCCCTTTGTAAGTGTTGTTTTGCTTTAATATCTTGTTTCTTAAATGGGTGGAAAGACATCTCTGTATAAGCTGCATCTGTTTATTTTGCTTTAGATGTATTCTCCCTATTTGCCCTTCCCGGCCCCTTTTGGACCTCAAGGGCCCTACAGGTACCCCCCACCTGGGGAAGGGCCCACACCAAGGTATGTTTCATACTAAACTGATGTTTTTTTCCTGTTAATATGAACAATCTGTCTGAGGAATTTAAGGGTCAAGTAATTAATATTTTGTGTCATGATGAAAAAAGGGCCTTGAATGGTCATCCCACACTACCTCCTACCCCCTATTTTTAATTTATTTTTTGTCAAAATTTTTATGCATCTCCATCACATCCCTTATTCTTGTCCACTCTTTTAGGTTCTCACGTGCACAAGGTGGTCCTGACAACAGGCCACAAGGTGGCCCTCGTGATTCAGGTGGAGAGGTGGTAAAACGACCTTCTATCCTTAAACAGGATGACCTGAAGGAGCTAGATGAACTGGATCATGATGGAGATGAGGGCTGGGCAGGTACACAAATATAGCCATTCACAGATGCACATGTGTATTCAGACAGTTATGTGGGATCTATTCTATTTAAAATCTATAGAAGAGGGGGAAAGTATACCATTGAGAAGAGAATTAAAGTCAGTAAAAGTCTTTTTTTTTTATTTATTCTTTTTACTGCATCTGCTTTAACAAAGCATTTGCTAAATTGATTTGACATCAGGTCTTAAATACATAGTTGCAGCACAGGGGCTTGGTGCTTACCACTGCCGCTTCACAGTTTAAATCTCAGTTCAAATCCCAGTTGAGCCATTCTATGTGGGCTTTGCACATTGTCCCTGTGTTTGAGCCTTCCAGGTAGCCCGATTTTTTTTCCCACAGTTCACACACATTCATGTTAGCCTGATTGGGGATTCTAAATTGACCACAGAAGTGAGTGTGAGTGTGATTCTTCATCTATGTGTAGGCCTGTTGTGGCCCGCAATGCGTATATCTCAGCTTTTCCCTGTAGATGACTAGGATAGGCTTCCAGCAGACCCCCATGACCCTGAATAGGCTGAAGCAGGCACAAAAAGGGATAGATAATGCACAGTGGAATAAAAATTACAGTTTTTATCCTCTGTCTGTTTGCATATTTTGAACATAATACAGATGGATATAAAAATCTCTAGGATCAGACTCATCAACTTGCTCCACACCCTTCCATTTAACAGTCTCCGGTTTCAATTAGAATAAATAAACCTGGTAACATTGTTTATTTCATTTTCTATTTATTCTTTCCAGGGTTCACTGTAACTAACTGACTTGTTTTTAGTTATAATGTAAATTTCACGCAGCTGTAACCATGGTGAAACATTTTCAGTTAATTCTCGATGAGGTAACTCTAGACAGACAAATATGTGCTTGTTGTCATGGGAGTACTGTTTCTGATGTTTTTAGTATTGTGTATTTGTTTGGACAGGGGCTCACGAGGAGATTGATTACTCTGCCAAGTTGAAGTTCAGTGATGATGAAGGAGATGAAGATGGGGAGGATGAGAGAGCTGAAAGCAAGAATGACTCACGGTGTGTGATTAATTCCCAACTGTTATCACAATTTTGATATTTTGGCAGAATTTGACCAGACTTTGGCTACACTATCATAGGTTTTGAGATACAGTTTGTCATCTTTGTTTTCAGCGAGCAGCAGAGGTGTCAGGAGGCTCCCACTGCGACCTCGCACTCTCGAGCCTCAGACAATGGAGGAGACACCCGTCGCACTCCTCCCAGCAATACTGACAGTGGCCACCAACCCCCCTCCAGCAAGCCAGGCTGGGCCGAGGAGGGAGGCAGCGGCTGGGGAGGTCAGGGAGCAGCATCCAATTACCAGGTAATGTGCCCAACAGCAGCAACAAAAAGTGGCCTTGTGGCATCAAACTTGAACAATAATAGGCTGTGTCAAAATGTACAACACTGGGTATTGGTTGTCACCGTCAGGGAAAGACTTATCTGTGGGCAGAGGTATGTCAGCGTTTGAATGCTTATGTCAGTGTAGATTTTTATGGTGGACCATGGCTAACCCTGTCTGCCTGTATACAGGGGCGCAGGCCTGGATTGGGTGGTCCCTGGGAGCAGCCCTCCCCCCCACCAGGGCCGCTCCTTGGACAAGGCCCCTACTCCTTTTATCGACAGGTAGTCATCCAGTTAGGGCCTCATAGACAAATCATCTATATCATAAACATCCACCAACAGCAAATCTTAAGTTATATTAAGTTTTAAGTTTGCGGTTTTTTTTTTTGTTGTTGTTGTTTTTATTCCCTCTTGAGTTGTATTCAAGTTTATGTAATCATTCACAGAACATTTCCTAAGAGATTACTGCAATGCTATCTACAGGATTTGAAATTTGCGCCGTAGAGCATAAGTAATATTTTCAATCCTTCAGGATCGATCACATAACCAGGGTGCGCCTCTTGGCCCGGGGAAGCCCGGTTCTGCCCAGCACCAACAAGCAGCAGGGGGTCCTACCCCTCCAGCCCAGCCAGGCCTGCTGGTCCACGGGGCCCAGGGAGATGATGAGGATGAGACCTGGCGTCAGCGCAGGAAGCAGTCATCATCTGAGATCTCTGCAGCTGTGGAACGCGCTCGTCGCCGTCGTGAGGAGGAAGAACGTAGGATGGAGGAGGAGAGACGTGCAGCCTGTGCTGAGAAGCTGAAGAGGTTGGATGAGAAGCAGCAGCAGCAAAACAGCAGCAACACAACAGGAGGGTGCACCAGTAAGACCCCAAGCCTTGATGGAAACTCTACAGCTGCTGTAGTAGGCAGCGCTAGTCCATCTGTCTCAGCTTCCTCTCCTAACATAAGTCAGCCCCCCTCCCCTTGTGTGGACCCTGAAGAACCTCCGGTCCTTACGGCTCAGCCCGGGCCTGGCACTGGAGTAAGTGACCGACAGCGAGCCGGCAGTAACAGCAGCTATGACTCCAGTGCAGGTAAGTTTTTCAGGTGCACATGCCCAGAAATTAATAGAGAGCTTCTCTGTTGTTTAAGTTAGATCTCAGTTTCCACCTCTTGACTAAAGAAGTTGTTTCACTTTGCTTGGTTTAGATGCACAACAGTGCCCCCAGCCAGCTGTGTCAAAGCCACAGCCCACACAGGAGATACCTTTGCCAGGGGAGACGAAAGAAGAAACTGTGGGCAATTCTCACATCCGTGCAAGCAGTGGAGGTGAAAGAGGAGTTGACCAAGTGAAGGTTGAGAATATTGGTGGGGGAGCAGGTCGTCAAGCCAGTGGTCCCCCGGTTCAAGGTTACTCAAAGTACCAGAAGTCTCTTCCACCTCGCTTTCAAAGGCAGCAGCAGGTTAGGAGTATTCTACATTGTTTGTTCTTTTACTAATAAGTTTTGCTTTTGTCATTTGACAGTAAACCTTTTAAAAAGAACCTGCATTATGTAATTTCTCTGTGGGGATTAATAAAATATTGTTTAACTAAATTTTTAGCTGCTAAACATTCCTGCATGGAAGGGTCCTATTATTATTGAATATTATTAGTATTATTAAATATCAAGGATAATGTATTTTTCCATTTCACATTTATGTCTCCTTAGGAGCAGCTCCTGAAGCAACAGCAGCAGTGGCAGCAACAACACAGTCAGGTATCTCAAAGTCAGCTGTCTCCACAGCCCCAGACTCCTCAAGGTCCCACACCAGGTTCAGCAGCCCAGCCAGGACCTGGACCAAAGCAGGGTGGACCTCTGTATCAACCCAGCAATATGGTTCGACCTCCACCTTTGCCAATGAATTTTGACCCTCGCTGGATGATGATGCCCTACATGGACCCTCGGATGATACAAGGTCGTCCTCCACCTATGGACTACTATCCAGCTGGCATGCACCCATCTGGTAATGAATGACAAAGAAAATCATGAAAATACTTACAACACTGCCACATTACAAACAGTTGAGGTGTTTCTGTGAGATTAGCAAGGGACCTCATTTGATGAAATCTTGTTTAACAGCATCTCTTTGTGAATTATTCATATTTTGTATATGTATCCAAGTGATTTTTATTTTTACAGGCCTCATTGGGCGTGAGAGATCAGATTCAGGAGGATCTGGTTCAGAACCCTTTGACAGGCAGCAACAGCATCCAGGACATCCTCACCGTGGGACTCCCCCTATTGATCCTAAGTTGGCCTGGGGGCCAGAGGTATTCCCTGGTGGAGGGGAGAACCGTGGGCTTGCATCTCCCCTAAGACAAAAACAGGCAGTGGAGGATGATGATGTGGCAAAGGGGCCCAGGTATCCATACTTTAGTGGAGCTGTTTTACCATTTAAACTAAAACTATTCAAGATGTTTAAACCCTTCCCCATTGTCTCCTCTGCTTTACTTTAACCCTTGATGCAACATAATGACTTTTTGAGGACTGTTCAGGAGAATTACATTAAATTATACTTTTTCCATCTAAGTTCCATATTTAATCATCTGGCTGTTTAAACTTTAGTAATGGATTAGGTTTGTATTTCATGTTCTTTTTAATTGTCTTTGTCTTAGGAGCGATACCCCTCCACACCGTTTGCGAGAGGGCACATTAGGGGCCATCCAGCAGCCCAGCAACTCATCTGGGATATCCAATCAAACTCATCCTCCCGTTGGCACTCAAGTTGCAGCACAGGGAGGCAACCACCATCCTCATCACTATATTGGTGGGCGGAGCAACTACAGCAACTTCCCTGACCAGGGTGTAAGAATCTCCCCCCACCAGCAGAGAGCAGATGACAGGGGAAATCAGCTTCATGGCTTGACTCACCAGGATGAAGGGACTTCCCGAGGATCTCAGCAGGGCCAGATATGGGGAGCCCCACATTCTCATTATGATCGTAACAACCGAGCAGACCTCCCCCCCATGGATAGTAATTCTCATTTTCACCACTCACAGCAGCATCACTTCCCTCTTCACTCCCATAAGCCAGAAAATAGTCGTGACAGGGCTGGTGAAACCACTGCTAAAAGGAGTGACACTTCTCCCCCTCTCCACCAACCTTCCATGTCATCCTCCTGCTCTTCCTCCTCTGCTTCCTCTTCCAGAGAGGATGGTAATCTCAAAGTAAACCAGCATCATCATCATCATCATCATCATCACCCACCAGAGAGGGAGAGTGAATCAGTTGTCACTCACAGTCTGGGTGAAAAGGGCAGTAATGGTAATGCCGGTAACAGCCACGTGAAGCAGGAGAAGACTGGCCCAGCTTATACGTCCCATTCCTCCTCCACCTCTAGTCCAACTCCTTCACAACATAGCGGCCATAACCAGCTTCAGCAGCATCCCCATCCTAAATCAAACCAAAGAGGAGGACGGGAGCACAAAACAGAAACCCAATGGGGCCCACGGCCTGGAAGCAGCAATATGGGTGGAGGGTCCTCTCATGGCAGGAGGGCCAACAATGCAGGAGGTGGGAACACTTCTCGGGGAGGAGAAGATTCTTCTAATACATCATTGGACCACAAACCCTCCAACCAGACAGGCAATCCCAATAAGAGGGCTGGGCCAATTAAGAAGCCAACACTTAAGGAGATGAAGAAAGAAGGGGGTGAAAATGATGGAGGGGAAAAAACAGGCATAGGCTTTGGAAAAGATAAAGAGCAAGATTCTGGGCAACTCAGCTCCGCAAAGCAGGAAGGCTCCTTTATCTCCCAGAACACCTCGGCTTCATCTAAAGATGATGCAGCCCAAACAACTAAACCCAGAAATGGAGGAAAAGAACGATCCACAGGTGGAAGTGGAGGAGGGCCAGCTAAGGGGCCCAAAGATGTAGATGTTACACCATCAGGGTTTCCAGGAACCTCCTCTAGGAAGGACAGAGATCGCTCCTTTGAAAGGGGTCCTAGTGGCTCACACCACCACGGACCTTCAGCCAAAAACAGCAGAGCCAGTCGAGGACGTGGAGGTGAATTCTACGGACGTGGCCGTGGCTACAGGGGTACATTCACAGCCAGTGCTGCAGCCACTGGTGGCAGCCGTGGAAGAATGGGTGGGAGGAGTGGCAGGGACTATCGCTCAACGGTTGGTGGTGGCGGCCACCACCAAGAACCCAAGGGTGAGGGAGCTGGTGGTCGGCACGGTCAAGATCGGTCTCAGCATAACCCTGCCAGAGCCAGAAACCGTAGTGAAACTCGCAGCGAGGGCTCAGAGTATGAAGAAATCCCTAAAAGAAGGAGAGAGAGGGGCTCAGAGACTGGTAGCGAGAGTGGTGCAAGCGACCTTGCTCACTCAGACAAGGAAGACAACCAAAAACCCAGCACCAAGAATGGTTCTGATAATGTCAATGCTACAGGAAACACATCATCTGGACCACCTAGAGGCTCCCAGGCACGTGTCTTTACCCCCAGAGGTGTCCCCTCAAGGAGGGGCAGAGGTGGTGGTGGAGGAGGAGGAACCATTTACAGGAGTAGTGGCAATATTGGAGGGACAGCAGGGGGACACCGGGTTGGACCCAGCTCAGGTTCGCACGGTGGCTCCTCTAAGTCATCAGCTTCAGGCCGTAAACAGCAAGGTCAGCCACAGCCCTCTGCACACAAAGATGTGAATCGGGGAGGAAACCCAGGAGAAAAGAAGGACAAGATGGGTGATGGAAGTCAAATTCAAAATCAGGGGATCAACGCCCCTCAGCCGTCTTTGCCTGCCACAACCCCTGTTGCTCTAGGTTCCAGTGAAAACGGAGGGGTCATAACCCACCAGCCTTCAACCAACTCTGCACCAAACTCTGGAGGGCCAAATGCAACTCCTCTTCCCACTAACCGTGGGTTTGAGAGGCCCCCTAGACGTCGGCGTCACGGGCGTTCTCAACACCAGCAGGATAAGCCGCCCCGCTTCCGAAAACTGAAGGAGAGAGAAAATGCTGCACGTATCAATGGAGGAGTGGGAGTCATTGGTGGGGGGAGGCCGTCATCTCCTTCCTTGAATTTAGTTCAGGACAGTAACGGAGCGCCAGTCTCGGCTCCTACAACAGGAAATGCCCAAAATGCTAATCAGAACACCACACTAACGACAAACAATAACAGTGGAGGCGGGCATCTTAAAAATGCAAACAGCCACCACCATCACCACTACAGCCAGGGCAATGTTGGTCCAACCCACCCCCAACACCACCATAACCATGGAGCAAAGTCTCCTGATTTTACCAACCAGAACTCCGATCAGGCCAATGAGGAGTGGGAAACCGCCTCTGAGAGTAGCGACTTCACAGAGTTCAGAGACAGGGAGGGAGCAGGCGTGAAGGCATATTCTTCTCACCATCAGCACCACCTGGGCAGGGGAGGAGGGGGCAGTGGAGGTGGAGGTCTGGTTGAGCGTGAGATGGCGGGTAAAGAGCCCTCCGCTAATAAAAGAAGCTTCTCAAGCCAGCGTCCCGGGATGGAGCGACAGAACCGGAGGGTCAATGCTGGAGGTGGGGGAGGTGGAGGCAGGGGCCCTCGAGGCCCACACGGTGGTGGCTCTGGCGGGCCTGGCAATGGAGGTGGCAACCGTGGGGAGAAACGTGCCAACTGGCCCTCTCCAAAAAATAGGAAGTAATGGAGTATAAAAACATTTTAGCTAAACCTCACCCACATTAAAATCCACTCCTTACATCTTAATCCCTTTTGATCATTATTTCATGGCTTATCTGTTGGCATATTTAACATATTAGTGCATTGTACAGTATATGGAGATGGTATTTACATTCACTTTAGCTGCCCTCACCTCAGCCACCTTTGTCCCCTTTTGCATCATTCTATTGACCGTCCGTTATTGTAAATTTATCCGTTTATTCTGTCTTGCTCTCCGTTCATTCAAGCCCCTCAACATCTTGTTTTCTTTTAAAACTTCTTCCAAGAAACTCACCCTGGTTGGATTTGACAAGCATGTGGTTGTGCAATGAACGTGCACGTTGTATTGATAGACATTAACGCAATGCTCTGCAGATACTTGGATATACAAGCACAAATACGACTTTAAAATACACAAACGTATAAAATAAAATGTGGGCTTCAATTGGAAAAATGTTTGGATTGGGTTAACTTTTATATTTATGTACCTGTGTATATTTCTACCACACTTTGGCCTTGGGTGGTGTTTTGTAGTGCAGTCCTGTGTTGCGTCTCTCACAGAGGGAAAGACTGCAGCCTCATCTTTTAACGAGAACATTGTACCATAAGAGGTTTTGTTTCTCGCATGTGTGTGCGTTTGTTTTTTTTGTTTTTTTTTTCTTTCCTGTTTAGTTTTAACCTCTGAGAAATGTTTGGAGTGTGTGTTATTTTTTTTTTTCTTCCTCCGTTTTCTATCCACAAAAGAGGTCATTAAATACCTTTTACTAAATTCCCCAAGTCCTCCTTGATGGTCTCCTGCAAAGTGTCTGGTTAATGTGAGTAGGCCTAATGAAGTACTACTGCTCAGTGCTCACTTGCATTTCATTGATTTGTCTTTAATATCAGTGTTTTGCTGCTTGTTCAATAGAGACTGTGTGAAGTTTTTTTTTTTTTTTTTCTCTCTCTAAATTGTTGACCTGTTTTCATATTTCATTCGGTATTGGTTGCTCCTTGTGTAGTAAATACGGCTTTTCGAGCCTCATAGTAGCATCCTCTGTTCTTGCAGAACTTCTGCACACTGCAAAAATCCCCAAGGACAATAGTTTTACTCTCTTGATGAGTTTTGTTTACCTTATGAAGACTGTATTGATAGCGTGATGGCTTTATTTTAACAACCATTATTTCCTCAATGGCCTATGTTTTTGTAAAAATATTCATCTCCCTGAAATTGAAATATCGGTGTTGTCAGGAAGATGAATCCCACGAAAATTTAGGTCATGATATAACAAGACGTTTGAGTTTCACAAAATTGTTTATTTGCCACAAAGTAATTGAGTAGGATCTAAAAAGCACTCCTTGTAGGACAAACATCTATGGTTGCTGTTGTTTTTTTTTTTTTTCTTTCTTTCTTTCTTTCTCCTTTCTTTCTTTTATTCTTTTTATGGGGGGCAAGTTGCATGTGCTGCAACAGGACAGGTACTCTGTATGGGCCCAGAGTACACACCCAGTGTTGAACTGTTACACCTCCTCTCCTGTCATGTGTGGCACGATTCGCTCTCTGTGCCCTCGCAGATACTCGTCACACCTAGAAGGACTCATTTTCTGAGGTGGAATTTCTCAAAGCATGTGTACACAGGATGACTGCTTCATCATGTGGTGGCAACCAGGAGCCTGGGCTAATGAATTCAGGACAGTGCTGAGCAGGTGACCAAGTGTCATCTTCTGCGTTTCACACGGTTTTTGAGATTTTACTTGCAACAAATAATGCTGACCTGGATGATGTAGGATTATTCTTGTAAACAGTTTTATCACACATAAAAGACAAAATGACTTGAGACAGCATCCAAGGTGAACTAAATTGATTTTTTTTTTTCTTTCTCCTCATATGCATCAATTCTTTCACTGCTGTAAGTTGGGGTTTGTTTACTGACAACAGTTTGAAGATTGTCTCTGGGATGTTTTGAGTAGGGCATTTGATGATTTGTGTATACGTGTGCTTGTTTGGATGTGTGTTAATGGTGTCTGTGTTATAGCTCGGGAGGGGGAGGGGACCAGAGGGTTTAACATTATTGGCAAGCACTTTCTGCCTTGTTTGCCCACATCTGGTTGAACCAATATAATTAAGACAATTCTACTGTTTCTTAAATACATCCACATGTATACATTCAGCTGTGTGTATATGTTTATCATCCACATGAAGAACCTGCAGTGGAAAACAACTTTTTTTTGTGTGTGTAATTTAAATATGCATTCTTCAGCAGCCAAGTGAAGTTGGACATATTTTCCTTTTCACTCTGACTTCTTAGCATGTACACACCTAACGGGTGCAGCTTGCATTGCCTGTTACTGGTTTATACATTGATAGCTGTACACTTAACACTGGCTCAAAGAGTCCTACATCCCTCCTTAATTTCGATGTGCGCATTGTTGTATGTACCCATGTTAAAAGAAAAACACAAATAGTGTATTCCAGCAAAATTTCTCAAAGATTGTATTATGTTTCCAGCATTACCGAGGTACCTGGAGTGATTCAAGCTGTTTTTAGCATTTATGGTTTTAGTAATGGAACCGTAATATACACACATGTATGTATATTGGTATGTATCTAAGTTTTGTCTACCCCAACTTACATTCCCACAAACAAATGTTGCCATTTTTAGTTCAAGGGAGCAATGTACAAGCAGAGAAGTGTCTTATTATAATAAAGTTATACAGAGAAGGCAAAGTTAAATAAACTACTTTGATTTAATGGAAAATAAAATTGTGTGGCTCATTCTTGATGACTTGAAATGTTTTGAGGAAACTTTGGCAATAAATAATGTTCACTCTGACACACTGCTGAATTAAAGATGCTCATCAACACTACAATATTTTTAAAATGGTTTAGAACAGTAGCAGGAATAGTGTAAAGTAAAAACAGTGATATTTTCCCCCTTCAACTAAAGCTTAACACCATGTTCAGAGTATGATAAAGATATGTGAACTTACAGGTTTAGTTATCTCTCTCTCCCCAGCTTTTCCTGGTATGTTTCAGCAGTTAAGTCCTTTGTAGTCTATTTTATATCATTAAAGTCATTGACTTTTTCAACAACTTCATTTAAATTTTACTGTACACAAAATGATTTAACAAATAGCCAATAAAGATGAGACTTTTACTATCAAATTTTGCATAGAAAAATATTTATAAATATGGGAGCATTAGTATGCCAACAGGAACTTGTCACATCCACATTTAGCTTGGAAGCTCTTTAGTAAGACAGATGCAGCTTTATAGACTAAACTGCTTCTTGTCTCATCTGTCTCAAAAATTAAGGTGAAATAAAGGAGGGCCTGAACTGGTAAGGATCCAGAATCCTCAGCAATCGAGCAATTTTTCTTTTTAAGAATAAGTACAAAAGTGACCTAATAGCAAACCTATTCTTGTTTAAACCTTTCCGAGACCGTGGCATCAAATTCTAAATTGTTTGTTTTCAAATGCAGCAACATATCTCTGTTTCTGTATATACTTGTTATATATTTTTCAGTTAAATGCAGTTACTTTACATATCAATCATATCTACGGCTGCAGCCCTTGGAGACATCGGTAGGTGGCAGCAGCGCAGCTGGCGCTGTTTCCCAGAATGCCGCAGGACGAGGAAGAACGTAGAGAAGACAGGGAGGGGGTGTCCATCTTATTTACACCGGAGTGCTAAGTTGTTTATCTTTCGGGTTCTTTGGGAGCAAAAAAAGTTAACAGCCGTGTAAGTTGGCAGACTTAAACATATAGCTGTGTTGTTACCGTAAAACGCAGTGACATTAGGAGTAGTTGAAAGTGTCATTTTTTGGTCATTGGGACTGATTTTGTCACGATGCGCCATGTCTGGAGCCGTTAGCAGCTTTTAGCTTAGCGAGCTAACTAACGTCGGCTTCGTCAACCGCTCCGAAAAACACACATTCTTTGTTTGATTTATCATTGATCATTATTTTCAGGTTTTTCCTTATACGTACAACGACAAACGTGCCGTAAAAAGTGTCTGTTTTAATTGTCGGGGCGTAGAAAATTATAGTAAATAATTAGTTAGCGTAGCAGCTTAGCATTTGGGGATTTAAGCACAAGTTTTTTAAAATTCATTGTTAATTTGAACATTTAATGAGTGTTGCTTTTTCTTGATACTAGTTTTCAATACAGTATTGATATATTGTTTAGGTAAAGCCGTGGATTAAAGTGAAGATCCGGTGTTGTGAATTTTCTCTCTTGGTTGGTCACATTTACGGTTTTTGCAGGTCTTTAGAGATGAGCAGCTCAGAGGAAGTGTCATGGATCTCCTGGTTCTGTGGACTGAGGGGCAATGAGTTTTTCTGCGAGGTAAATCTCATCAGAATATGCCTATTCAATGGGGTCACGCAGGTAGTAGTTTAAATATTAATTATAAGGTGGTACACACAGCCAGCTAACAGACCTCCAGTCACGTGACAAAGTACACAAAATCTTATTTTCATTAGGTTTCAAATGTAAGTCAATACAACACACAACACATTTATTTTAGCAACACCAACTCAAAAAGGTTGAAATCAGTCTCCCAAGCCAGCTAAATGTTTGCAGTGTTTTTCCAGCTGCACTAACATGAAGTGTTTTCAGACCGTTCAGGTGTTGGGACTGCATCCACGCTAGTGCTGTTTCATTTTTAAATTAAACCAGTCTCCATATAAGCATTTCAAGTGTGATATAAAAGATCCATATCTACACTACACCACTTTGCCTACATGTAACATGACCACTGAAGTTTCCCTTGAAACAAAGCTTTTTGCATATTGCTTCTATAATGGGTTTCCTCCTGCATTGCAGTGTTATTAAATGCAGAAATTGGCTGCATAACAAAGTCAGTAGCACTCGCTTTTCTGCCTCAATGGTTCCACTGTTATTAAGGCTCATATGTTTATTTTAAAATAAATCTTCAGGTAATGGTCATATGATATATAGACTTGACAAATCAGGAACTGATACTTGGTCAACCTGAACAGCAAATCATGAATACTTATGGTTCAAAAGTACAGGAACTGGGAACTGCTTGTTGGACATTATTATATCTTCATCAGTTGTCTATCTTGTTCACTTTGCACACAGAAACACTAAAGCATTATAACAGCCAGCTGGAGGGTGGTAGACCAGCACAGATAACATTATAATTCCTCAGTCACATATCAGTCGTCATTATCACTCTATTCTCCTTCATTGTTTTGTTTCCTTTAGATTTGTTGAATCTGATATGTAATGTTTAGCTGGCTGATTGTAATTCCCCAGGAACTTCACCATCCACTTCTAGAAAATTTGGCAGCCGTTCATCTGTTATTGATGTTTTTTTTTTTTATTTCAAACATCTGAGTAATTTCTAGTCACCTTAAACAGTATTTACAGATCAGCATACTCATGGGATATATGTGATGCATTTCAGACTCATTTGAGGAACATTTGAATTTGATTCTCAGTCAAAGACTAATTCTTTTTCTCATCTGCTTTCTTGAACAATAGGTGGATGAAGATTACATCCAGGATAAATTCAATCTCACAGGCCTCAATGAGCAAGTTCCTCATTACCGCCAAGCCCTGGACATGATCCTGGACCTCGAACCAGGTCTGTATGTTGTGTTTATTTTCATGTAACAGTAGTCACTGTACCAGTCTTAAAGACCCCTTCCTACTGGACGTATGCTACTGAGATCAGGAGGTAGAACTGAAGGAGCTGAAAGAGTTTGATGGTTTGCTTTTGCTAATATTTAAATTTCATCTGTTGCACATGTTGAAGGTTGTTTTCAGAAGATTTGCAGCCAGTTTTCTTTTGATCATTCCACTGCATCTCCCAGAAACGGTAGTCCGACTAGTTTTGGATTTAATAACGTATACATATTATTTTCAACATGGTAAAACACTAATGCATATTGTTATTCAGAAGAAGTCAAATTGCTTAGTTTTCTTCTTTCCCTTCCTTTCACGTCATTCTGACCATCATGCTACGGTTCGGTGGTCAGCCGCTGTGTTTACTAGGTTGTGATAGTTAAGCACCATCATCTGCTCTCAGAGGGGAGCAGGGCATGGGACTGCTTTGTACACAAAGTTGATGCGGTTTCTAAGTTTTTTTTAAAGATTTTGTAGCTTTCTTTATTGACAGGACACTTGGAGTAGACATGCAGCAAAGAGTCACCGTCCAGGTTTTGAACCTGCACTGCCTGAACGAGGGTGATGGCCTCTGTATATGGTGCTCTGCTCAACCACCTGAGCTATCCAGCTTCTCTTTACTACATTTGTGACAAGGTTCTTTGAAACAAATGCTAGAAACCACATGAGCAGCTACCTCCATTTTCAAATCTGCTATTCATCACCTGCCTAAAAATGGCTTTTGACCTCAAATCTCAGGGCAGTTTTATATTTCCTTGACTGTCAGAACTGATGCAGATAGTGAAAGTGTTTATGTCTGTCTCTCCTTTGCTTTCTGTTTTTTAGATGAAGAACTGGAGGACAACCCTAACCAGAGCGACCTGATTGAACAGGCAGCCGAGATGCTGTACGGCCTCATCCATGCTCGTTACATCCTCACTAATCGAGGCATCGCACAAATGGTAGGTGCTAATCCACCGCCCTGCTGGAGGCTTTTAACAAAACGTGTATGTGTGTGTTTGTCTTTATAGTTTTTAGAGAAGTCAGTTGCATCCACACCAGTGGGGGGTCAGATGTTTCTTACGTGATCAGGTTGTTGTGTTTAATCATAATCGTCAAGTAATAGTATGTGAATTGTGGGAATACCTTATATTTGTTATATTTATGTTTTTGATTGTATTGTTAATGCATTGTTTGTGAAATATTTCATCAGATTATTGTTGTTGTTATATTTTACTTTTATTTTTTTCAGTCCTAGTCTGTATTTGCTCAGTGTAGTACTTTATCATCTTTATAGCAGTCACATTTTGTAATCTCTCAGAAGTAAAATTTACTCTCGTGTATATACAATATTTGTTTAATCATTATGATCGTGTTCATTTTTCCTTTTTAAGTTTTAATTTTTTGTTTCTATGTTGACATGTATACAGACATAAATCCAGGCAAAGCAAGTAATTTACAACAAAAACAGAAAGTTTAATGTAACAGTTGATTTTCATTTAAGTGTTTTACTTTGAACATAACTGAATTTTTAAAAGAAGAAATATTTAAATTGAACTTGAAGGCCTGAATGTCTTATTTTTTTCCTGCTATGGTGTAATCTGATGGAAAAGGGATGTAAAATAAATAAGAAATGCTTTTATTTTGAAATTTTCCTGACTTTTTATTATGCTCATATTTACATTTCCAGCTGGAGAAGTACCAGCAGGGCGATTTTGGCTACTGTCCACGAGTCTATTGTGAGAATCAGCCGATGCTTCCTATTGGTGAGTTAAGAGATGTGTCGATAAAAATATCCTCCTGAACAAAAATATATATTTCTCTTCACATGTAGCACCAGCAAGTTTATTTAATAAAAGTAAATGTTTGATGTCACAGAGCAATGTCCTGTTGTCTTCTATTAAGATATCGATCCATGACTTCATTTGAATTTTTTTTTTCATTTTGCAAAACAAAAAAAGTTTATTCATGCAGTAGGATAAAAGAATATAGTGTTGTAATATCATTGCATATGTAAAATAGTTGCAAAATTCAGTTAAATGGGTTTTTTTTTCATCCACAAAGGGACATTCTGTGTTGCAGTAGCTGTCAGTATTTACATCTCTTCAAAAGCTTCTTTGAAAGAGTGGTTGTTAAAAGTGTTTATAGCCGTGAGCAAAAAGGATCAGCGGTCTGTGTGGCAGCAGATCTGAAGACACACTGTTGCTGGATCAATGTCCTTTGAAGACGATTCCCGGCGTTCTCCATGATCTTTTTCGTTTTATGGAGCATCCCTCTTTGTACAATCAGCTCCAGAACAGAGGCAGCCTTCTTTATCACCTTCTCTTTTTTTTTTTTTTCCCCTCCAATCGCTCTGGTGCTGCTACCTGAGCGGATGACCTCAGATGTGATTGGACTCTCCACGACAGATTTATAGATGATGTGCAGCATCTTGCTGCAAACTCTGAAGGAGCTAAGCTTCCTCAAAAATCTGCTCTGTTCCTTCCTGCTTAACACCATTGGTGTTGTCTCCAGTCCAATCTGCTCACCTTGGTGAACACTAAGATATTTATAGTCCTCCACCACCTTTATTCCTTCTTAAAGAAGATGGAGCTTGACTTCTTTCTGACTGAACTAAATCCACTAAATCGTCCAGATGACTTTGGGTTCGTTGAAGCAGGTGTTTGATGACATCCACTCTAACCCCACGACAATAAGCAAACTGGAGTAGGTCCTGGGAAGTGCTTGTTTTCTTATTCAGGTGGCCCAGTAAAAGAGAGCGGCAGGTCTGTTTGGTTCGGGACAGAAGAGGAGGATTGTTGCTGGTTCATGCTGGACCTGTTTCAGCTATAACCCCCTCTTCCTGGACCTCACGCTTTCGTTCTTCCTTCGCAGGCCTGTCAGACATCCCAGGAGAAGCCATGGTGAAGCTGTACTGCCCTAAATGTATGGATGTGTACACACCGAAGTCGTCCCGGCACCACCACACAGATGGAGCCTATTTTGGTACCGGCTTCCCCCACATGCTCTTCATGGTTCACCCTGAGTACCGGCCCAAGAGACCCGCCAACCAGTTCGTCCCAAGGTTAGTGAAATTTAAAGGTGTAGTGTTTATTTACATGTACTTTATTTATCTGCTGGCAAAACAATATATTTTTTCTTTGTTTTGTTATTGTTGGTCTAGTAGAACATTTCAGAGCAGTAATAAAAGCAGATGTGTTTCAGTGGCCGTCATCACACATCACTTGGGTCATATTGACAAAAAAAAAAAAAACTGGCACCTTTTTTTTTCTTTTTTCTTTTTTTTTTTGATAATTCCCATAAACCAAACGGAGGTGGCGCAGCACCACATTAATCACAAAGTCGTCTAAATGACACGGCTGTGATGAGTTGTACTTATTCTCTCCTCCTCTACACACTGGGAGCTCGTTTCCCGTCGTTCTCACCTCTCTCACTCCCATCAAGGAGCAGAGACTCAGCAATCTAACACCGTTTCACCTCGGGGACTTTCACAAACAAAAACCAGGAAGTAGATCTGCTCAAAAGCCTTGTCCTGCTTGCTTGTGTGTGCATGTGTACATGTTTTTGTTACCTAATTAAGACCATGTTTAGGCGTAATCACCGACCCTGCCGGGACCAGTAGTCCTTGTGGAGACCAAACATGCTTCTCATGAGGACCTGAGCAAGTGGTTTCTAAGGTCCTGGATACAGTTTCAGTCTTGGGTGGCATCCAGGATATTTTTGATTAAGTTGAAATCCAACTCTGTTCTTAAGAAACTATTGATTACAAATAGCTCACATTACTGAACATGTTTGTACATGCAGCGCACACACACACACAGTCATTAATTCAGTTCATGGATGAAACCGCCAAAGACCGATCCGTTTGTGGCAAACTTTTGGCGTCAGTCACCTTTATTCCTGCTTGCTACTTGATTTTAGTCGAGTCTAACATTATTTATGTCGTTTGTCCGATTAACATCGGACTAAAATGACCTCAGGACCTGCAGTGATCCTAAAATGACATCCCGAGATCTCTTCCCTTTAACCTGAATATTCAGAGTTTGTGTTTTACCGTAATTTACAGACATTGATCCCAGAAGTGACGCCAAGGCCTCCTATTTTATTAAACAATTACCTTTTTATTTAACATCAAATTTGAATATTGAGCTAAAAGCATCTGATCAGACACTTAAGAGTTAGATTTAAGTGACTACAAGTGAAAATTGGAAAATAGCGGATCGGCCTAGGTTTTTTGGTTGCCATGGCAACAGTGAGCTTAACAGTAAAGATAACTGGAGCCTTCTTTGAAGTCCTAAAGGTTTTGTGCTCTCATGAAAGATAAAGTTTTTACTTTGTGACCCAAGCACACGTGTCTTCATCTCATTGTGGTCCTTCTGCTCGTCTGGACTCCTTCTTTCATAAGTCTCCACGTGAAGCCTAATGCTGATTTAATTTCTGTATATTTATCATCTAAAACTATAAGATCATCCCACTATAGGAGCTGGATATAAGCTGAAGTTGTAATATAATATCACTGTGTCGCAATTGCCAAAATTGTGCCAGGAAAGAGGCAGAAAAGGCAAAAAGAAGATTTAAAATTAAAAAAAAAAAAGTGATCCCATATTTCTGTCCTCCCCCTGAAAGTAAACACACCTGTGTGGGTTTTTACTCCCTTTTTGATTAGACGATTTTGTGCTGCTCTGAACTTTGACCCGTGGCTGATGTTTGCCTCTGTCGTTGATGTGCAGGCTGTACGGGTTCAAAATCCACCCCATGGCCTACCAGCTGCAACTGCAAGCCGCCTCCAGCTTCAAGAGCCCCGTGAAGGCCATCCGCTAGAGCGACCGGGACGGAGGAGGAGGAGGAGGAAGATCCTGAAAGTAAAGACGAGACAGAGTTATAAGGAGAGGGGTCATCTGCAGTTTCCCAGTGCTCTTTAGATGCTCCTTCCCCGATATGAAGACTGTATTATTTTGATGTCGATTAGCACATATAGAAAATTTGTAAAGATTTTAGAGTGAGTGACTCATGAAATACACACACGACCTTTTTGAAGACAAACACACACAGAAAGATTAAAATGCAGCTACACACTTGGTTTTCCGTACCATACCAAACTCGTGCCAAAAACAAAAAAATAAAACAGAAGATAGGAGGAATCGGGGCGATCCGGAGGCTCGTTGCGGCTGCTGTTTAATCGCATTACGAACCCAGTGACGAGACAAGCTCACTTGGCACTACTATTTTTTTTTTTCTCTCTCTCTTTTCATTTCCAGAGATAAGTCAGGAAGCTCAGTCAAGTAGTTCTGTATTTGGCACAGTTTGGTGAAATATGGTGGCAAACCCTCCTCCACCCCCCTTTTGGCCCCTGATGCATGCGTGGACACTCAGGCTGGCGCTCGCAGAGACGGCTTGGACGCCCGGGTGACCGGGTGTCTCTCTGTATCACTCATTTGTGAAATTTGGTTTTGTGGGCCGTTTTAGCATTTTGTTAAATTTGCCTTAAGGTACAGAGAAACACCCGGATTGTTTTTTTGTTTTTTGTTTTGGGAGGCAGAGTTTTATTTTCATTCGTTCCTCTCTGCCGGTAGAAGACATGGAGTCGAAAACAAAAGTTAATATGAATTTATCAATCATCAAACAATTGTAATAAGCCTATGTCGTGTCTCCAGCTGTCGGTGCGTGTGTCCAACAGCGGGTTTGTACTGTCGACATCTTTCCCTCGTAGCTTCGATATCGCTGCAGAAATAGTTTGACACCAAGAGTGAATCAGGCGAATTATTATTATTATTTTTATTTTTATTTTTTTTGCAGCCGTTAACGTAGACTTCAAATGGACAAAGAGCTGGCCTGGTTTGTTACAGCTTTTTGCTAATTAACTCCTTTTTTTTTTTTTTAATTTTTAAAAATAAAAATGATAAATTGTCATTATATCGTTGCTTATGTGTTGATGCTTTTTCCAGCCTTGATGGACAATGTTACAAAAACTTGTCTGTGCTTGTCTTTCCTAATTAAGCAAACAAGACGTAAACATGTGGCAGGTTTTAAGGTTTACTCGCTAAATTTTAGTCACACAAAAAGGATTACACCCGTTTCATCTCGAAAGGTTGTTTTAATGTTATTTATATATCGTCGTCCATGTTTGTAACCTGTGAAACACACGGAGAGGTGTTGGTATAATTATATGCAGAAATGTAATTTTGCCTCAAGCCCACAACTGGTTTAACGTGTTTTTACTTGTTCATAAGTGAGTTTTGTAACTTTGTCAGAACCTTGTCAGAACCAGGCCTGCTGTTTCTATCATTTCTATCTACTCTACCAGTCACCAGCGGTTGTTTCACCTACAAAATCACTTTGTTTTTTTGAATATTCACCCAGAGGTCAAGCTAATCCTGCAAACAACGAGGAGACTCTGAGATTTTTTTTTTTTGACAATCTGAATCCTTCGGCTCATTTCGCTACTACAGTCATGGTTTACTCAGACCGGTTCAGAGACGGACAGACCACCTCGCTTTAGTTTCTGAAACTCCTGGACAGACGCTTCAACACCCCCCCCCGCAACCCTCCCCACACTCCTCCTCCCTGTGTGACTGTCCTGGATTTTGCGTTTGGATTTTCATGAAACGAGACAAAAACGGTATTTGCGCGTCGAGCTTTTTTCACTGTTTTGTCCGTGTTGTCTTTGTGTGACTGTGGAAGAGTGAGCAGGATTCAGAACTCAATAAACTTCTATTTTCTTTTCATATTCTTCTGTCCTTTATTCCTGTTGAAGAGTTGTGCGTGTTCTGCATTTTGGCCACCAGGTGGCGCCAAAGACACCAGTAAAACCTCAGAAAAGGTCAAGTTATGGATCCTGAAATGGTTTAGTGGGTTTTCATGCAAAGATGATGAAGCCGTGACCACGGAGCCTCTAGCGGTGCCTGCGATCTTCACGTGTGAGTTTTTCGGGCTGTGGAAGATTTCCTCTGTGGGACACAGGGAGTGACGCATCTCTGGGTTCAGGGCGTGGCTGTGATGGCATTTCACATGACTCTTGAGAAATACAATTGCACGCTACTCGCACAAAATCATAAGATCTCCGTCATGCCACTGTGATTATTTTTAAATTAAGTTTTGTGGATGAGCTTTATTTGTGATATGTGAAAAACACAAACAAAATAACCTCATGACACCAGATTTCAGTGACTACAAGCCACTGATACCAGGCTTCCTCACATGTGACTCATATAAAGTGTTATCCCCCTCTGCACAACAGCTGTCTTTGGGAATAATGACTGACGGGGCAGAGTTATCCTCGTGTGGCTGCACGCCGTCAGTTTTTCCACAGGGAGGAGGGGAGGAGTTTTCCCCGTGACTCAGGACAACCTCAAACCACAGCTGGGGACCTGCCCTTCTTCTCTCCCTCGTCTTTGAGCAAACACCTCAACTATCTGAGATGAAGTTGCCTGGGGTTTTTTTTTCTTTTTTTTTTTTAAATATATGTATATATTTAAAACATAAAACTGGTCAGTGTATCTTGTAAACGCAGCCCGTATTTCTGAGCGTTTTTAAAAGTGTGATGAAAGTGGTCATGTGGTCAAGTCACATAGTGGCGTTAAGTTTTCATGTTAAATGTTTTTGCACCGCCACACCCAGAGGCGACGTCGTGCTGTTTTCCTCTCAGATCTGCAGATATATGAGTCAGGCAACTAAAACAAATAATATTAGAAAATAAACTTTAACTTCTGGTACAAGAAACTACCTTTTCATAAACTTCCTACTTCTGCTGCAGGTTTGGATTTAAAACAAATCAAACTTTGGTAAGATATTCATGTCCAAGAGCTTTAAAATTTAATAAAATTTTTTTTATGTAGCATCTATGACAAATCAAGTTGTATCTAGGCACTTTCCAGAAACCCAAAACATGACCCCCAGCAACTGTTGCATAAACACCGACAAGGAAAATCCCCCGTTTAAGAGGGAAGAAACCTTGAGCCGAGCTACGATGTTTCCACTGACTGTAACAGTGAAAAAAAAGTGGGATTTCCGTGGTCTTTTCGGTCACTAAACAAGTCATATGATATTCTGACTCAGTGTTTTGTTAAATTTTCCTTTTCCCTTTTTTTTTTTTTTTTTAAACTGATATTGGAGCACTTCACATCAAAGATGTAAATGTGATTTAACCCTCTAATGCCTGACATGAAATAGTACACATAAAATTACATTTTTTTCTAAATAATTTTTGTATCAGGGTGAGAAGCTCGGTCATCCAGGAGGGGCTCAGAGTAGAGCCGCTGCTCCTCCGCATTGAGAGGAGCCAGATGAG
>JAOWBL010000003.1:1845844-1875592 GCA_028564865.1 Zenarchopterus dispar
AACGGTGGGAAGGAAAAACTCCCTTTTAACAGGAAGAAACCTCCGGCAGAGCCAGGCTCAGGGAGGGGCAGCCATCCTCCTCGACCGTTATGAGGTAACAGTGCAAATAATTTATTTATGTGATTTTAAGTATTCTCTCTCTTTTTTTTTTTATCTACATTTGACACAGCGCCCCAACCTTTTTGGAATTGGGGTTGTGTAGTCATTAATTAATTAATTAACCCTCCTGTTATGTTCTGGGTCAAACTGACCACCATTGCTGTTCCTGACAAATGAACATAATAGTAGGGATAAGTCAGTATAACTCTAACCTAGAGTTTCATTTGGAGGGGGTAGCACAAAAAAAATTTAAATAAATTAAAAAGAAAAAAAAAGTTGAAAGAGGCAGGTGACTACAGGTCACTGCACCCACAGAGGCTTAAGTGTTACATAAACCCCACTTGACAACAACAGCGTGGCTCTTCTTTACTTTTTAGTGACCTCCGTGTGAGATTAATGTCCACACTCCCTCCTGCTTCTTCTCAGACTCGCCAATCTTCATCTCTTCACACTTGAGAGCCTCTTTTTTTTTCCTTCAGAGGTCGAGCAACGGCACCAGGAAATGGAGGTGATGACGACGACGATGATGATGATGATGAAGCTGCAGCCGAGGACGGACTCGCAGGCAGCAAGAGCGGAGGAGGACTGACTAACGGCTCCGACAACTTCCAGCACTGTAAGTTTTCAAAAAAAAAATTAAAAAAAATACATCAATAAAACTAGACATATTTCTAATTTTAAGAGCTTATTAAACGACTCGGTGCACTTGGCGGAGCTTCTCCTGTGCTCGCGTAGCCGTTACAACGGTTCAGTTTGTCAGTTAGTCTCCGGGATTTGTAGCGGAAGATGGGCTTGGCTGCGCGCGCTGCTACTTCACTTCGTCAGTTAAAAAAAAAAAAAGTGCTAATACGTGGTGGGTTAAGTTTATCTTTCCCTCATTTTTTTTACTATCTTTATTTCCTTGTGTGAAGGTTTCAGTGAAGATGAGCGACCCGAATCAGCCCAGAGTTGAACTTTTTGTGAAGGTAAGCGACTTGAATGGAGCCAAACGGAAACCGTTTCACACCCAGAAAGTGACGCAGGCGTCGTGTAGACGGACTTTATTCAGTTAGACACCGATTCGGATTTGTTTTTAGTGTACTGGAGTTGTGTTTCGTTTCTGCATAACACAATATTTGGACCACCTCTCCTGACTCACCAGGCTTATCAACGAATCTAATCTAATTAAATACACATTAACAGAATGAACCGTCGACTTGAATCTATATTTAGTTTGTTGTTCTGGTCGGATAATCCCATTTACTTTGCCCCAAAAAGCCATGCTGCAACAGAACCAGTATGTCTCGGCTTCCCTTCACATATAATGATTCCTCTGTGTGAACATGTGCACCACCCTCCACTTCTTTCTCTTTTTTTAGGGGGTGAAAGATGATGTAACTTCTCTAAAGTCCAAGTTTCACATCAGCCTCCGACCTGTAGTTTCACATTGCTTTCACATGCAGAAATGACTTAACAGAAAAAGGTGAAGTCTTCATTTCCCTACTGAGGTAGAAGATGAACAGAAAACATAGTTTCTCCAAAGTAGATGCTGAAAGGGTTCCTGTTGTCTTCATGACCTTTTTCACTTTTGGTCTGAGTCTCAACAGTGTGGATCTCAAGAAAAAATTAGGTGCTTTTTTTTCCTCCTCCCCCTTACTTAAAACTATTGAGCTGTTTAAATATTTTACAAGTCAAACATTGTGTTGACTGTCTCTCCCTCTCTCAGTGAGCCCAGCTATTTTAAATGAAGATTTATCCCACTTCCTTGCATAGTAAAAGTAGTTTGTTTGGTATTTTGGTTTCTTGAAAAACTAAACAGATGGCTTTTTGTTTTCCTTATCATTTCCACTCACCTGGCTGGCTAACAAGTAGGTGCACACATGCATGATACACAGATGCTGTGTAAATTGATGCACAGCAAAAAAAAAAAAAAAATGTTCAAAAGATCTGCGTCTGACTTTTAAGTTATAACGTGTCTTTGTGTTTTGCTTGATGTGTGAGAAAAGTCCGCAATATACTCTCCAAAATAGTAAAATTATTTCATTTCCAAGGTTCCAAAATATTATGCATGTATTTTTATTTGTAAATTGTAAGAAACCAATATTTTTCCTGACTTGAAACTGTCATAAAAGTTGTATTGTCAACAATACCTAAACAGTAAGATGGTAGGAAGGTTTGAAGCTGCTATAACGTTATGGTGAATACTCACCTTTGATGGAAATCAATTGTTTTTGTAAGGACTATTGTTATTATTATTGTTATTATTTTATTATTGCGATTGTTAGAGTAAAAGTTTGTGACCAGCTAAAACTTTGGTTGTTCATTGGTTTGGTGAAGGCATGTCAAGTACACACACTGTCACAACACTGCTGTGTGAGCATGGTATTAAGTGGTTTTATAACATGACATTTACATTTTGCCTTATGTCTTACGAACTGTATGGACCAGAACTTTTTTTTTTTTTATGGATTTCTGGGAAAATCCAAAATCAAAGCTATCCATTCCCACAAAATTGTCCCGTTATAAAAAAAAAAACCCAAAGCAAAGTGGAAGTAAAACGATCAGGAGCCTGAATATTGGTACTTGTGTCTAAATTTAAGCTTGCAGTCAAGTTTAGGAGGTACTAGGTTGAGGTATTGGGCTGTTTACTGTTGGACATAAAGTGAACTCTGTCCCTACTGTCATGATGTGATTCAGCAACTGCATCTCAGATGCCATCTCATGAACAAAACCTTGACATATTTTAACCTCTCCACCAGGGATTTTATAAAGTCCTAAATAGGTGTGATATCTGCTGAGTGGGAGAGGTGATGCTCTTGAAACTTAGCCCGGCCAACCATTCACTTCACGAGAAATCTGTCTACTCAACTGTACGCCATCTTAGTCTAGTACATACTAGTCTGGTTGTGTCTCCATCTCCAGTTTGGTCTGCATCCGTTTGTTCTGGAAATCAAAGTTGAATCCAGAGGAAACCAGACTTCTTCTTTGTATTAAAGAGGAGATTTAGGGTGGCTGGCCAGGCCTCTTGAAGCTGCCTTTAATTATAAAATATAAATTATATTTTACATTTGAACATCTTGTCTGTTAGAAAAAAAAGTTTTTACACTGATGACTTTTAGGAAATTTCAATTTTAATCACTTTTTGGTAAAATAGCTCATCAACAAATGTAAAAAGTAACCAGCTGAAGGCTTTTAAATGTTCATAATTGTTTGGCACTATCCCTTTTTTGTGTGAAATATTAAAGGTAAAAGTTGAACGTTAATGAACTTTGTTTTCCAGGCAGGAAGTGATGGTCAGAGCATCGGCAACTGTCCTTTCTCTCAGCGTCTCTTCATGGTGCTGTGGCTGAAAGGAGTCACCTTTGACGTTACCACGGTGGATATGAAAAGGTGTGTGTTTGTTTTTACTCCTGCGTAACTCCAGCAGGTTTCTCCTGGCACAATAGAGGCTTGCTGTTCAATGAATCACTGTTATGCAACAACAAAGCATTTTCATTAAAATCATTGTGAGTCCTCAGCATTTTGGAAGCAACATGAGTAATTTCCTGTGGTTCAAACCTTTTCTTCTCTGCACCTTCTTCTCCTTTTCTCTACCCTTCTCTTACTGTCTGACCCGCTCTCTCGTTCACTCCATCTGGCTCTTCTGGTCAACCCCACCTTCAGGAAACCAGATATTTTGAAGGACCTCGCACCCGGTGCTCAGCCTCCCTTCCTGCTGTACGGGAGCGAGGTGAAAACGGACACCAACAAGATTGAGGAGTTCCTGGAGGAAAATCTCGCTCCTCCAAAGTAATCACTTCATTTTCTTTTTTCTTTTAGAGCTGTCAGAAAAACCTGATCAGATTATTTTCCTGAAGCTGTTGTCTTTTATGTTCTTTGTTTGATATTTTGCAGTTGCATCATCCGTCTTGATGTCATGTGTGTGGTTTTTTTTTTCCTCACATGTGACATCTGCTCCTCTGTTAGATATCCCCGTCTGGCTGCTCGTAATCCAGAGTCCAACACAGCAGGCATGGACGTCTTCTCCAAGTTCTCCGCTTACGTCAAGAACTCAAACCCTCAGGCCAATGACAGTGAGTAGGCTTCAGTCAGAAGTATAGTTTGAGTCTTGACAGTAAACACAACCTGCTGTTTCATTCAAACATCCAGTGTGTTTATAATACCTAGTTTTTCCTGTTGCTGAGCTCCTTCTGTTGACTGGACAGGAGATCAGCAGGACACACCTGTTAATTACATTACAGTCTTAGCTATTCTGTCTCCATGTGAACCGCTCACCTGCTGCTCTCAGCTCATAACCTACTTACTGATGCAAAAAGAAATGCACTTTTTCATTTCACCTATGGAAACAAACTCTTCCTTCACCTTTTTTATTAGTGTTTTGTGTGTTTGTTCATGTGCTCAGACCTAGAGAAAGGTCTGCTGAAGGCTTTGAAGAAGCTAGACGACTACCTCGGCTCCCCACTTCCTGATGAAATCGACGAGAATAGCGCAGATGAGGTCACTTCCTCATCACGCCCCTTCCTGGACGGCCAGGCGCTCACTTTGGCTGACTGCAACCTGCTGCCTAAACTGAACATCGTCAAGGTACTCACCTCGGCTTGAACTTATCATCTTAGAGTTTGTGGTTTGTGTCTCTCAGACTGCGCCTCTTAACTTCCTTCTCCAGGTGGTGTGCTTGAAATACAGAAACTTCAGTATCCCTCAGTCTCTCACAAACCTCTGGAGGTACCTGAACGCCGCCTACGCCAGGGAAGAGTTCTCCTCCACCTGCCCGGTTGATGAGGAGATCCACATCGCCTACTCCTCTGTAGCTAAAGCTCTCAAGTAGGAGGCGAATGGGAGGGGAACATATGAAGAATATACTTGCAGAAGAACATGGAAAAAGCACAAAAACAAAAGACACACAAACCACGCAAACACACACAAAATACTGTTTTGTAAAAGTCAAGTCTACAAGCAACATGTTCGACCAGTTTCCCTGCTGATCGTTAGTGCCTCTACATGTTTAACATCTGCATGGTCTTTTCTGTTAAGCTTTACATCCCCTTTAATAACATAACTCCCATAGTTTTTTGTTTTTTAACTGAACCAGGATCATCTTACAGCGGCAGGGAAACAAACAAGGAAGTGCTGAGTCAGATAAGCTTTCAAGCTTGTTGACTGTCCAAATATCAGTCTTTCCAGGATATAAACACTTGTCTTGTGAGGTATCGATCATGTTGGTTGTACATGTACATTTTCACGCATTTCACTTTTTTTTTTTTAAACTACAGCCTTTATTATGTACAGATTTATCATTTTGAGACTCACTCTGATGCTTCTTCTTCCACTCTTAATACTTCCTTCCACATGTTCTTGATGTTTTTGAAGTAATTTCAACAGACACAAAGCTGCCTACCAGATCAGCCCTTCACCAGTACCTTGCAAACCTCTCACAGGCCGATTAGCCTCCTTTTACTTCATAAATATGATATGCAAATGTAAATGCCACTTCTTAAGGAAGTGGCATTGGCATATCAGCGCCAGCTCACCTGCCAAAGAGTCTTCTGTGGATTTGATGTAGTCACAGATGTTTTCACATGAACTTTCATCACCAGAGGGAACACAGCCTTTTACAGTTAGAGAGAGCATCTTCTACAACGTCAGTCCTTCATGCTGCTCCGCAGACAGGAAGGTGGTGCGCGCCAAGTCTCACAGAAGGGAGGCAATGCTCAAAAAACAGTTAAACAGGAAACTGTTTCAATAGACCCGGGCTTCCCCTTTCTGCGCTCCCGCAGAAAGCGTGAAGGATTTTTCAAGATTAGCAAGCTTGTTTGTGATCAACTTGTGAAGGCCTCTTGCCAATGATTAACTTAGTTTTGCCTGTTTTTAATGGAAGGCAGTTGACAGTATCTAGAAGGGGAAAAAAAATAAAAACAGGAAATCTAAAGTAAGCTCACCCAACATTAAAACCGGAAGTACCTTTTAATAGCCATTTTTTTTACAATTCGATGAATGAGGTGGTGGCTGACTTCACAGCAGCGGTGTGTGTGTGTGTGTTGCTGAACTGCAGCATCACTGCTGCATGTGTGTCTCCACACTGCTGATCTTAATAAACAAAGTGTTTATTTTTGTTTTTAATATAGCCTTTACTTTTGATTATGGCCATATATATCACATATGGCCAGTTGTGTGTAATCCCCGGTTGATATGGCCTCCTGCATGCACACTGAAACTACCATGAACGTGTATTGTAACGTATATAAGTTCAAAAAAATGAGACCCACGAATATTTTAGCAGTGGCCTTGACATTTACATCACAAGTGAAAAACTCTAGTGTAGATGCTTTAATCCAGTGTTCTTCAGACGTCACTGTCCTGCACATTTGATATGTTTCCCTGCTCAAATACATCGGGATCATTGCCATAGTTACCAAACTGATGGTGGTCTAAATATGCAGCACAGGAGGTCCCGAGAACCTGGACTGAAGGTCAACACAGGACTGGAGTTACAAATCATCACATGCTGCACCCCCACGCTGCTGATAGAAGCTGGCCTAAAGTTGGTGTCATTTATGTTTTTCTTACCATGTAGGTGGTCTGTTGCTCACTACTTTCCATCTGAACTAACTTTCTCTGCCTGCATTTAGAGAAGCACAATAAGGCTGACAAGTCCATCAGATTAGATCTACTATTAACAATATGTCCTCACGCGCTCCTAACATGTCGCTCTTAAATGCTAAATGTCTGCACAAGTCTAACTATTTTACATATATTTTTTTACCATAGTTATAGAGATCCTGTTTTGCTTACACTTTCTGTCAAATTTCCATTTTATTGTGGTTATTTTTAATATCTGTACACCTTCTGGTACTGCATATATATATATATATATATATATATATATATATATATATATATATATATATATATATATATATAAAGATTTTCTGTCTGCTATATTGTGGATTTTCAGAATAAAAGTATGCATTACCATCAAATGTAATGTACACTGTGTAATTCCTGGCTGTCTTAAATGACAGGTGATCATTATTAAAGATTGATAGTGATTTATTTGATCACGGCTACAAAACTATAGTCCTACACTAAATTGAAAGATCATCCTCCTCCAGTGTCACCTTTGTCTATAAACCAACCAACTGATCTGTCTGTAAGTCCCCACGCCCTAGTTACTGTTGCTAACTTGGACAAACTGATGGAGTTCACAGATTTTTAGTGCCTGTGTGGAAACCTTGTCCAAAGATATTTTTGACAAAATTTGTACACAAAAGGACAATCTTTTGTAGAAGAGCATTCAGGTAGGGCCTAAAATCACCATGAAGGAACGTGCAAAATCTGAAGATAAATTGGTGGGTTGTAAGTTTAAACTGGAGACAAGGGTTTGCAGATCACAGTGCTACTTACATCTTACAGCAGCTCAGCAGGTGACATCATGATACAGTCGTAAGATGGCCAAAATTGCACAGCGTGAGACCATCTTTTATTCTTTAAATCTCACATCCTCAGAAATGCCAAGCTGACGCTTCACCGTCCAAGTCTGTTTGTCTGAAGTCTGCTTTGTTTTAATTGACTTGAAATAAAACCACTTGGAGAGACTGGAACTAATGTCAACATGCTTCATCTGTAATAGCCGTTGTGAAGGATTTCATTTACTGCAAGGCACCATGCACATAGTTTAAATTGTTTTTTTTTTTAATTTTTAATAAGATGTTTTAAGATTTAAAGCTCTTCGTTGTGAACTAGTGACTCCAATCAGAAGGAAACTTGTTTAAGGGAAAGAAAAAAACTGAAGTGCAATTCAAACAGATGTCGATTGTATTAGAAATATGTTGTAATAAGGTTGAAATACTCAAAAGAACCCCTCCTTGAAGATCTGCTAAGTATTGATGAAGGAGATTACATTTTATCATTCTGTACTGATGTGGTTTCATCCCTTTTTTTTTTAAATTAAACTAATGTTTAAAGGGATTAAAGTTTGAATAATCTCACTGCTGATATTTTGTAGGATTTATTCTCCAAGAGGAAGATTTTCACTTTTTACTACAGAATTATTACAGTTTCAGGGACTATTTTAATAAGTTAAATTCATTTAATATCGGTATGGGTTTTTTTTCTCACAGTTTTAGCTCTTGTTTTGTTTTTTTTAAATTGTATCTTTTCATGTTCTTTGTTACTGATGTACTTTTTGCTTTTGTCTCTCTCTTTTCATCCTGTTGTCATTGTTAAAAGTAACTGTACTTAAAAGTCTGCAAGATCAAAGCAGTCAGTGGACAGTACACCAGTTGACTTAAACCACCAACGAAGACAATCAAACTAATACCACACCTGAAGTGTATTTTGTACTTAAAAGAGCTTACATTTATTAATGTACCAATAAACTGTCTTGATAATGAGTCAGTCTGCGACCAGTTTTTTTTTTTTTTTTAAATCTTTAACTGTATCAAGAGTCATTGCAACAAAATGGACACATTAAAAACAAACTGAGGTGCAGAATTACTTTTCTAACAGAAGCAGAAGACAAGTCAAATATTTCAAATACAAAAAAAAGAGATAAAAGTTTACATTGTAAATCCAGACAATCTACAGCACCGTTGCTTTCATAAAAATGAGACGCCATCTCCTTGTGGTATCGGTCATTTCACACTATTTTGTTCATTAATGTGTTTTAGTTTGTACTTCATGGAAAATTACCTATCATTTTCATATTTTTCAGCCTGTGGTTGAGGGATATGAGTCGTTAGAAGATTAATATTAACTTATATTAAGCAAAAAAAAAAAAAGGTGAGGGAGTACTGAAGACAGAAACCAAAAAACGACCGGGAGAAACTGTTGTAAAGTTACTTTCTGTTATTTGAAGAGCTTTGTAGCACCCACTCGTGTGGCTGTGATGGTAGGCTTGTTTTTCTCCTGATGATCTTGATTGATTTATTTATTTTTCAGGCCAGCAGGAGGGTGATGGCAGGCAGCAGGCCCAGGGCTGCTCCTCTCCAGCTGAGGGCGGCAGAGGACTCGGCCCCGTTGCAAAGGTCTGTGTCACAGCAGTCGTTGGTGTAGTTGAAGTAGATCCCTGTGGAGTATTTCTGCCCGGACAGGCCACACTGGCTGGGGACGGCGCAGCTCTTCTCGTAAATCGTCAGGCGTATGGCGCCTGCAGGACACAGAGAGGAGAGAAAAGTGTTCAGGGGATTTTATTTAGAGCTGCAGGTCTTTTTTTTTTTTTTTTTTATCAGGAGCTGCTAAAAGAGTAGAGTCTACCAAAAATATTTTTTAACACTTTCTTCAGAGTTGTTTTCTGCTTGTAAGCACCCAGTTGAACTAAAATCCTAAACTGACTTTCATTAAAGATGTCAGTTGTAGTTTAAATTATACCAATTGATTTAAAGCCACTCTATGTAGTAATATAACTTCTGACCACAAGGGGGCCCATAGCTCTGCCCATAGAGCCGGTCTTGTAATACTGTATTGTACCACTAGAGTAGTCCTTCTCAATTACTTCTGTTATGCCCCCCAGGATAAAAAAAAACAAAAACAAACAACCCCCACCACCCCACCCCACCCCCTTCCACACACGCACACACACTCCACCCCAACTATAAAAAGTATCATTTGTCTATAAAATTGTTATAAGTATACCTCTGAATGACATTGTATTATTATTAACATTAAAGAAAACAAAAAAAAAGAAAGAGATTTAGATCAACCTACAACAAAGAATAACTTTATTAATATTGTTTTTGGTCTGTAACAGAAAAGACACAAAATGAATCAATTTGTCTGAAATTTTAAAAAAAATCCTTATTTAAACTACAATCATTTTTTGACCAACTGAACCATTTGATAATAAAAAAGAATACTAAAAACAAAAACTATTTAAAAAACTCAAGCAGCTTATTAGCGTGATTAGGGTGTAATGTCTTTAAGTTACGCCTTAATTTATTTGGCTTCATGCTGTCCACTGCCAACATTTTCAGACACAGTGAACACACCGACCTTTCCTCGTCTCCCATCGTTTGTCTCATTACCTCCATCTGCAAAAAAACCCTACACCGTTGAGCTAATTCCTCCTGCGCACACTCTGACAATGAGAGCGCCACTGCCACCTACTGTAGTGGATGTGCCATTACACTTTATTCTAGTACGGCATTTACGGATTTAGCTTTATAAATGTTGCTTAAGTTTGTCATTTTTGTTTTTTGCTTTTTTTTATGCATTTATTTCATGGACTACTGAAAATAAAGTGACTGTATTTTTCAGATAACAAATGACCACCTGATTAGGACCTGCAGATATCAAACAGTATCAAATTATCTCTCATATTATATATTCCTAAACATTGTGTGTCTTTGTTTGCCAACGTGTCTTTGTTTCTATGAAAAATCTGTTTGGTGTTTACTTCTTAGGTCTAATCTTGACTATAATATATTTTAAAATTACAATTTTATTGCTGTTTTTCACTGAATATCTCAGTATTTGGACCATTAACTCATTTTCAGGTCAGAGTGGAAGAAACAACCAGATTACTGTAAAGTTTAACAACAACACTTTACATTTCTTTGTATGTGCTCCTGACATCTGAAACTGTTGAGTATTTATGGAGATAATCCTCTAATGAGACGGAGAGAACATTTATCACATCTATTGGTTTAAGAGTTATTTTTAGAGATAATTTAATGACCTCACATTTATAGGCAAGTTTAAAACTGGCCGGATGAGATTTGGAGCTAAGATCTGCTTTGTTTAGCCATTCATTTTTTTTAATTTAATTTTTTTTCCTCTCTGCAGCAGCACACACAGATATCAGACTCACTATGACTATTTAAAACTCTGTTTTGAATCAATATTTTAGAGATGCCTCTCAATGCTTGCTCATTTCAACAAGAACTGAAATCAAATCGTCACGGCAAGATTTAGGATTGGACCTCTAATCTGAAAGATTAAAGAGGACTGATGGTGTCCTAATGCGTGAAGATTGAACTGTGAAAACCTCAGATCAGTCAGCAAGCAATCTTCGGAGAAACAAAGCTTTTCTGTCACCAGTTTGTGACCATCATCCTTGAACCTCTGAGTAATCTCCTGCAGAGGCATTAAACCCCCATCACACACACATCTGGATCTCACCTTGAGTTCCTGTCGCCTCACTTGAGAGGCAGCGCTGCCCGGCTGGACACTCCAGAGGGTACTTCAAGCAGTCCAGAGGAGAGATGGCAGGAAATACGCAGGTGTAACACCGCAAACATGCTGAAGAAAAGAGTGCATTGTGGTAAATATAAACATCAGTTTTAATGATGATACCGCACCATATCATAAAAGTCGTCCTATGGTAGTTTATGAATTAAATATTGTACACTAAGAAACTGTAGTGATGGTATTGGCACAATTTGTCAAAAAAAAAAAAAAAAAAAGACATGATTTCACATTTTAACAACAAAAGGTCTACATTTAAACTAAACACAAAGTAAACATCAGGAAATAGATTTGTTGGTCCTCCCCGGTAGCCAGAAAGATTTTGTGTTGTACTTCCTGTCACAAAACAAAAGATGACGAATAACCTTAACGCCACATATTGACAATCTCAACAATAAACAAGTGACATGTTAAAATCTGTAAAAATCAGGTTTTCAGACCTATTTTAGGAATTTCTCCAGTAAAATCACTTATATGGTATACATATTTGCTTGTATGTATATTTTTATATGGTATGTGTATATGCAGGGTTTTATCTGATACCATCATTTCCAATTTTAGAAAAGTTTGGGGAAAGATCAATGACTTTTTTAAAAAGTTTGTCTTTGTAGCTATTCCACGTCTGACCACATGGGGGCTTATATGTCTAGCATGTTGACAGCAACGCTCCTAATGTATGCCTCATGGGTAAATACAGTCCCCCCTCACTGTTTTGTAATGCCGTTTTTTGTGACATAGCTGCCCCCTGTGGTCAAATAGGGGATTGCTACATATTGTGGCTTTAAAGGTTTTGAACTCCAACACAGAACTAACAACAGTAGGTTACAGGATCATGGTAAATTGATTTGCCTCAGCTTTGTGTTTCCCCATTATGATCAGCTGCTGGACCTTTCATACATTTTACATTTGTTAAAGCTGGTCTGTGTAGCGATGCCACTTCTGACCACATAGAAGCATCTTCCCTGTTGACAAAAAAGACGATTTTTCTTTTTAAACATGAGCTGTAACACCACCTTCTCCCACTAGACGTGGACTTAATTTTATCACTTTTGAGCAAAGTGCTGTTACTACATAGAGTGGCTTTAATCCAAATATTTATAAGGCAAAAATAATGTACTTGTTGCAGTACCTCCTTATGGTCAAATAGTGAAAAAAAAGAGTATTGCCATGTATCTACCAACTTTAGTTTGGTTAAAAACATCTTTTTTTCTGTGTTATAACATTTACAGTTTATTTAGTGACCTCATTAGTGTCAAGAAGTTTGTGGGACTAATTCTGCGTTAATTCTTCCTAAACCTGAAAAAAAAAAAAATCAGTAAAACAAAGTTACACTTTAATGAGATTTAATTTTGTGATGTCCTGGTACATGGTTCAAAAGTAAAACACTTCCAGCTTCAACCTAGTGATAGCGAGAAGACATGAAATCTGGCGAAAAGAATTACTCAACTGTTCCAATAAGTCAAAAATTTTAAACTTATTAGTCTATGCTTCAAAGTACCTTCATACAATGTAAATGTTCTCCAAATGAAATTCTGAAATAATTTATCATTCCAAGTGTTGAATGATGTCTACCTCGTGACCAAATCCAGGATCTCCACAACCCTCTATCTGTGCAAAAATGCCACCCAAAGTTTATTGGAACCAATCGAATCAAACATATATTGGTCACAGTTGCAATCTTCCCTGGTGGGAAAAAAAACATCTTTTCTCAAGTAGCTGTAGATTAACTGGAACATAAACAGGAGATTTTTTTTTATAAAAAAGGATGGTTTGTTCAGGAAAAACAATCCTAAGATTTTATAAAAACTTTTGTGAGTTTTGTAGCTTTACTAAGCTAACTGTGAATTTGGTCTCTCGTATCTAACGACTGAAATAATTGAAATGTCATTTTAAATCCAGCTGTTAGATTGTGCAGTCATTTCAGTTTCAAAATCTTTCCCAATTAAAGTCGTACCTGCCAAAGGAAGACAAGACAGGAGTCCAACGAGAAGCTGTAAACGAGGCATGATGTTTCCTCAGAAAAAAAAAATCCTTCGCTTTGGTTTTTGCAAGTTGTGTAGCGCCAAAGAAATGCTCCAAGATGTTGCAACTCTAAGTGCTTGATCTGAAACGCCCTTCAACTCATTCCCTAATCAAATTTCTCTTCGACTCCTTTCTTTATTTTCATTAACCCGAGAAAAAAAAAAAGGTTCCTCAGCACCCGCCGATCACCTGAGTTTTTCCTCACTCTTGACCTCTTCGTGTCGTTGTGATTGCTCAGGCAGCTCATATCTCCGCCCTGGAACTCGTAATTTGATTTCCAGAAGTAATTGTGAACAGCTGACATTGTCAAAGCCTCTGGAAAAAAAAAAAAGAAATCCAGATTTATATCTTTTATCAGTTTTCATGTTTACGTGAAGCTCAGCAAGCCGTAACAATAGCAGCTTTTTCACTGAGCAGCATGGATAACAAGGTTTTATTTCTGCAAGAGGCAAAAAAAAGTGAGAAAAAGAGGTATTATTCATGTAAATAACTTTAACATAAGCATTTGGTGACATAATTATATTCAAAGCGAATCTTTTTATGATCACAGATGTGATGCTAACACTAATATTTGACACATGCAAGCAGTTAGGACGTTGCACATAGCTTATTTTGAACTCAAAGTCTGAAATTTTAACTTTTACTAGGAACATTACCAACAATGATGCATTTATTATCACAGTTCATTCATGTTTTCTTTAAAAGGATGCAGATAGTAGTAGAGTCAAAAGTTCAATTTATGCAAAGTAAATAAATAAACATACTTTTAAGGAAAAACCCAAAATTAAGTTCACATAAGAAGTTGATAAAATGCATTTCCTGATAATAATAATAATAATAATAAAAATGACATCCTTGCAGGGCTTACATGAGGGTCACACATGAGATAAAAGTACAAACAGGTTTCACAGTGGCTGTACCTGTGTTTGCCCATGCTGAGTCTGAGTGGGATCTATTTCTATTTTGAAATGAGTTAATTTTCTACTGTGGGGCGCATGTTGCTAAAACTATATGGGACTCACACAATCTGCCCCTTTCCCAGCCCATTTAGTCCACTTATATCCACTTATATCCATTTTGGGCCCTATTACACTCTGTACCCAAGTAGCCCATTTTTAATCTAAATGTAGTCCAAATGGATATGCTGGCTGGGGGGCTTTTTGATGCAATATTTTGTCCACTACTGTGACACCAGTCTGAGCAATACGATGAAGAGCTGAGAAAAAAAAAAGTAATTATTTTCATGATGTCACTTTGGTCTTTTATAGAAACAGTTAGTGGAGTCCTGTTGTCTGCAAGCCATTGATTTGGTGTTATTTTGTCACCGTTTATCCACATTTTTGATTCTGTTTTAGTTTGTGCTAATAGTGAAACAGCAAGCAGAAGCAAAATTTCTTAGTTAAGTCAGAAGAAGATTATTAGCACATATAGAGAATAAAATGAAAGAGGGATTTATGAATGTCGAGTTTAAATCAAATACATTTTTACTCCAATGCAAAAATCAAAGCAAAAAGTGTCCAAAATATCATGACAACATATATAGACAACTTAACTATTGAAAGTCAGTCAAAACATAGAATAGAAATATACATTTAAACTTTAAATAAAGCACGATATAGAGGATGGTTTGTACTAGAGTTGAAAACTGCACATTCCCGACGATAACTCCAGCAGAATTACACCGGCCTCTCGTTTAGACAAAATCAATTTGAAAAGGTGAGTTTGCAGTGTATTTATTTGCTAAAGTAGCGGGGTGCAAAAAGAGGAGTCAGAAAAGAGGTGGACACGGTGAAGAAAGACTCAGCAGATAACCAGAGAGAAGAAAGTCAGCATGTGAGGGACAGAGGGTTAGTGAGGCAGTTTAACTGAATTATCCTTCTGGCCGTAATGGGAGACGTGAGGGATGCATGCACGGCGGTCTGCTGACAGCAGTCTTGTGATGGACTGAGTCATGCAAGCTAAGACTGAATAAGCTGTTTGCCAGATGATTAAATACACATCAGACAGCTAAAACAACTCCCTGAAACTGTTGACTGACTCCCGTTCGGGTATCTGTCACCTATCTGCAGCAAAGGTTACTTTTATTACTCAGGATTAAATCCTGCGTACAGATCTGATGGTCGGATTTAGTAAAGTAAAATCTTCTTAGGAGTGTATAACTGTTCCTGATGTTTTGATTTTTATTCATTTATTTGTTGAACTTATAGAGTTTTGTGTTAAATGAGCTCTGGGGACATTTGCTTTTTTCTGATTTGGGATCATGACAGATACCTAAAACTACTTTGAAGAGTACTTTATCTTCTTGAGGAAACAATTTAACTTCGTTTTTCAAAGCATACACTCAAAATTTGCATCCCTCCTTTATTTCAGAGCGTTAAAAACTACAAAGCTAATAAAATGACAAGCACACAAGTGCCTCTGCGTTGGAATTATTTAAAGTGAAGTAGACTGACAGATGCTGTGTTGAATGGATGTTTTGTGAACAGGCTGAAGGATCTCAGGGGACAGATGGTGCTCTCTAATCCTGTCTGTGCCCTTGGCCTTCCATCCTCCATCCCTCCACATATCCCTCTGCTTTTACATGCACCTCACAAAGTCTGTCTGATTCTCATCTCAGCGTCAGGGTTGTGATTTAAATTCGTCTTTTGAGCCTTTTTCTGCTGCAGTAGCTCAGTCCGGTCACTAGAAGGGAACGTTGTGCAGCCGGTACGCTGCAAACTCCTGTTTGTGCATGTTTACATCACCACTCCAGGTGTACAAATATCATCTGGGCTGGGACAGACTTAAACAACGGTGAAAAATAAAAATTAAAAACAATCTGTGTTTTATCTGGTGTCAGATGAGGCAACCTGATTATCCAACTATCACAGCGTGGTTTGACCTACTTTTCAGGAAAAGCCAGATTATTATTTTTTGTCATGTCACAAACATAATAACAAAGATGTCTCTGCAAATCAGGGTGCATCCTTTAATCTATCAGGACCCGATTGCACATTTATAAGGAGTGTAGATGTGGTTACTGGTGGTCTTAGACAGAAGCAGTTCATCGGGATTAGAAATGGGAGAAAAGAGGAGTCTTTTAATCCTTGAAAACCCCAATTTTTCTTAGTTTCTTAGAAGTAAGGAGGGGCATGACTTTGGCTATACATGTGGATTTTCTGACTGTACATCAGCCTTCTGTTAACATTTCATCATAATGGACCCAGCTCACTTGGTTTTGTTAACACAAACAGCAAAGGACACATTTCATGGTAATTTATTCAATTTTATTTTCAATTTTCATTTGACTTTGGCTGTTTCTGTCTCATGTTTAATTTGAATTTACCTTTAGTCATCTTAGTGTCTTTATGGTAATTCTACATCTTAAATTTGTTGTTTTGCACCTGTTTTTTTCCTGCTTTGACTCATAGATCATTTCAACATCATCTCACAGTTTATTGATATCTTCTGTTGGTCATTATATTAGTCTTGTCATTATATATTACATATGTCTATTTATTGTGTCACAGATAGATCTGTTGTTGTGCTGGCATATATTTTAATGTACATTTACTATTTGTGTATGTGTGTATGTTTACTTTATTGGTCTTATTAGCATTTTTGTGTGTTGATTTCCATTTATATTAAGTCATTACAGAACTCTTGCTAGCTTTATGTGTCTTTAGGCAACTTTATTCCTAGTTATGGTTGTTTTATATGTCATTGTGGTCTCTTTTTTTTGCATCTCTATGCACTAATACTTCTTCATTTGCTTCCTCTTCTACATGTTATAATTTTTCTCTATCTCTTTCATTTCTCTTTTTCTTCTTCGTCTAAAAACGATAATAATAATAATAATAAATGTTAAAAAAAAGAAAGACTGGTGAATTTGAACAAGCAATTATTGATAACTTTAAAATTCTCAGGTGTCGTGAAATTCAGCACAATAACGTCGGTAATAATGGGCTCTGATTGAATCCTGCCGGGACCTATGGGGGATGGGGTAGCTGGGATGAAAGTCTGGAAAAGCAACTCTGTCAATTTACATATAAAAACCGGAAGTTTAGTGGCAGCGCTTACAAATTAAAAGCAAATCAACGTTCGACGAACGTTTTCATTATGATTCCTATCAGACTCGGTTTATTTACTTTGCGGCTTCTGCTTTCTTAAGGCTTCTCAACAAAGTTAGTTTCGAGATATAAGCAAACTGCTTGAGCGAAACGTTATGTTGTGTGTAGTCATGCGACATTTACGTGGCACGTTTAAGTTCGAATAATTCCCTTTGTCTTACTTTGAAAATCCCAACCGGAAATGATCATATACAGCATCAGTTGTGTTGACTCAAACTTCCTCGGCAGAGAAAAAAAAAAGAGCAGGAGAGTAACGGTAACCGAGCTGCTGGAAATTAAATTTAACACTGGAAAAAAAAAAAAACATTTCTAACGCGGATAAACGACACTTTGAACAGGTATGCAAACATAAACGTGTACTTTTATTCACTATTCGTGCTATTTGCCGGCGTATTTTTTGAGAGTTTCCACGTTAGAAATATGTGTAACATCATCAAGTATGTTTGGGGAAAACGTTGGGGCGGTGAGGTTTATTTCTGACTACTGCAGCTGGATAAACTTAGACAAAAGGAGCTTGACGGGATGAAAAAAAGTTTTTAAAAAAAAAAATGTTTAAAATAAACTTAATTTTTAAGACTACTACATTTACCAAAAAAAAACTTTAAACGTGTATTCGTACTATGGTTTATGTGCTGCTCTATAGTATATCAGTATTACGTGAATATCAAAGCCAAACACTTGTTGCTTTAGTTATGAAGTAAACGTCCTGTCTGGATGGAGACCAAGGCCCTCTCTGTAGCCTCACAGTGGGCGACAGCTTCAGGGAAGATTATAAAAGGACAATTGTCCCAAATCCATCCCACTTTCCAAATCTGACTGCAGTACAGGGTTGCTGAATACTTTCGTACTATTTAATACTTAACAGTGATTTCTGGCTGGGCTATCTTTGTATTTTAGATCCAATTTTCACAGGTGTGCTGTTTATTTAAAGTAGCTTTTGCAAAGATGTCTTTTAATTTGTCTCAAATACAAATGTAGGGGCCTGGGAGGTGACCCCGAAATGTTTGCAGGAGATGGATGATCCACCTGCTGGTGGTATGAATTGATATTTTGGTAGTTTTACATGTCCATAATCCTCTGTTTTTAGGTTTGGATCACCTGCTTCCTCATCTTCAGGTGGATGAGTTGATGATGGAGCGCTCTGGTCAGTGAAGAAACATCATAACAGGGATGAAGATTCTTTCTGTTTTCCTCCTGGACCTTTAAGTCACATCAGTGGGTCTTTGTTTGTTTTTGTTTCTTTTTTAGCTGGTATTTTCTCAAGATCTTTTGTTTTTGTTGTTAAACTGACATTTTGGCTGAGCACCAGAGCTTACTAGGTTACTGAAGTCATGGCGAACATGTGCCCTTATGGCCTTTTCACCCACGCTGTGGTGCGGGGCATCCCGGAGACGTTTGGGAAGACGGTGGGAGACGGCCACAAGAACGGCGAGGTCTCCGTGGACCTGGCCAAGGCTCAGCGTCAGTTCGGCTGCCTGACGGGGGCGTTGAGGCAGAAGGTTGGCCTGCAGCTGATTGAAATCCCCCCTGACACTGAGCTGCCAGAGAGCTGGAGGATAGAGGATGTGGCAGTCATCCAAGGAGACACGGCACTCATCACCAGGCCTTTCAAGCAACAGAGACGCAGTGAGGTAATGAGGTAGAGCAGAAAATGGCTTCAGGACCTTATGTTTGCACTCATAATCCTCCACTGGTTTACTTTATCTCATATTTGTCCTGAGTATGGTATAAACATAAACCTGCAGGACACGCTTGCCTCTTTCAGTTTCATTATTGCCAGATGGTCAAACAAATCCTTATTGTTCTTTATTTGTGTGTTGGAAATGTTGAGTAGAAATCAACTTTTTGTTTTTAAGTTTGAAAATATCTTCATTTTATTCCTTCTTTCACTTGATTTTGCAAATAAATGTCCTCTTCTGGATATCCGATTTATGGATTTTATAACTTGAGTTGTCAGTCATTTTTCCTTCAACAGGTTTGTAGTCTCGTGAGACAGTTACAGGAATAATATTGAGGCTGTTCAGATGGTACGTAATGACAGTCAAGGATTTGAAATTGAATGAGCAGATGTGTATTTGTCTACATTGTTTCACAGCTCTTAAATGTGCTGTTTTATTGTGGAGTCGCTTGGTAATCTGTAACGTCTCCATGGAAAAACCCAAGACAATATAACCTCACTTTTTTTTCTTTAATTATTAGGAAGCCAATTGCTTACAGATGCTGAATTATTTTCAGCCCTGCTGACAATTGTTTTTCATTTTTACTGGGTTGAACCCCTTCCCGTGACTTTCAAAGTCTCAACTTTAAATGATTGTCTCCTTACTTCACCTCCTCTTTCCTTCGTTTTATCTCATGTAGAATCTGTTGGCCTAATTCAAAAGTAGATTCAGAGTCAAGATTGCAGCTGCATTATCATTTGACCTGAAATTAGTGGCATCGAGTGTGTGGAGGAAGCTACTACGACTGCTTTAAAAAAAACTTCTCTACAGAGCCAGTGATCTAACAGTGGACTCCAATAAGACAAACCTGTGATAGACCTGCTGATTTGTAACAGTTTTTCACTAAGTAACATCAACATTGTTGTGAATGTACTGCACAGCCATTTTAAACACAAGTTGTTATTCACAACAAATGTGGATACTGAACTTTCTACTGGTTGGACTCACGTCTTCTGTGACCGTCCTCCTCCCTCAGGTGGACGCAGTGAGGCGGGTGATGTCAGAGCTCAGCCTGAACGTGGTCGAGATGGGTGGTGAGCACGGGGATTCTGGAGGGGCCACACTGGAGGGCAGCGACGTCCTCTTCACTGGGAAAGAGTTCTTTGTCGGCCTCTCCTCCCACACTAACCGCGGAGGGGCGGAGGTGCTGGCAGACACTTTCAGGGTGAGTAGCATTGACAGACTCATTCAAAAAATGTATTTTGTTTCTAACAGAGGGATAAGACTACCATAGTAGTAAGGTGGTCATGTGTGGTGTGTGTATAAAGTTCATTACGCTGTAGGTTGGTGTAACAAAGGTGGCCTTTGTGGCAAGATTTTCATCAGAAAAAGAAACCAGCTGCCAAAGTGAGCAGGTGGCCTTCTGCTGTGATGCATTTTCAGGATTCTTCTCTAGAAACGGTGATGAATGAGGCTGTCCCGTTCTCCAAGTACTGAAGACCACACAGCACACTCTGCAGCTCAGCCCATTAGTATTGATTCGCTCATGTCTCTTAAGTGCATCTTAAACACACGCTGAATGATTTGTGTTTGCTGGTGTGTGTGTGTGTGTGAGTGGAAAGGTGGGGAGGGTTTGTGCAATCAGATCAGTGGGACGAACGTGGAAGATCAGCACCCCCCTCCCAACCCAGACGTGATTTGTCTGATGTGAGAGGAATATAATCCAGCCTTTCACTCTGGTCAAATAAATATAAAACACCTTGCTCAGGGCAGTTTTAATGTTCTGACCTTTTTTTTAAAAAAAAACAAAAAAACCCATTAAATTTAGTATTGTGGTTTAAGCAGTCATAACGGGAAATTTTTAAAAGGCTACAGTTGTCTCAGACTAACAGTGCTCTCAGTGTAAAAGCCAGCATTACTCATCAGTTAAATTTGTTTTGTTTTTTTTGTTTGTTTCTAACTCCATCCACTCAGGACTTTGCCGTGTCCACCGTTCCCGTCTGTGGTGGAGCCCGTCTCAAGAACATCTGCTCCATGGGTGGTCCAGATACAATCATCATCAGCAGTGGTGACGGGGCCAAGAAGACACTGAGAGTAAGAGCGAGAGCCTGTATGTGGATGTTGTCCTTTTTTTTTATTTTGAGGGACAATTCAGGTTTATTCAAAACATGATGCTGCCATGGCTCTAAGAGTCATGCTTAGTTTAGTGGAAACACTATCTCAGGCTTCCTGAGAAGTTTGACATTTATCAGAATGATTTAAAATGTTTTCAGTTCTGACCAAAAGGAAATGTAAAATCAGATGGACGCAGCAGCTGTTTTGCTCACTTCTGGCTCTTCATCCCAGGGTACTTCCCAGCTGCTTAATCTCACCACATTGTTTTTTCCTTCACAAAGTTCCAAGTCGATTAAATCACTGCATCTTCTGTTAGAAAATAAGCAGAACTTGCAACACTAGTCTTCATTTGTAATTTATAAGCCCTCACTTGTTTCCTTACATGAACTCCACATCATTGCATATGTCACATATTGATTGCATTAGTGTTGCCGTGGAGCCTGTTTAACGCTGGGTGTGTTCATCTCAGATGATGGAGCAGCTGACTGATCACCACTATGAAGTGCTCACCGTCCCAGAGGAATGGGGAGCAAACTGCATCTACATTAAAGGCCCGTCTAAACGGGACTTTCTGCTGCACAGACCTGCAGACGAATGCCCTGACAGCATCTCTGTGAGTACAGCTGACAAATCAAGTTTTTTTAGGTGTTCATGGCAGTGATGAGACTCAATTTTTTTGGGTTGTTTTTATGTCCAAAGCAACAGAATAATCCTGCTTCTTCTTAGTATTTATAATCCTTGGCCAGTGGCGGTTAAACGGTTGGTCCAGTTTCCAAGTAATGAAGCAGATTTTCCTTCCTCCTCTCCTTTATTAGCCCTTAGTCCGGTGACGAGTGTCTGGATGAGAAAACCATGTCTTAACTCTCCGCAGGCCTTTCAGAAGCTGCCGGACTACACCCTCCTGCCAACAGCCTGCAGCGAGGCCGCCAAGCTGGGAGCATCCCTGTCCTCGCTCTGCTTACTCATCAACAGAAAACACACATACTTCTGAAAAGTGTTGATATGGTGGGCCATCAGTCCCCGTCCACCAAATAAAGCTGTGAAACGCCGGTACACAGTATTTGTACGAGATGTGTACAATCTGACTTTGTGACACAGCTGCCCATCACAAAACCCTTTCTGAAACCACTAAATGCAGCCATGGTGTCACTGATGAAATTTGGAAAGCTTTAAGAGTTTTCTCAGATAACAGTAATTAAGTTTCAGCATGTTTTGCGCTTTGAAAAAAAAGCTGCCAGTTTTTGCAAAACAGTACAACCAATATTTATACTTGCTGGCAGTTGAACAAATCTACTGGTGCAAACTGGACCAATAAAGCCAAATATGACAGGATAAAACTGCTAAATACCTTTTAATCAGGCCTGTATAAACCATGTGATCGCTTTGACTTAAAGGACACCTAGCTGCTAAATGTAGAATTACATGTTTTAGTTTTCCATTGTATTAATTTGTAGTGAGCTAATAAAAAGCCAGCTAGCAGCTTTTCAGAGTATCTTGTGCTTCTGTATAACTTCATCTGTATTTTAAGGGTCCTTGAGTTGCTTTTTACAGTACACCCAACATGTGAAACAGTCTCCTAAATAAGCAGTTAGACTTAATTTTAAAATTGTAATTTAAACTCCCCAATGATGGCCTTGCTCTGGTTTTAGCCAGTAAAAATTTATCCCAGAATGTTTGTGAACATAAAAACACTCCAAGTCAACAGAAATTTCTTCCAATTTATTTTTTTTAGAAAGCAAACATGTTTAACGGTTGGATTTGGCAACTCTCTCCAACTCGTCTTTCTTCTTGATAGCGTAAGAGTTAGATGAACCCTGAGGAAGCAAGAGAAAAGTTTAATACAAGACACAGATGTATAATCCTTTCACAAGTACAAAGCATTACCTTTGCTGCATTGATCAGTTCATCAGCCAGGCACTCGGCAATGGTCTTGATGTTCCTAAAAGCAGCTTCTCTTGCTCCTGTGCACAGCAGCCAGATGGCCTACAAGACAGAGCAGAACATTAGCAGGGTGAAACAGACTAATAAGACTAAAATCAGATCAGTGGTTGTAATGTATCTGAGTTGGTGATTGACTGGGCCACAGCAGACTACAGCCAATGAATAAGCAAAGATATTTCCTCTACGAGAACTCTAGCACACCAAGACAACAGGTGATATCCAGGCGTGACTCTAGCCTCGCTTCACACATGAAACAGTTCAGATTTTAGGAAATAAAGATGAGAAAAGCTCCATTTACTAGAAGTGGAAATCTGAACAACCAAAATGTGTTTATACACACTGATTAGTGTTCACAATTATCTTGTTTGTTCTTATATATTTAAGACCTGCAGACCTACACACTGAATAGTTAACAAAAAAAATTTACTTGGTTGACTCTGCGGAGGGGCGACACGTCCACAGCCTGCCTCCTGACGGTACCAGCACGACCAATACGGGTAGAGTCTTCACGGGGTCCACTGTTGATGATGGCGTTGACCAAGACCTGGAGGGGATTCTGCAAACAAAATGAAGAATCAATGGACCGCATGTATAAACATCTTGTTGTAATGCCTCCAACAACCAAAACCAACTGAACCCAAACATGCTGCTTCTCTTTTTTGTGTTAAATTATATTTCAGATTTCTAATAGAGATAAAGGCTACAAGAAATTCAGCTGGACATACAGCCAGCTCATTTAATGCTGGAGTTTGCATGTGTCAGAGATGAATTAAACATTCATCAGCAGACATATGCAGAATGCACTTTGTGGTATATAAATAAAGTTTGATTTGATCACTTTACCAAACTCAGTGAAAAAAATGACAAAGCACCTTGTGCATACCTGTGTTTTAAAGCAGACAATTGAGTAAATGTGTATCAAACATCAAGAAATTAAGTTTCTGTAAAACTTCTGATTAATTTGTCCTTAATGGACTTGAAAAGATCTGAACTGTATCCCTGTCTGACACAAAATTTTGAATCAAATGTCACTTTAGGAATCAGAACCAAACTATAAAATAAATGTTACTGCCTAACCACACAACTACATCGTCATATAGATCCAACATTAACATGTCAAGAGTCAACTCATTGTACACTTAGTCATTTTTAACAAATCCAGTATAAGTTAAAGTTACAAGTCATTGCTACATGTTGACCATAGGAGGCAGTTTAGTTGATTGTTTATGTTCCCAAGATTGAACCTTTTTAATTGAACCTGGAAGGACAAAACATCTGCGGATCAACAGCTTCAAGTTAAGTGAGTAAAAACCTGCCCCACAAACTTTTTATCACTGGTTAAGAGTGAATCTAAGAGATGGTACCTCTCCAGTCAGCAGATGGATGATCTCAAAAGCATGCTTGACGATGCGCACTGTCATCAGCTTCTTGCCGTTGTTGCGGCCGTGCATCATCATGGAGTTGGTCAGACGCTCCACGATGGGGCACTGGGCCTTCCTGAAACGCTTGGCGGCATAACGTCCTCCAGAGTGTGGCAGGTACTTGGCGTACTTCTCTTTCACAGCAATGTAATCCTGTAGTGAGGAGTAGTACCTTTAAACATCCCAGCTTATAAACACATCTGCAAAGGGCATCATTCAGGTAGGAGATGTATCTGAGCAGGTGATTGACTGGGCCACATTAGACTACAGCCAATGAATAGGCAAAGATATTTTCCTCTACGAGAACTCTAGCACACCAGAACAACAGGTTAGTGTCAAGGCGTGACTCTAGCCTCGCTTACAGTTACGATAACTAGCAAATAATTGATATGTGTAGTACCTGCAGGGAGATGTCATTGATCTGGACATCGTCAGTGCTCCACTTGCCAAAGAGCTTGATCTCAGGGGTCTCAGCCACTGCTGGGGCAGTCTCCCATTCAGTCACTAGGGAGGTAAGAAAAAATGTTGGACAATACCATCTTTATTAAGGCAACAAAAGGTCCAATAAGAGACTCTAAATATTTTTACGTCTGGGACCACTTACATACGTTTCCATCCCACTAACCTTACACTACTTTCCCAACAAAAATTGTGGATATACTAGTTTCTATTTTCCTTTGTAGAGTAAATTTACATCCATCTGGAAACCGAGCCAATTTAAGTGTCAAGTAAAAGTTTACTAAAAACCTCAAAGGAACAAGGCCGGTGCAGAAGCCCGCTTCACGCTAACGTCACCAAATGTAGCAGCTAGCAAGGTAATCAAGGAGAACCTGATGTGACTGAAAATTTCTTATCCTTATTAGTAGTTTAGTGATACAGAAACAAGTTACGAAATGATTTTCCCCGACTTTTAATGAAACGCGGCGTACGTCGTCATTGCTCATTAACATGCCGCATCCACATGTGCTAATAGGTTAGCCACATGCTAACGCTCAGCACAGCGACGTTCGTAGCCTCACAACGAGAGAATAATATAATCGTCCGGGCAAAATAAGATGTTTTCATTTCATTTAACGAACTATGAAACTCCAATGTGTTTAAAAATATTGACATTTAGTCGTTTTACTACGGTAAAAGGCGAATAAAAAGTGAATTTTTCACTCACTTGTGTCTGCCGTTCTGCTCCACACTTCTCTGAGACGGAAAAGGGCCTTCTCGAGGCGCCGTGACAGAATATCCGGTCAGGTGGTTGGGTTCTTCCGGAGGTGCAAAGCATGATGGTAAATGTTGTTCTTTTTTTAATGAATGAAAACTGTTATAAGTTAAGCTGTAAAACTTCTAGATACATACGTTGTGTTTATATGAACGGTAATACGTAACCATGATAAGAACAAACAAAATAAAAAACTAAGTAAGTAGAGCATCTTAATTTTTGAGACAACACACATATATATGCGTGTGTGTGTGTGTGTGTATGTATATTCCTTATAATATTTTATTATTATTTATGATAAAAATTTACAGCAGGTTGGATTTTCCTAATGCTTATGTAATAAGCAATGTTTGTTGTTTATTTATGTTCATGTACATTTATGGAACCTAAATTTTAAAAAATCTCTTTTTTGCTTTGAAGTCTAAGAAACATTTCTGATGATTATGAAAGGAAGGACGCATTTATATATTCTCAGTTGGCTGAAATTACACCATATTTAAACCAAAATATTAAGTTTTTTTCTAAACTGAAAATAAATGTTTGGGTCTTTGAAAATGCAAACCAATAGTAATATATTGTTGTCAGTTTTGATTAAACCTACCACTTAAATTTAAAAAAAAAACAGATGCAGATATACCAACAAATCTTATATTAACTTTAGAGTTGATGAACTGCAGTCTAATTATTCTATTACTGGAAAATAAAATAAGCAACTGTAACTATAAATCTAAGTTTTGGTTTGTATTTGACATAACCATTGTAAATAATACTAACATTGTAATGGAAATCACATACTCATATCTGTTTATATGCAAGTCCTTACAGTTGACTAAGACAAATATGTGATCTTTCAAATACAACCATTTAAATCTGCTGTTAACTGATGACTGTCATTCATTAAAGAATCATCATTTCCAGGTTTGATATTTATCTACTTTTATGTGCCAGTTTTGCCTTTTACTCAGAGAATGTAAATGCTCTGGACTAACTGAATGAAAACAAAATCACTTCACTCAAACAAACCATGATGTTTAAGTACTCTTTTATTGATTCAGTTTTTTTTTTGTTGACAACTTTTAATTTGCAAGATAAACACTGTAGAAATGGTCAAAATATTATTTTCTATTTTCAGCTTTAAAAAAGTTTCCTTTATCCACATTATCTGTTTTTCACAACAAGAAAACTGAACAGAGTAGGACATGTTATGCAGTTCTAATTTAAGCGTTTGTACATGCATAAATAGAAACAATGATAAGAAAATAAAATATTCCCATCCTTAAAACGTCCCTTCCTAATGAATTGTGCAATATCTTTTTCAAAGGTTTATCGCAAACACGACATTTGCTTTTCTCTTCTTTTTAAAAGTATATGGAAGAAAAACAGGCAGGGGAAAAAATGTACACATTTAAAGAAAAAAATCCCTTTTCTGACAAACATGAAGGTTGCTAAAATGCCTGAGATTTCCAAATGCGATGGGAGGTAAAGAGTGCCATGTACAACAGTTTGGTGGACAGTAAACATTAATATAACACTGCCGGACTTGTTATTCTGCACTAGAAGCCACTCCTCCTCCTCCTCATCATCCGATCATTATTTTTAGCACCGTCACTAAAGGCAGCGTCTCTCAGCACTTTGGTAATGGACATGAAACACTGAGGCATGAGGGGAAAAGTTAAGGCTTCATCTACAAAAGCAAAGGAACACAGCTCCAAAGCACTGCATGATACTGATAATAAACATGACGCTGGCGACCAGCTCAGGCATGCACACCAATAAAAACAATGAGTATCTTCTTGGTAAAAATGGAAAGATAAAAATATACAAATGGCTGCTGCATTATAATCTGAGCAGGGCAGTAAGTTTCTACAAGACAAGACGACGAAACGTCGTTCAGGCACGGTCATGTTGTGTGGTGTCATCGAGGTATGTGCGACATACGAGGACACACAAACAAATATACTATATGGGTTACTGTCAGTATAAATAAACTAACATTTTTTCAAATTAAAGGGACACATGAAGGGTCATTAAAGTGTCATCTGTAACATCACAGCTGATGTCATCAAGGGTCATCACACCATGAGCTCTTAATTTTTGAAAGGCCGACTTAGAAAGATATTCCTGAAACATAAAGAGCTATACCAACGCAACACCACTCCGTCATTTCTTATGACCCACTAGAAATGTGTGGTGGTGTGTTTTTCAATGTGGACAGCAGATGTCAGGATTATGTAATCTTCGCCATCATTTCACTTCTTCTGTTGTGCTCTCCGTCTTTATGCAGGTTATGTGTCTCAAACACATAACCTGCGTGAACAGAAAGATAACGTTCAACATAGAAGGGTAACTTTCATATAAAATTTGCCAACATGTCAGAGTTTTAGAGAAACCCGGATGCTTTAAATTGAGCTTTAAAGCTTTAGTGAAAACATTACTGCTTTCCTGAAAAATACAAAATTTGTCTCTCTGATTTAAAGGTTTGTTCTGCAAATGGTTTCAGTTACTCCATTTTTTTTTTTAAAACTGTGCAACTGTTTTCCCAAACTCACATTTAACCGTTGTGTAAAATATTTCAGGTGAAGTTTTGGTTACAGAAAAAAAAAAAAAATAAATTTTATTCTGGCTTTTAAATGAAAAGGCTTGAGTGGGGATATTAAAGTTGAAAGCTTCCTAATAATCCTTACAACAACAACAAAAAAAAAGAAATCCACATCTCATCTCATGGTTTCTAGCTCTTCTCTCTGTGACTCTGCTCAGACCTGGTATTGACATCTGTCCTGAGTGAGCCTAGTGAACGGCTGTAATCACATCTGTTCACACCTGGCATTAATATGCCTCTCAAGTGACAAGTTGTGACTGGGTCTAACTCCTCCCACCCCATAGGTAAAGAGGTAAGCAAAGATCTTCAAAAAAAAAAAAACACACCTGCAGGAGGCAGAAATGCACTAAATCACACTTGGACCCAGAAAAAGAGAGGAAGAAAGAACCGAAGAACAAACTTTTCTGTTTGCCAGAAATCAAGAGATGAAGAACTTAGATAGCAGATGGTAGCTATCAACAACATATGTTGTGTTGTTGACTGTTATAACTTCCACATGTTGTGGTATGTGTCAATTGTTGTGTGTTAATTATTAATAGTTATTTGTTAATAATAGTTATTAATTAATGATCAATCAATGAATACATAACATGATACTGTTGTTGTTCTCTGAAAGAACATTTCCTATTTCTTTTTGTTTAGAAAGAAATCATCAGTTATGCAGGCAGGCCTTTAAGGTCCAGGGTGCGCAGTATTTATGCTCCTAAATGAACGTGACTGTATGTGATACTGATCCCCTCCGGATATCTGAATCGAGTGATCAGATCTCAGTGCATCCTCAAATGCGTCCTGGGTGCACTTACACCTGGGCTTAAGGCTGTTACATGATATTCAGATCACTCAGAATGAATGTTAATACCAGGTCTGAATTGAGCCTTTAATACTAAAACCTTCTTCCCTCTAATTGTCCAGGCTTGGTGAAACAATGAGGCAACACCATGTGCCAGCGTGCTGGTTTGAAAGTTTAGAAAGCTAATTGTAAACTTATTACACAACAGCTTCTTGCTCTCAAATTCCATCTAAAGACAAGAGTCAAAATTGAGTTTTTTTACAAGGAGATTATCTCCTCTCAATGTGAGAACCTGTATCAACAAAAATAACAGCAGAAGGTCTGCATTTGGTGCTACTGCTTATCATGTGTCATATCTAAGGATTTAGTCCTCCAACTATAAATTGTAAAAAAAAAAAAACATAAAAGGTGTCGTATTAATTGGGGGTGACTCAACCCCAACTTATTTGCAAGAGTCAGACATCTCATCCTTTGCTACAATCTTTTCTGACTTGTTTCTTTCCAGTTTCTTAATTGTTTATCTTTAACTTGTTTTTTTTTCCCAGTTATGGAAATACAAAATACAAGACCAGTGAGAGTTGCTGGAGTAAACAACATAAAGGCGTTAAACCCTTAAAA
>JAOWBL010000003.1:1948975-1960684 GCA_028564865.1 Zenarchopterus dispar
TTTTAATCAAAAAGTGCACATTTGGAGATTATTCTTGGTGGGTTTGTAAATGTGTGTATGTTCCTGTGTTCATGGGGAAAATGTGTCACTAACATTTCTAGAGTCAGCTAATTGATTGTTTTTTGAGATCATGTAAGGCCATAAGGGGAAAAAAAATGTCCTGTCAGCATTCTTCCTTAGAATTCCCTAAATAAATTAATATATGTATTTTAGTATGACAGACTCATCCTTACTAAATCTTATGATATAACAGGTGCAGAGAAAATTTTCTTTTTCACACTTGAAGTATATTTCAGTCGATCCATGTGCAGCCTTCCACAGTGAAGTAATCCACAGCTGTTAGTGTTCTGAACAGCTGTTATTAAAAAAACAAAAATGGAAATGACTATTTTGTTTTTAACAAGCACATCAGTGGTTTTAGTTTAGTTTTAGTCTTAGTTTTAGAGTTTGAAGTGTTGACTTGCAGATAAAAAAAAGTCTGGGATGAAAGAATGCTATCAACATTACCATAAAGAACAAAAAGCCTTCATTCTTTATTTTAAGAAATTAGAATTAGAAAAAAGAATTGATAATTAGAAAGATGAAGCTGCAAATATTGAAAAAAAAAAAAGACATGAAACAAAAATGGAAACCAAGTGAATTTTACCTACAATTCTATTTCATTTCAGTTAGTTTTGCATTGTTAATTTTAGTTTGACAAAAATCTTTAGTTTTTATTTTTATTTCAGTTAATTGGATTATGTTTTTCACTGGTAGTTTCAGTTTTTGTTAACTGTAACAACTCTGGCCCTGACATCTCTAATTCTGTGCTCATCTCCAAAGAATGACGATGCCACCGTCGCGTATACAGTAATTACAAGGATGCCAATAATAGTTATCTGCTGAGATTGCTTTCTACTGTGGACCCTGTTGGGAATAGTTAAATAGTTCCATCTTCATCCGAGACGTTTGCTACTCTTGGCTACTTCTGCATAAAATTTGGATGAGCAGAGTATCTAGTATTTATTAGCTTCTTACCTACTTATGTAAAACCGTTCAGTGATAATAATTTTTTTTTATCCTTCCTTATATTAGTTCACAGAGATCCATGACCCTATCCCTGACCTCATGGCTTGGTTTTAAGTCTTATGGTAACTATGAGACCTGAATGAAGGCAGCTGGACATTCTTTTTGGAAAAAAGCTTGATCAAGACTTAAGAATTGCACTTTAAAAGGATACTATGAGTATGAAATCATGTAATAAGGATACTTCTTTTTAATTGTCACTTTAGGTTTAAAATTAAAATTTAAAGTTGGTATGCCATCGTTTTGTGTATTAACCAAAAATTGACAAGATTTTGTTCTACATGTATGTGCATTTATTTGTTAGTATTCATACCAGTTCCCTGCCTATCAGTGATCAGGATGATTAAATAATGATTTCTGTCACATACTTCTATGCAAAATATTTTAACTACTGGTCACATACAAAATATAACTAGCCAGAGACAGGACTTTTAATTTGTAGTTGTAGTGACCTGCCATCAAAATGCAGGATACAGTGCCATATAATTAAAGGAAAAAAAAAACGCAACATGTAATTGGTCCTTTTGAAGCAGTGCCCATCTGGTGAACAGAGTAAAGTGAATGTTTGTATTTTAATGTTTCCCCTCACTTTTGTTTTTAAGGTGATGTCCCAAGCAGAGGGCCAACAGAAGAACCTCGTCCAGTCCATTGACTCTCTGCCCACCAAAGGCCCGCTCTCCTGTCTGGACCAGGACCTGCTGCTCCTCAAAGCCACGTCGGCTGCCACGCTGAGCTGCCTCGGAGAATGCCTGAACATCCTCCAACAGACTCAGAGCCGCAGCCAGGTGCCACCTCAGACCCAGACCTCCCAGCACAACCACGCTGCCCACGGAGCCCCCTCCGGTGAGTCCGCCCTGGGACCCGTTCCAGTGCTGTTACTGGATCCCCCAGCCTCGCCATCTCCCCCATCCCCCTTGTCTTTTCAGGCTGCTCCTCCAGAGCCCGGCTCCAGCAGCAAGGCCCAGCTGGGGCAGCTAGACTGTAGCTCTTGTCCGTGCCTGATTGGTCCCGTCAACTTCACTGTTTGTAGTAAATGTTGTTGAACGTGGCATTTGTGTGTCGAATTGTTTTAATCTGTACCATTTAGGTTTCCTTTCACACTTTCTTGTCATTATTGTTGCTCTGTTATTTTTTTCCATTTGCTGTTTTGTCTCTTCAATGTTGTCACATTGAAATGCCAATAGATCCTCAAATGGTGCATGTAGTGCCAAGTACAAGCATGAATGTGAAGTATGTTTGAAATCATTGTTTACAAAAACCCTGAAAGATGATCAGACTGTCGCCTTACATGCATGTCCAAAAAGTATGGCCTATATGTGAATGAGTACACCTAAATATGAAACTATGCACTAAATCTCCAAGGATTAAGCCTTTGCCAAAGGACTCCACACTAGTGCCTCAAATGTCAGACCTCCACCATGTTGAACTCTTTCTGTGCCAGGTCCAATAAAATTGTTTTGATTTAAACCATTTGCAGCCTGGGGGTGGTTCTATTGGCATAATGTAGCACTGATGTGAATTATCAAGGTTTTTAAAGGTGGAGGTTGGATGTCAAACATGTGATAGGTGGACTCTGAGGGGAGGGATCAGTTGACTGCTGTGGACTAATCCTCCTATCCTGAGTAAAGATTAAAGGTTATTTCTAGTCTATTTAGGGCCCATAAATGATAGAAGAGCTGATTTTACACAACAATCAACTGAAACTTTCCCAAGCTCCAAACATTCTTTACCTGGTGGCTCCAAAAGTTTGACGTTTGCTCTATTTGTGGAAGAGACCTGGTCCCACGGGTGTGAGTTGACGACACCTTCAGTGAGTCACAGTATAAATACAGTTTTCTTTTGCAGCATTATCTGCTGCTGTATGTAAGGATGGATTTATGCAGATGTAAATACTTGTTGACAGTATAAACGCTCATGACCATGTCTGTGCCCCATTCTCTTGGTAAAGTTACAAAGCTCTGTTTGAGGTGCTGTATGTTCATATTTATTTATTTTTTAAAAGCATTTTATTGTTAAAGCCACTCCATGTAACAGTACCACTGCTGACCACATGGGAGCGACATAGCACAAGAATGCTGATGTGTCCTCTAGTGGTACAAATTGGCATTACAGCATATGCCGGACCGTCCCCCGCTCATTAGCACAGTATTATTGGTGGCTTTTTTTTATTAGCACAGCAGAGCAGAGCAGGCTCAGCTGTGCCCCCAAGTGGTCAGAAGTGATACTACTACATAGGCTGGCTTTATGACTCAGAGAATTATTGATATGAGTGTGTTTGGTAACGAAGCTCTTCTCTTGTAATTTTCTGCTATTTGTTTCTTTGATTCGTTCTTTTGAGGTGAATGTAGAAATCAGCAGGATAAGTAAGGAAGTGTCTGTGCTGCCTCATCCAAGTCATTGCTGCTTATCTTTTCTACCCGCATCTTTTGACTTTGTCTGCATTTTTGCTGGTTCTGAAATTGATCCCACCTTCCTTCTGAACACATTTAGAGGAAGATAAAACATTAGGAACATGAGGAAATAGCTCAGAGGAGAAAATGCATTCAAAATGGGTCATCTGAGATGGTTTAAGTATCGATTTTTCTAATGCATCTCGGACTGGAAGCCTTCCAGGCAGGTCATCGAGGACGTGCATGTATTCCGTATCCCACGCAGAATACAAACATGCCGGGATTTCCCAGGAAGAGCTGAAAGGCTGGGACAGGCATGGTGACCTTTGTTATGTAACCTCAAACCAGCATCTCAGCAACGCATGGATTAACCAGCTGGTGCTCATCTGGAGAATAATTCTGTCATGTTTTGCAACTTCTAAAAGTGAAAAGTGGGGGGAAAAAAAAGGGAAAAGACCTGAATGTCTGCATTAAAAACAGAAAAATAAGTCAGCCTTTTATGAGACACAGGACTTTTACTCTTGAAGCTGTAGTTTGAAGCCCATGTTGGACTGTTATCATTGGACTTCTGTTATACTATTCTAATTTTCACTTTCTATTTTGATTAAGTTTCATGGTTTGAATTAAAACTCAACACTTGAGAGAGCTCGTCTGTGTAATGGTAAGCTATTTTTAACCTGCTAAGTGAATGAATCCACTGTCATGGTTGTGTTTTCTTAAACGGCGTAACCAAAATGCAAGTCAGAACATTTTCAGAGCAGTTCTTCACACCCGTTGTGTCTTTCTTGGCATCTGTGTTCGGGTGGGTGCTGGGTCCCTTCCTGAATCTGCCGGTTCTCACTGTTTGTTGGTCTTCTTTTTGCGCCAGCAGCCACCCTGCCCTGTACCTGTTCATCACACAGGGGGTGGTGTGGAGTGGGACCGCCGGGCTGCAAGTACAAATCTTTTTCCTTCCGCTGCCTGGCTGATGGGTCCCGTAGGAGTGGAGCTCCTCACCGCTTCCGGCATGTACCCTCCACACCTGAGTGAGGAGTTTTAATGTTGGGATCGTCGGTTCTGCCAACTGATTGGCTCTGTGCATCACCAGCATGGGCTGCATCCCGAAAAGATGCAGCTGATGGAGATGAATGGTCTCACGCCCACGCAAGAAAGCATCACCACTGCATGGGCTACACGAGTCTTGGACAGAGAGCCACGCATGTGGTTGCACTGAGTTTGGCTGGCACGTTGGTCCCTCTGGTCTCCTGTTGTTGCTAGAAAAAAAAAACCGGAGCAACTTGTGAGAGCCTGCTCTAGTTAAGGGCTTAACAATCTCTCATCAGAAACCTGCCAGTCACAAACCAGACAGCAGATTATCAGCTGAAATCACGGAGGATCTTTGCTGCTCTCTTTTGGATCCCCTCTTCCTACCACTGTGCCTCTGCCATAAAGAGCTTGGACCCCCCAAACCCTCCCTGTTTTTTTTCACCAGCAGACAAAGCAGTTTCCTTTAAGGACGTAAGAAATCCATAAAGGAAATTTCCTTTGCAAAGGAGTCCCCCCTTGCAGCTTAAATAAAGGATTCAAAGCAGAAGTGACTTATTTTTTAAGAAGCATTAAAAAAAAAAGAAGTCAAAGTTGGACTTGGTCACAAACTGAATTGATGTCACGGCTCAGTAATTGAATATTGACATTTACTGCATGAACATTTGCCTTTTCACTGTTTGATCTGCAACGGTCTTTTGATTCACCTGCATGCCTCTGTCCAACGGCCCAAACACGCCCCAGCTGACTGGTGTCTCATTCCGGCATCTCAAAGAACCAGAGTAGAAATATCTTAAAACTAACGAACTAACAAATATCACGCCCACATCAGCTATTTTAAGCGATTCCCCACCCCCCCCAATGAACTCTTAGGGAGTCCCACTTGATATGAAAAACTCTTTTCAACACAATTTTAACCACATCTACAGCTCTCACCTCTGACTCCTCCACTTTTTCTCTCGACAGGAGCCGCATCATTCTTGATGGCTCCCTCACATGTTTTTCAGGTTCCCTTTAGCCAAACTGTCAGTCGATTCTTGGCTGACACCCGGCCCGAGGGCTGCTTCAGCGCTTTTTGTGGAGACGGGCTCCCCTCGGGTTCTCCAGCAGGTCGACCTGTGTCGGCCCGGCGAGCCTTGCGTTAATGGATATCAGAGAAGCGCCTTTGTGGTGCATTAGACTTTTAACACAATAGGAGTGTTGGAAGTGGGGATGGGAAAAGGGCCTCCTGTGCCGCTCCATTAATGGTACTTTGAAATCAAATCTACTTCTGTGATGTCTGTTAGAAGCCTTGAAATGAGGAATCTTTCCATTTGATATTGTTATGCAACTGAACTCCAAATTGAGTTATTGTAAAACAAGTTAGTGAGTCATTCGAACGTTTCACAGTTGATTTGTCAGACATTTTTAAACACCTTTTACTGTTTAAATACAGAAATATATACACTCCTTCATAAATGATCAAACGCGACTTTAACTGCACAAAAACAAGAATGAGATTGTTCAGTTGTTGCTCATTTGTTATTTTTGCAGAACATTTTATTATTCTAGACACTTTGACTGAGCCAAGTCAATAAAACAAGTCAGGATATAACACTGAGCACATATTATATCTAAAGACACGCGTACAATTGCACACACAATTTCCTGCTGTCTAGACTCCTTCAGGGTGGACTCACCTTTAATACTGAATGTCAAATCTAGATTGAGGATACTGATGTGTGTTTTCTCCCTCGTCCCTTTGCGATTCTCCCAACACAAACCCAGTCTCTAATCTGTGACCACCTCTCGGGAACTTCTAGCCAACAGTGGCCTCTGACGCTGCCTTATTTTGATTTTTGATTTTTTTCCAGATGGTGTTCCTGTGTGGACTGTACCAAAGTCGCCCTCAGGGGAGCAGCAGAAGAACGGAGGTCTGACTCCTCTGCGGTCAGCCGAGCCCTCCCCGGCCTTCAGGAAAAGGAGTCTGTCTCGTGGTGCTGAGGTGAGGAAGTTTCTTGGTCTCGTCTCTGTCTTTTGGTCTGGTTTGGCTTGATGGCGTCTCAGATGTGAGACAACACTATATAACGCTGGGAGAAACACAACTTTACTGCAAATTCGAACTTGCGTTTTGAAATGGTTGAGTGGTTTGACTGAAAAATCATTTCCATATTTTAACTACTGGTTAAAGGTTGAGATTGATGAAGCAGAACCTAGTGTATTTTGTGCATACAGAGTTTTGGCAGTGTAGTTGCATACAGGGAACATGGCTGCAAAGGTCACTGGCTGGAATGAAATAAGAAAAAATCCATTTATATGACACAGATGTGGGCAACCACGGTCACAGCTGCTTCATTTTTACTGAAAACGTCTACTTTAACTTCATCAGTGCACAGGACTTGTCTATTTAAATAAAAATGTTTTCTTGTAAAGACAGAACATTGAATTGGTCAGCTTTGAAGTTTGCTCAGTCTTACTGTGTTTCTATGCATTAAAAAAAAAAAAGTCCAGCAAAAACAGACACTCCGTAACATAGGACCAGGTTGTATGACTGACTTAAAAAAAAAAAAAAAAAGGATACCAGGGTATATTTTCATAGAGGATGGACATCCATCCTATATGAAACCTTTCCATGAACCTCTTTCTCATAAGACCCCCCAGTCCAGGGGGCTGAGTGACATCTGTGCAGGACGGATCTCGCACACTAAGTAACACCAGTCTTAACACGTAACACACCAAAATGACATGGAGAAATTCAGCTAAAAGCCTCTACCAAGCATTGTTAGCCTAACACAATATAATTTAAACCCCAAGCAATTATATGCACATGCATCAAAATGGCTGCATGTTTGCTTTAGCACTTCTGCTAATTTCACCACAAGTGAACCACACGGTTGAGTGTCATGGGAAGGTAGAGACTCTGCTGATTACAGAGATGTCTGTCTCATGGCTGTGCATAGAAAACTAGCAGCAAACAGTAGTATTAAAAAAAATTAGATAATTGTAAAGTCTTTTTTTTACCTTTGGTGACTTGCGGTCAAAAGTTGTTTTCCAGCTCGAGAAACCTTGCTGATGTCTATTTCTGTGATTCATAGGAATAGACATTGGGGTTTTAGAGCGAGGTTTGCACTCTTCCTATGACATACTATCTGTTTATGTCTTTCTGGAACATCATTGGTGTTTTTAAGGTGAATTTGGATGCTATACTACCTCAATTCCTCAGACTGGTCGATGGAGGTATTGGTCACTGAAATTAACCAAAGGGTTACTGAGATACTTAAACTTTATTTCCGTTTTATTGTCTTATTCATATTTAGAGGTTTGGGTTAATTTTCAAAATGGGTCAAAAACAGCATTTGGATAGCTGTAGTGATACATCAGTGAAATTGAATTAGTTTTCCAGTCTGGGACCTGAGAAAGGGCAAATGGCACATATGGTGTCAAAATGTGCCCAAATGGCTCATTTGACAGTTATCAGATATTACTTTACTAACTCCTAAACCAGCTGGGTTACTATCCTGTGATTCAAAGGTGGTTTTCATTTTTTTTTTTTTTTGTTGTTGTTTCTGTTTTGGCAGAGATGAAAAATGCAAATTTTCCCCAGTGTCCCAGGTGAATTTATTCTGACACACTAACTCATGTCGTGTTTCTGACACTTCTGCAGTAATCTCACATTTTAGGGGTGTTTTGAAATTGGACAGAAGGCAAGAAAAAATAAACAGGCCTCGTAACAAAGAGTATGGAAATTACAACATTCATAATATGAACATACCCAGTATTTGCATTCTGAATACTGACAACCAGTGTCAGCTGTCGCCATCTGTTTGATTTCCTCTTTCGATCCCTTTTCCCATAAACTGTGTTCAGATTCAGCTGAATTCAAATAAAGCACTTGTATTTGCAGTTTTTTTCTGTTTTTCTGTTGTCGTCAGACAGCACAAATGTGTTGTAAATCATGACTGTAACTAAGGAGTCAACCATGAATCTTGGTTTTTTTTACAAATATGCCGTCTTTTACAACATCTGTGCTCTGTGTGCTGGTTTTATTTGCGTATAAAAATAATCTGTTAGTTGACATGCAACCAGGCTGCAGCTGCTCTGCTGGACAAGTGGACAGAAGGAAAGGAGAAAAAAATCAAGTGTTCTGGGTTTGCAGAGCTCCCTTAGTGATTTTTTTTTTTTTTTTTTTGCTGTGGTTTTCTACATTTAATTGTTTATGAAGAAAAAAACAAGTCTACAGAATCTGTTTGCAGTGAACGAGGAAAACCAGACAAACTTGTATGGCTTTAAATTGGATAATTAAGTTTTTAATATGTGGATGGGTTTGCAAACAGAGATAGGCTAGCCACGAAAATATTATCATTGCAATGTGGAAGAACTTATCTAAAACTCATAGATTTAACTTTTCTTTCCATTGTTGAATGTGGTTTGCTCTGTAAACTTTGGTCACTCTTGGTTGTAGAGTTAGACCAGTCACTGCGTATTTCCTGGATTATAATCGATAACACATCGTGATTTGAAGCGCTTCATCAGGCTGTTTTTTGTTGTTTTCTCTTTAGTTGTTGATATATTTTAAGATGCAGCAAAATCTCTGTCCCTCACTTCACTGAAAACTGTCTGTACCCGTAGGTTAAAGGTCCAGAACTTTCACTTGGTAACAAAGGCGTTTTCATAGTATTGTTTGCTTTAAAAGGTTTTACCAATCTAAATCTTAAAATGAAAATGTAAATGTTTCCTGTGATGGATTTTATTTGTCAAGGACCTGTACGTTTTTCTTGCTCCTTGAAATCTGAAAGGTGGAACGAGGAGAAACCTCACGCCGTTGAGGTGGCAACAATTTCTGCTTCGCTTCTTTTCCGTCTCCTGTTTTTTCAGTCACCGCCGAGCAAGGACAGCACTCCTCTGCTCTGAAAGTTTTAACAGAGCTGCTGTCAGATAAGTGGGTCACAGAAGGGAGAGCTGGAACTGAGCTGATCCCAGGAGGAGGCCTTCATGGATCCTGCCTGGCTGTTTGCTGCGGGAGGGGTTGTCAGGCTGTCTGGCCCGCCCTCTTTAGACGGGTGACTCAGACTCGGTACTGGAAAGCTGAAAGGGCCAGATATGAATGCTTTCTCTTTTTTTTCGTTACTCCTTAGAAAGCCCTTATTAACCACTGTATAAATCAAGCTTTACATTATTATCATTAAAAGACTTGTTGCTGTTTAAAAAAAAAAAAAGCAGCTTATTTTTGATGTGGCGCTCTTGTTTCCATGGATACCATAAAAAGGATTATTTGAGCTTACATCAAGGTACTGCCAATGAGAGATTTGTGTGGATTTTGTTCCAACATTTGAAGCATATTTTCATGTGTGAGTGATTGGTGTTGGGTTGGATCGCCTGTAGGAGTGCTGAGGAGGCTGCAGCACTCAACAGCTAATAAAAAAAAAAAAATCTAATAATAAAGGCCTAAACTTATGTTTTCCCTCTCTTGAGTATAGTTATGTCATATTAAATTTTTGGTATTGCGACTTGTGGAGGGTCTGGATCTGGTATTAGTGAAGAAAACCACATAATTAAGAAGCGTCGGTCTTATTCTGTTGCCAGAAGCTGTGCTTCCTGAAGCAGCAACAACAGGCTTGAGGTCATAAAATATACATTCATATAATAAAATGGCAAGCTGGACTTCAATAAATCATTTTGCAGGCGTGAGGAAACGAATGGCTTCTACGGTCTGTTAAAGAAACAGCATTCAGATGCAGGTCACTTGAGAGTTGTAGCAGGGTGGTGCAGTTTTCATGTTTTTTTTTTTTTTTTAATAAAGATGTCACTCATTGTCAATTTTGTTTTGATTTCAATAAAGCAAATCAATGATGGATAGATTATTTATGATGAACTATTTATCTGTTATCTGGGGACAATGGAAGAGGTTATAACACAAATAACAATCACTTTTTTTTGTATGAACGTTAGTAAAGTGTTTTTTTTAAATGATGCAATCCATTGAATTTATGTTAGCAGCTGATCATAAAGCAGCACTGTGTAAGATTTTTATTTCTTTTTTTTGCTTCTTTGGGTTCCTCTTCAGTTCTGGTGTGGTCTGCACTGACAGAAATACAATGTTAATCTAGTGGAATATGTTGACGTTGTTTACCAGCTGAAGCCCATTAAAAACAAGCAAAGAAAGTCAACCATATGAGATCGACGGAGATTACTGAAGAGCAGCAGGTGAAATCCAGCTTTCAACATAATTAGCTGCAACGTAGCCTGCATGCTGCGTCTCTACAGATAAATGTGTCATTTGAACTTTTTTTTTTTTTTTGCCATGCTGAGGTCAAAGTGTGCAAACGCACTCCACACAACTCAATGTTGGCATCCTAAAACAATGTGAACTGAACAAAAATATGCTACAATGTCATGTTTATTTGTACTGTTACTGATATTTTAGGTGATGGAAAAGAATCACAGCTTCTATAAATATCCAATAAATTATTATCAAAACTGTCAAAATTGTAAGAAACAGAGAAAAATCCTGTCAAAAAAGTCTTTTTGTTCAAGTACATCTCAAAATTTCACATTTTCAGATACTTTTTGTCACAACAGTCACATGGGTCTCTGTTTTTTCAAAGATTTCTTTTATGGGAGAATGCTATTTCTTTGTTCTTTCTAATGAGGTAAAGATAAGTGGGTAGGAGTCGCCCCCTCAGCCGACACGCTTGTTCATGGCAGCCTCTGGATCAAACGTCAGACTTCTGTCATTAACTGTCACGAGCCCGGTGAACACCCGTGTCAGACCTGGCACTGAGCTGACACTCGCTTCAAACAAAATGGCAAAATTTGATCCTTGTTGTGAGAGATGAATCGGCCTCCTGTCGCAGCACATCCTAGGTCTGTCTACAGCCACTGATCTAATCTGTCATCCTAATGATCATTTTCTATTGACACGCGGGCGTAAAACCAGTATTACAGCATCGCCGTATCAACCCATTCACAGCTAATTGTCAAGCTGTTCAGCGCACTTTACAGTGTACAATTAAGAACAGAGAAGTAAGGAGGGTTCATTATGGTGATTTGGCTCATTTAAAGACTGTATTATGCTATTTATAATTCAGGGGCCTCAGCCAACACCCTCCTGCCTCTGTCAGCATGTTTATGCCAAGGACTAATGGATAATGCTGAGCTATTAAGGAAATTATAAACCTGACCATGCCTTAGGACATTTTGGTCCAGAGGAAAATATAGTTTTGCATTAGTGACATAGTGACTTGTTGCCTCA
>JAOWBL010000003.1:1960784-1982773 GCA_028564865.1 Zenarchopterus dispar
CCTGACCATGCCTTAGGACATTTTGGTCCAGAGGAAAATATAGTTTTGCATTAGTGACATAGTGACTTGTTGCCTCAACCACTATAGCAACATAATTGCATGAGTGCAGGTAGTCTTCAGCTGCATTAGTTTTGGGTTTTTTTTAACCTTCAGTTCAGATCATCGCTGCTCTCGATTCCAGATTTAGCATTGGATGTTTTTCTTTCCTTTGTTAATGCCAGAGGAGGCTGGATCATCAGCAAAGGTGGAAAAAAGGGAAAAAATCCCAAGAGTGATAAATGATACCCACGGATTCAAACTGCGTGTGTCTGTTGCATTTATAGTTGCCATGTTGCTCAGATAAACTGACAGAGTTGTAGAAACAGCGACACCCGCTGGCCAAATGTAAAATAACGTGAAGCTGCACTTTCTTCTGCTGCACAGCTCAGTGGGTTTCTTTTTGTCACCAGTCATTTATGTTCGGTCCCGGGTTTTAGAGCGCTGCTCTGTGAACAAGAAATTTTTTTTGTGTCAATTCACATAATGTTTCCTAATTGGATTAATCATCTAAAAACATTTCTATAGTTGTCTCAGCTTGAGTTATTATTAGGACATATATTGCATTCAAACAAAGGACTGCAGATTGCAATAATTTTCTCTCGCAGTAAATTTTACCGTGACAGGATTTTAAATGATTACTTTCTCTGAACTATGAGATTTTTTTTTTTTTTCTGAGTTGGAGTCTAGAGTCAGTGAACTGCATCAGTCAAACTAAACGTTGTTAGCGGTTCAGTGGCGGAAAAATCATTCAGAGACTTTCCAGAAGGGGAATAAATTGACATTTGATTATCAAAATAGTTTATAATTAGATTTAATAAACCTTGGCATTTAACTTGAATTACTACATAATAATTATGCTTTAACAAACACCACAATATTTCTAAGTGGTAAACATTTTGTCTGTCAAAATCCTATTTAGAGAATAAAAGCTGTTGTAAAATCAAGGTCACAGTTATTTACTCTAAAATAATTAACATCAGAAGGAAGTAGTGGTAAAGCACAAGTATCTCAGTTTAATAGTTTTTACTGGAATGAAATGTTTTGTTATTGCATCAGTGTCATGTGTTTTCAGCTTGTTCTGTTAACCCTGTCCAGTCAAAAATATCTATGAATTCAGATTTAAATTCATTACAGAGCTGTACTTTTAGCACACTGAAGTGCTTCTGACCTTGTCTGCACCGAGATTCGTAATTCAAATGCTGTTCCAAAGCATCTAATTTGCCTAAACGACGTTTTGACGCTACATTGTGAGGTCCTTAAGACTGGCACTGCATTAAATTGTGGAAATTACTGCAGCACTTTATCCTCACACTGTCACATTTCATTTTTCCACCCCCCCTTTTTTTTCTGACCATTAACCTTGGTTGGAAATTGTCCAACTGTAAAATGTAGTGCTGCTCTCTGATAAGGCTTCCTTTTGTAAAGGTTTTTATGGCTTTCAGATGGTGGTTTGAATCTTTATTAATACTTTTTAAGAGAACCAGCTGGGTGTTAAAACCCTTAATGAGTTAAGGTGGCGCTGGTTAAGGTGGCACTCATTAAAGTGAGGACAATCATTTATGCATTTAAAGGATGTAAAACCTTTGTTTAACCCCAAACTTATTTTTACTAATGGCTTTAAACCATTCTAAAACTAAATGAATTATCCAGTATTAGTTGCCACATGTTAATGGATGCTGCAACAATGTGGCAACTAATTTTTGTTGGAAACTTGCGTTTTTACTTGTTCTGGTCCACATAAGTGCACTCATCAGCCTTTCTAAGCCCATTGTAGTAGTTTACTAACATCTTTAGAATAAGTAGAAAATAAACCTACCAAAATGCCTTAAAACTGGAAGAATCATGTAGATGTGTAACATATCTTTTCATTTCATTTGTCCTATGATCTTATATAAACTTTTTAACCCTTTAATGTATCGGTACAAGAGGGCAGCTAAGCAGTTTTCTAACATGAGCATGGATTTATAACTGAAGATAACCCAGGATAAAAAAAAAATCACCTAAAAATGGGGACTAAGTTCAGACTTAAGATTTTCTAGATTTAAAAAGATGTATTTAAGTAGAGCGTCTGCCTCTCTGCGTCTTTTGATGTTCCTGGCAAATGGAAACAAGGTGAGCTCATGTAGTTATTTCTTAACACTAATTTATAAAAGCTTGAGATGTATCAGCTAAAGAAATGTGAGCATTTTATGTTTTACTGTTGGACTAAAAGCAGGGCAGGAGGCTCACACGAGCCGTGAAGGCTTCATGTTTGTGGAGTGGTCTGCCCTTGAAGCAGATGGAGGGAGATGGAAATTGAGGATGATGGTAGTTGAGAGAGCAGAGAACATGAAAGCAATGAGGAAGAGGAGGAGGAGGAGGAAAGACACTGAAGGCAGCACAGTGGAGTGTTTGTCAGAGGACCCACGGCTAAGGAAATTCTCTTTTTTTAAACTCACTGATATGATAATTTATTCCCCTTTTTCAAAGGTGTGACACACAGGTATTTTTATTTAAAGCTCACGGTGTAGGGTTTGAGTCGGATATCTCATTTTGTAGGACTTTAAACTCTCACCACGACGTGTCATTGCTCTGTAATTTCATCCCTCGCGTCCGTTTCCCTGCGGGCAAAACCAGATTTCATTAGAGTCTTTGAAGATGCTGTCATTTCAGGAAACGGGAGACACTTTGGAAATGCAGTGCGGATCTTCTGGGCCTATTAGTCCGACTTGACACCGATATATTTATTAATCTTTCAAAGTAGAATTTATGGTTCTTTGTTTGTTTTTTTTGGTACCTTCATCCATCTGAGTATCCCCTGTTTTGTCTGTTATGAAGGAGATGGGGAGGTTGAGGAGAGGGAGTTGATAACCTCAGCTTTTTTTTTTTCAGCAAGATGATGTTTAGATAATGAAGAAAAAAGAGCGGGACTGCTGGATGATTTATCTAAAGTGTGCTGCTGGGTACACGGCAGAGGTAAAGACGTGTTTGCCATCTCCTGGTAGTTGGAAACGGTGCAATAGCAGACGGTTTCAAAATCACAACACTAGTAGAACTAAAATACAAAAAAACCCGTTCTCATCCTGAACTCCTCCTCCTGCTCGTCATATGATGGAATGCAGTAAAACTTTGCCTGTTCTTGTTAATCTTGTTTGTTTGGCGGTTAAGCTTTTACCTTGTAATCTCATGAGTGGGCTTAAAAGCAAAGGAAGAAAGCACATTACCCCAGAGTAATAAAGGTTTCCTGTTTGAATTATGTAGCACCGCTGTGGCGTTTGATATTCAGTCCTAGTATGCAGCCAACAGGAGAGAGCTCAGGGCCAGAGCGTGACTGTGGGAAATTGGAGAGGAAATTGCTGGTGCTTGCAGAATTCTGGGAGCTTTGTGCATTTGCGAGAGCTGCAGTGCACTCACTTAGCATATATTGGGCCTGTCTGCTGTGTTATTACAGTTACAGGCTGCTGCCTTACAACAAAATTACAGACCTTCAGTAACCTGCTTTAAAAGACACCTATTAAACCACTTGTATTCTCTTACAAGAGCCAAATTTGTCAAAAAAAAATCAATACCACAGTAAAAATTCTCTGTAAGAAGCCAAACAGAAGTATAATGGCTATAATATTGGGGGGAAGGGGTAAAGTCTTAGAATTAAAAAAAAAATCAAACTCTTTTATCCAGGATGAACAGAACAAATGTAATATTATTTTTTAAAAATAAATTCCTTTCTTTTTGCGTTTGAGTTTTTCTTTCTACATTTCTCCAGAAGAGGGCGCCAAAGTCCTCCTCTGAATTCTGGTGCACCGCTTCAGCGTGATTCCCTATTTCAGATGCATCATAAAACTTTGAGAGAGGCAGAGAAAGAATGAATCCGGACTGTAATAAAGTGTAAACTTTGCGCAGCATCGTCCTCATCAACAGGTTAAAAAGTCCCGTCAGTGTCGTGTTGGAGAGATGAAGAATGATCAGTGCATGCTCGGCTCAGATTTAGTCTGCTCAGCAGGGAAGACATTCAGCTGTGGTTCAGTCTTTACTGAACCTCCTCCAGCTTTAGTCTGGAGGACTGAATACGACACCATCCTGTTGGAAATGACGCCCGCTTTGTGTCTTTCCTCGGTCCTAATGTGGACACAGGACAACGTTCTTCTTCTTTTTAAATTATTAAACGACACCTCACTGAAACTCAGCAAACACACACTTCATTTCCTCTTTACTACTGCATATTGAACAGTCAGAAGAGGAGTTTCTTAGTTAACTCTTTTTAAACTGGCCGTTAAGAAGGCTTACTTTTCAAAAGTTTTCATTTTATTATCCAAGAATGAAAACTGCTGTGTTAAAAAATATAAGTGAGGATAACTAAATACAGCATACTTAATGTTCTAACTTCAGTTATGTTATTGGCTCTAAATATTTATATATATGCTCAATATTTTAGATCCCTGAATATATGTTCTGTCATTTTGATCTTAGTTAGAGGCAAAGAAAAAACAATTGGGCGCAATGGGGAAGAGGAAAAAAAACTAGAAAAGTTCTGATGCTTTTCCAAAGAAAAGCGTTGGAACATCTCAGTTAAAAATGCTCACCGGTAACAGGTTAGCATCATGATGGGGGTGTCTATCAAAACATGAAGAAGAATCTAAATAAATCTCTGTATGCATCAGGGTAAGGCTGAAAACCAGTACTGAATGACTGTGATCTTCAGGTGACACTTTTTTTTTTTTTGGATGGACTCTGTTTCAGTGAAGCTGGTCATGTCACGGTCCACCAGTCCCAGCTCCGATCCCTCATCCTCTCATGTCTGTACAGATATTGAAGCCATCGTTCCACACATGGCCAATATTAAAAATCTCGCTCTCCTTTTCCTCAGGTTTCTCCTCATTATAAGTGATGTATGAATTTGTCCACTTTCACTGCACAAAATCTTCACAAAAAAAAAAAAAAAATCATAATTGAGCATCAAGACCTGCAGTGTGAACATACCCTAAATGCACAGGTGTGTAACTTTGCGATGAAAATGCATGTGTGACAAACATTAGTTACTGGACTCCAGATGTCATCGCATTCAGGGAAGGACTTGCTTATTCTGCAAGACGATGGCAAAGCTCAGGTTCATGTTCTACAGCAGCAGCATTGTTGTCACCCATCAAGAGTTGTTTCTCTGTTCAGACTCTGTAGAATTGGCATCCACAGGTTTCCTCCCATCAGGCTCATTCTGGACAGTTGCGTTATGGGAAAAACTGCAAAAGAATGAGTGGAAAAGTCTGATCAGCTTCTGTGAAAAGGACGGCTTGTTTCTCTGGAAACTGTCGGGCTGGAACATTATTTTGGCCAGCATTCGCAGCAGTGAAACTTAAATGAGGTTTTCCTGAGTGTGGCATGGAGATCTCATTGCAAAGCTTTTTTTCTTATTCTGAAAGTGCCGTCTTGTTGTCTTAATCAGGCCTTTTGTTGACTCAGAAAGCCTAACCCGTAAAGTGATTTTCACCTGTGTGTGTATGTGTGTGTGTGTGTGTGTAATCACTGTGTCTGCAATGAGTACATTTTCCTCTCATTAGACGCTTCACTGATGAATCCACTCAGCTTGTTTTCTACAAAAAAGGCTAAAAGTCAGGAGCTCAGTCTTGTTTTGCTTTGGTTTGAAGAAGAGAAACAAATTTATCAGCTTCATTCTGAAATTTTTCATTTAACTCAAGTAAAACCTTGTGAATTGTTTGTTGCATTTGGGTCAACTCAGACTTTTATTTTTTTTTTTTAAAGCCTTCGTTCCTCTTCTTGAATGTTATTCTCTTCCTGAAGCCTGATTTATTGCAGACTTTACACTTGTTTTAGTCTGGTAAGCATTCTTATATTTTGAGTGGATAAAACATAAGAAAATACTCGTGACTTTGAGATAAATGCCAAACATGAAACCAAACTGAGAGGCCATAGAAGTTGCAGGTGAAAAGCTTTTCAGTAACTACCTGACAGCTGACATTCAGAGCATCCCTGACATTTAACTGTGGAAGTGGGGCTCGACAAACACAAACAGCTGATACGTTAATAAGTGGCTCAGTCGAGGTATTCAAATATCTCGCTCTTTCAGACTGCAATTCTTATTTGGTGGAAAGCACGCAGGCGGGAAGGTCAGCGATTGTGTGATTAAATGTCATTCAGGCGGGTGGGGTGTGGGTTGGAGGGACTTTTGATGCGGCTACCTGAGAAAATACATTTACTTATCTGGAATAAAAGAGATCATTTTTATACACCACTTAAACCAGTTTGAAATGAAACGGTCAAGTTAAGCTTTAAGTCAAGAGGTTTCAAAGAAATCATTTCGGACAAAGTACCTCAGTTTCCCAGGGTTCAGAAATATTTGAACAAAGTGACATGACTGTAAATAAAAAAATATTTTTTAACACTTTGTAGTCGATAACTGCCTGAAATTTGACATCAAATCCTGAGTTTAATCCCTGGAGATGCTTTGCTCGACTTTCACTGCAGATATGTTCAGTTTGTGGGTCTTTCTAGCTTCAGTTTTCTCTTCAGCTGCTCCACTGGGTTGAGATCAGCAGCTGACTTGGCTGTTGAAGAGTATTTTGTTTCTTTTCCTTCAAAGAGTCATTAGTTTTGTTGCAGTATGTTTAAGGTCATTATCCAGCTGCGCCTTTTCTAGCATTTGGCTGAATCTGAGCAGAGTATTGCGATAAACACCTTAGAATTCCCATATTTCCACTTCTGTCTTCAGTCACATCTCCTATAAACACCAGTGGACCTGTTCCATTGGCAACCACACAAACCCATACCATAACACTGCCTCCACCATGTTTGACACATAATGTGGTCTGTTTTGGAGCTGCTCCTTTCATTATTTATACTTTTCTCTTCCCATCGTTTATATACAAGTTTAGCTTTGTTTTATGTGAACAAATAATCCAATGCGAGTTTAATTTATTCCTTCATATATTTTAGATGTTTTCATGGTTTTGCACCTTGTTGTAAAGCCTCCGTATTTAGATTCATGAAGGCTCCTGATTGTAGATGTTGTCAGTGATATGTCCAACATTTATGTAGATTTTTTTTTTTTTTTTTTGCCTATTGATGGACTCCTTCACTTGTTTTGAGATGTCATTTCACTTTATTTTATCATCTTCAGTCAAACAGTTGCCAAACACCAACTAAACACCAACTTCTTTGTCTTGAAGTACAAATACTTTCCTTAAAATGGCTTTTATTCTTTAAGGGTAACAGCCATATTCCTTTGAAAACTCTTAAATTAATGCTGAGATGACTGACAGGGTCTTGTGCAGCAATTGTTTCAGTTAATGGATTTTTATGTAGTAAAAGAAAAGAAAAATCCAAACATTTCGACTCCTGTAATTGGCATTTTTTCAGTAACGACAGCAGAATTTCAACACTAAAGCACCAAGTCGCTGGTGCAAACTTGGAGGTTTTTCTATGTTTTTTCTAGAGCATGTCACATTTGTTCTAAACAAACTGTTTTTCCTTTGTTGGGGACTGTTCCTAGAACAGGAGTAATAAGAGAAAACAACTCTCATGCAAGCAAACTCGGGACAGTTTTCAGGTTGAGTTTCGTACATCTTCACCGTTACCCTCTTCCTGGATGGTAGTCCCACAGACAATAGCAGTAATTATGATGAGGTATCAAAAAATAAAGCTCTTGGGGGTGGATCCTAAAGTTGTAAAGTTTCCTATTGAAACCCAGAATGAGAGGCGATGTTTGAAATTGAAGCCAAACTCAGAAGACTAAAATGAGACAGATAGAAAAAATGGCAAACAAAAAAAAAGGAAACACAAAAGAAAACGAATGAGAAGATGAGACAAAGATGATGCTGCAAGAGTGAAGGAAGAACGAATCTGCCTGAGTATTGTAGTTAATGTAAAGCAGACAGCCAGACTGAAAGGAAAAGGGATATTTAGCTCAAAGAGAGAAAGATGACAGTGAAAAAAGGGGAGAAAAACATTTGCAGAGCCTCTTGAAAATGAGTTAAGTCCTGAAAGAACTTGTCAAAGAAAAAAAAAAGCTCCCTACCAGGAAGCCATGTCAGATGAAAACAGAAGGGAGAAGGGGAGGATGATGCGCATGGCATAAAAAGGAAACACCAGATGGATGATGGGAGGGCGTAGAGAGAAACGTCACTGGGACTTTCCCTCAGCTTCGTTTTTCCTCCTCCCATGTTTTCAGAGTGGGTGGTGGGCAGAGAGGAGCTCACACAGCAGACACACACAGCAGCTCATCACCTTCACTCAGCCGTTCTGAGCATCCCTCCAAAAAGAGCCAGGACTCCTTTTTACAAGGATACTTGCTCAGTTTCCAAATTGTGGAAGAAGACACTTTTGTGTGTGTGTGTGGGACTAGAGCTTTAAACTCCTCAAAAGCGCCTGATTTAGACTGTTTTTCCACTGAAAGAGCAACACTTTCATGGGATTTTCCCTCGCCTAAAGCCCCGCGGTCTGGCTGGCCTGTCTGAGGATCACTTCCCTACTTTTGCAGGATTTTTCGGTTGATGTTGTCAAGCTGAGGCCTCGCTGCTACTTTTTTTTTCCATTTTTGGAGATGAGATCCAGTTTTATGCAGGTCAAGCCTGCAGCTACACAGCAGTGCAGCGTGAGTGTTTAATGGCTGGGATTAGCGTGAATGCATGCATCCTTGCTCGTTTGTCTTGGCATCTGCTTTAGTTATGGGGTTGGTAGAGTGGATGCACACCAGGGCTTATCTTGGGTGCACAGAGTGGATTTAACTCTACTCTGAAATGGGAAACATACTTTTACTCCAACGATGCTGATGCTGATCTCATAAATTATGGAGCAAAGTGTTTTTTTGAAATGGAAAAAGGTGAAAAGCCTGCTTTATTCTCACTGGCATGAATTAATGCTGGTTAACCAAAGTGGATAAAAGGAGCTCCAATATTCATGAAAACTTCTTCCTGATTGTGAGCTAAATGAGCTCTCTGACACATTTCTTTCAGTTTGGTAATAATAGGTACAGTGGTGAAACTGTAATGGATGAGTATACTGCATTTACTCAATTGAAATTTGAAATTAAAGACTTAAATCCAAAGGTGTATACTATGGCTTAGTTTTTTCTTCTTTCTAAGTGAAATAAATGGGAAAGAAAAATCAAACTTTGCTTTCACCACTGAATAAAATAAAATCAGCACTTACTCATCACCCAGAAATTTAACTGTTCCTCAAAGTTGTATACTTCTAAGTTTATGCCATTTAAAAACTCTCATGGCCTTAAAGGGGCTTGGTGAGGACTGTATAAAGTTTTCCTCATTCACTGGGAATATTCTAGTCTAACCAAACTCATATTTCAGCCCAACAGCAGAAACCAGCGGCTAACACGTGCCCACTGAACCAGTTGTGAGTCCTCGCTAGCCCACAGCTAACGTTTTCCACTGGATTATTTCATTGCCTAAGAACGGTACATCGATGACTTTGACTTCGAGTCTATGACTCTGGAAAACATTCTTCAGAGGACGACAGGACACAGTTCAGTCTTTCTGGAATTTTAACAGGAGTTAACTTCTTTACTTGATGATGTCAGAGCTCAGCGAGGAGGCTAACGCCTATTCAGAAACATCTGCATTTTAATCAAACATAAAATAAACTCTGAACGTTAATACGACTCAGGGAGCATGGACTTCTCTGGCAAAATGTATTTATAACAGTAACTTTATTATGATTTCTTTGTCAGGTTTTTACACTTTTGTGTTTCAGCTGTGTTTATAAATAAAGTTTCTTGGTGGAGAAAAAAAAATCTCTGGAAATGTTAAAATAGGCTAAATATTGTTAGCTTAACCAGATGTTTGAAGTTAGAATTATATTCTCGCATTAAAACATTTTAAAACTGCATTCTGTTACACAAATGCGTGGTTATAATTTTTTTTCTTTAATCCTTTCTGCTCCACTTTTACGTCTGCTTCTTGAAGTGAAATACATTCTGGGATGATTTGGTCCTTTTTAAGGTCTCATAATTGATGTAAATTCACCAACCTTTATCAATATATTTTAAATCTATCATTCCTAAAGAGTACTTTTCAAAGTCACATCCCTTTACAAACTTTTTTTTTTTTTTTTTAAACAGTGGTTTAGGTTTTCTTGCCTCTACCCCTAAAAATGATCCCAGAACTTGTGCAACCACTTTTAGCATTAATAACTTGGATTATTCATTTCCCGATGACTTTATTGACCTCTCATATTGTTGTGGAGAAATCTTGGCTCAGTTAACTTTACAGTGAGGCTTCTGTTTATTTACAAGCATTCGTTCATCCCTGAGATCCCATCACAGCATCTCAGTCAGGTTGGACTTTCCTGAGCTCCTGCAACATCTTGATACTTTTATTTTTCGGCCATTCTCATATAGATTTGCTGTACTCTTGCATTGCAAAGTGGTTTTGTAACCCGTCCAAATTGATGGACAGGAACAACTCCTTCATTTAACTCATAGCTGCTGATTTCTTTCCTCACTGGCCTTGTGTTAACATGCACCTGAATGCTCCAGAAAAACAAACTACCAAAACCTTTGCTTTCGTAGAAATTGTCATATATTATAATTAAGCGCATTTGAAACACACTGCCTCTTTATTTTGGGCTTAGTTTTTGTTAAATAAGTAATGACATGGAGTGATGCGTTATATTTCTTGCAGGCAGGGTGTATAGTTAGTGGAAGACGTTGAAGATGTTTAACAACAAATGTTACTGAAACCTTTTGACTTTAAACACTCTTGTGCATCCTGCTGCTAGGTCATACATCCAAACATGATCAAAGACACGTCATTCTATTACATCCACAATCATTTCCACTTGAGTGTTTTCAGCAGAGATGCTCTGACCTCTCCAGCAGTAATTTCCTGTTGCTGTCAGGAGCCTCTTTAATTAGTTAGAACCACTGAAGTCTCAGCATACCTCCCCCACCTCACTCTTTCCCCCCTCGTCTCTTTCACTTCTAAATATATCACTCCTCTCCAGCTCCAGGGACTCCTGCACGTGTGTTTTGGAGCATGCTTTGTCCCATGTGTGCTTGCGCCGTTTGCACATATTGTTTTGCTGCAGAGCGTTCTCTGTGCACGCGTGTGGAGCTGTTTGCATGCATGCTTGAAATGAAATATTCAGGTGATAAGCAGACACTCTGGTCCTGGAAATCTCTTTTGCCATCTCCTTTCTGGCTGTACTTACAATTCTGTTGCCGGTAGTCCCTTCAGTAATTCTGCTTTTTGCAGCAGCTTCACCAAAAATGAAAAGCTGTACAAGGGACAAGAACTCCCACTGCAAAGGAGCAGAGTATGAAGAGCAGAGAGTTGTTGCCCACAGGCTCGAGAGTACTTTGTGCATTATACATCAACCTCTTTCTTGTGTTTTTTTTTTTTTTTTTCCCCCACCCCCTTCCCTCTTCCTGCTCCATGTTGCTGCAAGAGATATCAAAGGCGTTAGTTCTTCTTTAACCTCAGCTGGATCCATTTCAAGTTGAATGGTGGAACGAAAACAAAGGAGACGACTTATGTCGGCTTTGGCCAATACAGTCTTTGTTAAGGTTTGGGTCTTAAGGCTCTCAGGAGCAAACAAGACACTGGAGACACTCAAGAACTGAAAATGGTGCAAGTGGTTTGGAAGAAGGGCTGACATGGCAGATTTAAAGAAAAAAAAATGGGTGGGCTGCGTTTAAAAGTAAGCGCCTAACTGGCAGTAATTAGTTGTCTTTGTGTATTTATAGGTTGTCTCTAGGTCTGCATTGTCTGCTGAATGTCCTTACCATTGGTGTTGACAGTTGAATGACGGTAGAAGAAAATAGGTTTAGTTATCTTCTCTCCATTTTTAAGAGTGAGGAGCTTTGTATATATAATATAAAGCTTTTCAGGAGTAGCGAGAATCGGTATCACTTTGGTATTAAGTGGAAAAATTCTGAGAATTTTGAAAAGTAATTGTCAGCAATTTCACCTTCTGATACTTTAGATGTAAAATGTAACCATGTTTATATCCTTTATTTTTGCAGCATTGTTGTGAATATTGTACAGGTTCTTAAACCACAGTATGATCAAAGCCATTCACTGGAAATCTATAATAAGCTAATAAACAAGAATAAAAACTGATTTTAAAGAGAGCAGTATGACCTAGAAAGGATAAACGGTGTTGTATAACCATGGGGCATTTACTTGTAGCAACTGCTTTTTTTTTTTTTTTTTTAATCTATTGCTGGCATATTTAGCTTTCATCTCTTTTTATTTCAAAAGCATCAAGCAGACATAGAAATTAATTACATGAGGGTTAATAACTGCTGCTAAAGGCTAAAGTTAAGCAGGAAATCTCTGAAGCCCTTCATGATTTAGATGGTTTATTTTCCCAGTTACAGTTGTCAGGACTGCTGCTTTCCACCCTTTACATCTTCTCCACATGCACAGCTTAACCAGCAGCTAGAAAATTTTTCCCAAAAATTTTAAAAAAATATTGCATTGTCTGAATTATGTGAAGGATAAAACTTTTAATTTGCTGGTTTTCATAGCACCACCCAGAGCTGGAAGACATCAGCCCCACGGAGGAGGTGACGGACACGGAGGACAATGAGGAGGAGGATCTGGGCGTCCTGGATGACCAGCGCAGCATCATTCTCCACCTGCTCTCCCAGCTCAAACTGGGCATGGATCTCACACGGGTAACTCTCTAAACTTGTGACTTTTTACAAGAGAAGTGAGACAGGAATTGTAATTTTTTTGTGCGTCTCTTTCATAGGTGGTGTTGCCCACATTCATTCTGGAAAAGCGATCTTTGCTGGAGATGTACGCTAACTTCATGGCCCACCCAGACATGTTCCTGTCAATCACGGCCGGGGCCACAGCCGAGGACCGGATAGTCCGGTTTGTGGAATACTACCTGACCGCCTTCCACGAGGGGCGAAAGGGAGCTGTGGCCAAAAAGCCCTACAATCCCGTGTTGGGGGAAACCTTCCACTGCTCCTGGGAAGTCCCAAGGGACAAAGTCAAACCTTTGGTCAGGTCAAACCAAGGGCCAGCTCGGGAGCCAGGGAGGAGCCCCAACAACACACAGCAGGCTGACGACTCTCCAGGAGGCTGCTACAGAGTCCGATTTGTTGCGGAGCAGGTGTCCCATCATCCACCTGTGTCTGGCTTTTACTGCGAGTGTCGGGAGCGGAGGATGTGCGTCAACGCCCATGTGTGGACCAAGAGCAAGTTTATGGGCATGTCTGTAGGAGTGTCCATGGTGGGAGAAGGTGAGTTATCCCTCCATGAATCCTGTAAGGTGAAACTCACACCTCCCAGACCACGTAATTCTATGCAGTGCTGCATTTTCTGATATACTTGCATAAAGAAAACATATATATATTTCACAAGTCATTATTTTATTTACATTGACCTAAACTTAGTTTACCAGTTGGGTTTTAGAGTTTTAAGACAGTTTTTCCATCACAGTGAACTGAAACAGGAAGTGATGTCATACCCCTGCTACACTTTGATGTACTGATACCAAACTTTACGGTTAGCCTCAGCATTCTTTCCTAAAAGTTGTTTAATAGTTGCATCGATTGACACCTTGAACACTTTTAGAAGAATGAATGTGAATCTCACTTTCTGAACAGAGGAAAGGTGAGAAAGCTATCTAAATCTGATTCGTACTTTGGGTCATGTGATCGGTACATCCCCCATGATGGCTGCAGGTCAAAATCCCACATGTGGACATGACCAGGAGGAAGTTTAGCTGTCTTGTGGACGACTCAAGACTTTTCTAGGATCAGAGTGAGAACATAAATGGACCGTATTATTTAAGATATAATGGTTTCTCAGTTTCAACATTTGAATTGTTGTCTTTCTCAAATAATTTACAAATCATTGATGTTTTGTTTTTTGTTTTTTTGCATACGGATACCACACATTTGATGATGTTTGGATGTATAGCAAGAAAAATCATGCCGAACTATACGATAGTTTGGAGTTCAAAAGTTCAGGTTTTTTTGTAGCAGGAAGACACTCACAAGGATGTGATGATAAAACATGCATTTAATCATCACTCGCTTTCTTTATGTAACATAGAAATGATAGAAACAATCTAAGAGTTAGACTTCTCAGTAGTTTCCACTGACCCTTCCTGCCAAAGTCTACGTGACACCTTTAAGACTTCTCCATCAGCGCTGTTGTGTCACATACAGTTAATTTGTCTGGGTTGAGTCACCCTGAGTGGATGTGGAGGAAGTCCTTGAACACGACTGACTGAATCCATGACCAGATTCACAGGTGGCCAGACCACCAACCATCTGTTGTCCGGCTGTGACACAGCAGTTTGTCATGTCCTTAGGCCCGTGCTGCCGTCAGAGAACATGGTGACATTCACCTCGGGATATATTGATTACTGGATTTTCTTTTTCCCTCTACATTTATGCAGCAGCTGCTGTCTTGATAGCAGCTGACGCTGTGTTTTTGTGATGGGCTGTGAGTCAGCGGCAGAAAGAGAACAGAGCTGATGCAGCCTGATCGAAGCTGGAGTTTAGTCCGGCTGGGTGACGTTCGGAGCCCTTCACGGGCCCAAAAACATGTTCATACGAGGGGGAAAAAAAACTACTAATTATTAGTCTAAGTTCATAAATAAGCAGATGTAACTGACTGATCAGATCATTCAAGGCTGTACTTCAAACTAAACCCTATGCTTGAATTTAATTAAGATTTCAAAGTTGTGATTTATTGTTTTGACTTAAGTGAATACAGTTTTCAGTCAGAAACAGATCCATACTGAGAGAAAAGCTTTAATCCGGTTAATACAGTTGTCAGACAGGTCCCTTTTTCTAGTTTAGTAAACTCAGAATAAGCAGTAAACCTGGTTTTTTTGTTTTCAAAAAGTACAGTCTTTAATCACCATGGAAACCTAGAGTCTGTACTGAACCTGGTAGAGAAACAGGTTTTGTTCAGGTTGCGTTGAGTATTTTTTAGTCCATATTCACCAACCAACCTGCTATTTCAAATTATATATTAATTTCAATTTAACTGGGAGCTGCATCCTGTTGGATTGCAATTAAAACATACAACAAGCACAATAAAGTGACATCCACTAAAATATGACAAAGAATTACTTTAATGTGTAAATGGTAAATAAATAATATAAAATGTTGTATAAATGATAACCAAATAAACCACACTTGTTCAGTCTTATTCTAATTGTGCTCTTAAGGACAATTGGAGGTTTGTAGGCTCTAAGCTGTTGCACTTCTTTTTTTTTTTTTTTCTTTCCCAGTTTTGATTTCTCTGAGCATTGCAGAGTCTGACCTTGTGGGGTAACTTTACTGGGAGTTCCAGATCAGATAAACTGCCAAAATGTCTGCTTTCAGAGAGGTCTACATAACCGTGGATGATTAATTCATCCGGGGCTAATGATCACCATGACTTACTGCAACTTATCCCCCTAAAGCCTACAGAAAACCCTCACATGACTTTTTTTTTTGGTATGATTTATGTCAATAAATAATGGCACCGTGGGAAAAGTTATATGCTTTTTTAAGGCTCAGATTGTATTTGCCTCATAGAAAGATCCTCTATGATCACATAATTTTTAGTGTGCTTCTACAAGAAGGTTTAAAAACAAATCCTTGATTTAAAGTAGGCACAAACTTTTGCATGTGACTGTAGGTCACAGATATGCATGTTTACGTGCAAGGCTCAGGATTTACTTGTTCAGGCTTAGATTCATGTTTAATAATTTTTCCATCACACAGCTCAACTGATCAGATGTCCGAGCCATTGTTTAGACTCTGAATAGCATGTCTCTCACAAGTCATCACTGTCATTTTCTGCTCACAATGATGCCAGATCATATCTTAGCCTGCAGCCATTCTGCTGTGAAAGAACCCACACAAGTGGTCTCTTGTAAACATGTGATTATATGGTAATAACTGAACACTATTAATAAGGCAGAAGTGACTTGTTCATGATGTTGGTGAGTCACATGTGCTGAGAGGATGTATAATGCTCGCATTATGGGAATCCCTGCGCAGAAAAAGTCCACACACTAAGCAGTTTGTATTATATTGGCAAAAAAAGAGACCCTGCTGCCTCACGTTAGGGTAAATAATGTTTTTTTTTATTTTTTTTTCCACAAATGTATCTGTCTCGGTGTTGATTAGAACTGAAAGCTGCTGTTGTAGTAGAGTTAAACGATTAAATTTCACATCCTGACAAAATGGGGCATTATTTTACAGTCATAAATTCGATGTGGTTCATGGATATTTGCTGTTTCATTCTGCGCTGCCTGCTGTGTTTTACAAGTGAAAAATGGAAATTATGCACTTAACTGTCTTGGAGGAAACATCCACATCCCAGGCCTGAAAATTAAATTAGCATTTATTACTTCAACAGCTGATAATATATTTAGATGGAGAGTAATGGTGTGGAAGTCTACTAGATCTTTCCTTACCTTAGTGTAACTTTTAGGGTTATTCAGGCTATGCCGCCCTGAGATGAGGTGAATTGAGCCTCTTCAACTCTTCTTTTCCTCTCCCAGGAGTCTTGTATCTTCTCGAGCATGATGAGGAGTATGTCTTCACGCTGCCCTCCGCCTACGCCCGCTCCATCCTCACTGTGCCCTGGGTAGAGCTTGGGGGGAAAGTCTCCATCAACTGTGTCAAGAGCGGCTACTCTGCCACAGTGACCTTTCACACAAAGCCTTTCTATGGAGGGAAGGTGCACAGGTGAGCGGTTTTCTCTTTGATTGAGCTTTCAAACATCTGCCACAGTGTGAAAAAAAAATCAAGAACTGGCTCTTATCTTTCACCTTGTTAATAAATCTTAAATAAACTGGAGATTATTCCTTTGATACTGCCTGGTTTTGACCGAAATAGGGCAACATATGGTTTTTGGAGCTATTGTAAATGCAGAAGTAGAAGTTGTTGTTCCTTGAATTACCACTAGGGGCTGGCTTCAAAATATGAGTCAATCTCCATTAGTGTTACCAATTCAGTGATTTTTTTTTTTCCTTCACTATATTAAGCACGTTTTCAAATTCTCTCTTGTGACTTTTTAAATAAAGGCTTCTAGCAACAAATCTAGTGACTTATTGGAGACTTTTAGCAATTCTAATGTGAAAGCACGTGCATATCATTTTCACTCGTTTCTCAGTGGTTAGCTGGTGCATCCGTGGGTCTCTTCCTGTATACCAAAGAACTCTCAAGGCAGCCCAGTGCTCTCGTAGCAGCCTCTTACTGCTTCAGAAACAAGTTTACAGCCTGTAGCAAAGAAAAAATCACAGCTAACTTGTTATAACTGAGCTAGGATGGGCATGTTCCAGGTGGTCTCCAGGCCTGCTCACTCCCCCCATTTGGACGTTTTTGGATTAATGGGGGTTGGGTGGAGTCCTCTTCTGGCATACTATGCTGTCCAAAAATATAAATAAATACTGGTTGACCCTCTCAGTCATCCAAAATAGGATGGGATGATACCGTCTGCATATAACTTTAACAGTTTATAAGCATGAAACCCCAAAAGGAAGTCCAGCTGTCATGTTTCAAACTTTTAAGGGTTCAAAAAAGAAAAAAAAAGTTCACTACAACTCTTCAAAAACCTGTGGATGATGTCACAGAGGCTTTGCCCACGGTGTAAAATTTTCTACAGTTTTTTGGCTTGATTTTTGGCAATAAGTGTGTTTCTGTAACTTCAGTTGTCTCTCAGAAACAGTTAAGAGAGGTTAACAAGAAGTCATTTCTTTATTGTAAAAAATGCAGAGTTACAGCAGAAGTCAAACACAACCCGACCAACACCATCGTGTGCAAAGCGCAAGGCGAGTGGAACGGCACGCTGGAGTTCACCTACAGCAGCGGGGAAACCAAAGTGATGGACACGAACAAACTCCCCGTCATCAGGAAGAAGCTGCGTCCCGTGGACAAGCAGGGGAGGACAGAGTCCAGGTGAGAGGGAAACCACAGCTGACTCACTGAACATGTAGAACAGTTAAGTACGTTTCTGTAAATGTTTTTTTTTCTCATCTTATAGGAGGTTATGGCAACATGTGACCAAGGCATTGAAGGAAGGTAACATGGAAAAGGCCACGGAGCACAAACACAGGCTGGAGGAGTGCCAGAGAGGGGAGGAGAGGCAGCGAGCAGCCGATAACAAACCCTGGACGCCCAAGTACTTCACTAAAGAGGTACAATCATGCAGTCTGACTTGATCTTTTCACATTTACTCTTCATTTACAGTGTAGTGCACTTCATTTAGTACTTTGAGAGTTTAAATTCTCAGTGAAATTGTTTACATCATCCAGTTCAAGTGAGGTGGGAAAAAAATCAAGCTTGTTAAACACAGAGTTGTTGTGAATTCACTCAGCAGGGATGAAATGAAGCAATGATCCTGTAAGACCAGTGTTTTAGAGAGGACTTTTTTCCCCCCAGATAAAATTTTGAAATCAATAAATTTATAACAACAAATGCATCCTGAACCAACTTCTGGTTAAACCTGAAAATTTTGGCGGTACCTGGTGTATTTTCCTGCATGTGAGGTGGGATTTCAACACACGCAGCCAGTTTGCACCATCTTTCTTGTTTTTATTGACAGGTTAAAGGAGTGGGTGGGTGGAGGGGAGTCTAGGCTACAAAAAACTTTGGTTTATCTGAGTTTGGGTCGGGAGAGCAGCAGTCTAAGAAAAGAGCCCCAGACCTCCTTCTTCCTGGCCACCTCCTCCAGCTCTTCTGGTGGAATACCGAGACGTTCCCTCGAGAGATATAATCTGGATCTACCCCAGGACTTTCTCCTAGTTGGATATGTCTGAACCGCCTCCCCAGGGAGGCTTCCAGGCAGAATCCTAACCCGATGCCTGAACCATCAATATACGACGTGATCTGCACACACTAGAGAGTAGTTCTTGTAAAATCTATCTGCAAATCCATCCAGTTCATCCTGAGAAACCAGAAGCCCTTTCATGACTTCAAATACTTCCATATCATCCAAAATAGGAATTAAAAGTATATTTTAAGCCTCCCAGTCTTAGTTTCTGCAGCAATCTGTAACTTCAGCTTCGGGGAACCTACCACCACTCATGCTAATTAAGATCTCAGTCACATAAACGGCTTCACACCGTGAACAAATTTAGCCAGAAGCTTTATACTCCACACAGCACAGACAAGTGGTTTTGGTTTTTTTTTACACTGGCTAGAGGAGATTTTTGAGAAGAAATACACTTCCTTGGTCTATTTAAATCTAGCCTGCTTTAGTTGGACACCACTGATTTAAATGAATTTGACTGGTTAGTTGCTATGATAATATCACTTTGATTTCTTCCTCCTCTCGTGCGCAGGGAGACGGTTGGATCTACAACAACCCGCTGTGGAAGTCGACCTGACACTGGAACAACACCTCTCTCTCTCGTGGACAATAATCCAGAACCCCGTTCTGTAGCGGGGCAGGGGGGCCGAACCAGGGCAAGAGTATCCTCCACAGACCTTCAGACTCACAGAGTGACCGAACGGAGACACAAGAGAAACAAGCAAGGTGCCAAAGGGATCTCCACTCTTAGAACCAGGAAACGGTTTGGGACTCATGGGACTGAAGTACATTTTTATAGTATTACTATTTAAAGTAGAACATTTGTATTTTTCACTTCGCTAAGGCCTTCTTTTGCACAGTATTGACGTTCGCCACTTGTTTTTGTTTTACTAATCAGTTTGTATGTTTCTCAGACATCTACAGTGTTTGGCTTTTTAGCTTTAGTCGGATCAGATCTTCTGTTAGGGGCTGGGTGATATACCAACATCTGTATTTTTTTGGCAGCACATTGAGCTCCAGACTTGCTGACAACTTCCCCTCATTGTTTGCAGTTCAGCAAATTTCTTTTCCCCACCTCTTATAATTATCTTGTTTAAATTTAGTGGACATATTGGACAAAAACTGGCTGTAGAAGAATAACCCCATGTTCTCGCTTTGTCTCGCTCTGGCCTGCAGAGCATCAGAAGCTTGGCACATGGGATCTAAAATCCTCAGTTTCCCTTGATTGTGTAAACTCTGTTTTACTTAGAAGAACAGCTGAAATCTCTTGTCTTGACAAGGTCATTTTTAAATTGACTTTCCACCCATCCGTCAACTTCCACTTGTCCATTTTCAGGGAGCGGGAGGGAATCAGTCAAAGCAAAGAAGCATAGACGTTCTCCAGAAGTGTTAGGGAAAACTAATGTTGGGAATTCAGTTGTATTAAAATACAGTTTATAAGAGCAGGGACGTTAGAAGAGAAGCATGCTAATAACTCCTGACTCTGATAGATAGAATGAAAATAATTGGACTGCTCCACTTTACTCTTAGGGTTGTCGAATGTCACTCCTCAGTGAGTAAATACAAATGAGTAATTGTTTTTGTGCCTCAGGTTTATCACAACAAATGAGTAATAGTCATGTCATACCACATATAGCCTGTTAATAATACTCAATAAGATCCTTGCCTACTTACCTACTTGTAGCTCCCACAGCAGACTTCTGTCTTCCAGTGGAAAAATGCAAACAGCCGTTATTTCAGAAAAATAAGGCAGTTTTCTCGAGCAAGTTTTATTTGTGAAAATTTCTCAGCAAGGCAAGTTAAAAATGTAAATAATGATACATAAGTTAGAGAACAAAAGTCAGCTCTGGTTTAACATAACTACCAAACCCACAACTCCTGGAGTTTAACTTAGAGCTAATCTTCAAACCGAACCTGAGTGCAGAGTTGGAACAAGGAGAACACTGACCCTGCAGAACCAGTAAAACCCACATCAGAGAAAAGTCATTGAGCAGTTTAGATGGAGCTTGGATCACATGAACCTACATTTTAAGGAGCAGTTGCACAGACCATCAAACATTAGAGGACATCCTGACAGCCTTAATATGAGCAGCTAAAATCTGTTGCATGATGTAATTTAACCAAAAGCCAAGAGATACAACAGGAACAACACATTATAACCAGTTATTAGCCTAAAACCAACATCTCATCTAAAGCTACACATGATACTATAGCCATAAACCATGAAATCAGACATCGGACAACTTACAGACTGGTAGTCTGCACTTCAAACCTGCAGGCGTGCAGGTGCTGCTGATTGGACCGATACATGTATTGATCTTAGAAAGAAATGAAGAATTATTACTGAAGAAATTCAAATTACAACAATGTTCAAAGATACTTGGATATATATCCCTCTCCTGAGTTAAACAAATAACTTAGACTAGTGTTAAAACTCACCTGTATCAGGTTTATGAAAATAGGCCAGAAGAAGAGAGACCTCTAGTGGATGTGGTTGAGTTTTTTTTTTTGTTTTTTTTTAGGCTGAACCTCAGCGGCAAAAGAGTATTATTTGAGCCTTCAGCAAATTACACAACTGGAACTGATTTACAGATACAAATCTATCATTTTTATTTCATCAATAGTTGAAGTAATTCCCAACTTTTGCTGTCTGAATGAGAACAGTAGAGAGATCACTGTGCCTGTACTTTTCAGGCACTAATTTAACACTGTGGATCAGTAATAAAAATTATTATTTTTAGCTCCAAAATAATAGTTTTGTAAGTAGTATATACTAGAAAACAATCATATATATATGTATATATATACCATGTACCACATGTCTGGAATTGTATTGGTATATTTATTTTGGCTATATCGCCCAGCCTTAGTTTCCTGTAAGACACCATACTGTAGCTATAAGTGAGTTTGTTTCTAAATCACTTTTATCATCCAGATAAATCAACTATTTTATACTGTAACTGTGGCTTTTACCAACTTGGGGGGTCTCTCAGAGCTTTACAGAAAAAATAACTTGATTCAAAATATTATAAAACAAATATACTATGATCAATTATGTGTTGGGATATATTACACAGTATATTATAGAAAGCTACTATGAAGGTCCCGATTGTTTTGTCTACACTATGAATGTATCTTGGCACATTTTAAGAGTTTCCCAGCTTGTACTGTGTCCTACCACGTGTGCTTTTTGTGCAGCGCCCCCCCCCCCCCCCCCCCCCCCCC
>JAOWBL010000003.1:1982873-2010335 GCA_028564865.1 Zenarchopterus dispar
TCTATCTATCTATCTATCTATCTATCTGTCTATCTGTCTGTCTGTCCCCTTCTGTACATAACTACTTTTCTAATCCTTCTCTTAACTGTAGATCATCCAAACACCACATTTATTTAGGTCTTGCTGCTGTTTGCACATCTGGTTAGATGCTAACTGCATTTTGTTGCCTTTCATCTTGCATGAGTAATGACAATGAAGTTGGTTCTAATACAATTATGTAGGAAGCCAAGGGGCAAAGCTTTTACTCGTCGGTCTGTGTCCCTGCCCTGATTTACGATGAAAAATCATCATTAGGCATTTTTGTTTTTAATAGATGGAATAAAACAATAATGATGGTAGCTATCCCACACTGGTGACATCTCAGTCCCTCTGTTACCTCTCACTTCAACTTCTACTTTTCCATTTCTGTGATTGGTAGCAAGTATCAGTGGGACAGATTAAACAGTACTATCATACTTATTATTAGTGCACCTAATTACTGTTATAATATCGGATAACATGCTGTTAATGTAGACTACATAACTGCTGTTCAGTTAAACAAATGTCCTGCTGTCGGACTGAAGATTGACGTTTAGCTCCTCTCAAAAGGAAGAGGCTCTCCGTGATAGACCATGTGACCTTGGATAGTAAAACAAAGCCAAGGACTCAGAAACGGCGAGCAGCAAAAGGCATCTTTAAACAAAAGGTTCAAATAAATAAATGCATGTGATGTGGGCATCTCTGGAGATCACTGAGCAAATATTCAAATATGGCCCCACCACCTTGTCAGTAATTCATCTAGTGTAAGCATTTCCGTATGCTAAGTATTCCCTCAATGTATTTCTAATTTAATTCATGCAGATTTATGGTAAACACTGAAGTGGTTGCAGAACGTGCAGCTGGTGGTGAAAAATTAACTCCGATCGGTCATGTTGCATCAAAAAGTGAAGCTGTACCCTTTAAAGCAAATGAAAATCATCCTTCTGCTAATTGAGACTGAAATCTAGTAATTCATATTTACACAACACAAATACAGAACATGCAATCTATTTATCTGCTGAAAGGCTTTTCAACTGAGTTAACCTTAGTGTAGAAAAAAAGAGAGAAATGTTTTTAATTTACATTCATTTAACGGTTTGTTTAACAGTTAGAGTGCACATTAACAAGTAGTCGTGTCAACTCCACACTCAGAAAGCTGCTTTTATCTGTTGTTGATGAAAAATTCATCCTGAAAACAGAACATGAGGTTAATGCAAAGATTATGAGTTTCTGAGATCACGCAGAGCGACGGAAAGACAGCAGGGAAGAAAAAAAGGGAAAAGGGAAGAGGGAAGCCATTAAGTGGACAGATTGGTACCAGACGGCAACATGTGACAGCAGACTGAAGTACAGTTCAGGCTCAGGACAACAAGGTGCGCTTTATTTTTAGTTCCCTTTCTATCGGGGTTTTTATAGACTGCCAGCTCACAACAGATCCCGTCTCCGGAGAAAGTGGACGCTCTGAGTTCAGTTAAATGAGGTCCGGGTCAATCCGTTTCAGCCCAGCTATGATCCAGTGACAGTTTTATTTAATACCAGTGCTTGAGCTGACGAAAAAGAAATGTTCATCTTTTAATTTTTATCTAGATTCAGTTGTTTTTACTGAGCGTGCATGTGGTGGCAGATAGTGAAGAGGAAGATCCCGCTGCTGAATTTAGAGCAGAAATACTGTTAAAACACCTTTTTAGGCACCGTGAGACGTTGTATGAGAGAAGGATCCTTTTTTATTACTTCTGTGCTTGTTCCGTTTTTTTCTTCACAACATTGCTGTTTTTAAACCCATGTTTTGTTTGTTTTGTACAGCCTTATCCCTCGTGCATCCCGTTTCGTCTCTGCTTCTCGTGTGGGAGCTTAGGTGTTGTTCGTGGATTTTTTTTGTTCCTGTTTTTGCCCGGTTTCTAGTTTGTTTCTGGTTTCTGTCGTTTGTTTTATGTTAGAAGTTATTTTTCCTGAACTTCACACCGTTTCTGACATTATGCAGCATGTAAGTGAGTGTTGTTTAGTTGACTGACGCTGACAGATTGTGTGTTGGTGCAAACATATGTTTATAGATCTGGGGACTGAATCTTTGATTTCAAGAACACGGACGAGATCGATGGAGTAAAAAGTAACTTCAGCGTTATTTTACCTCTTGACTTATTGCATTGACTTGTGAGGTTTAAGGAAGTAGATATCATCTGTTATCTTATGCTTAAATCTTGTTTCATTTTCATCTTGCTTCATTGTTTTCAGTTTGTCAGGCGTAAAGGTTTTACCTTTCCTTTTCTCATTCCTTCAGTTTGACCCCCACTTTCTTCATTACTACCTCTCTTGTTTTACTCTTTAAAAAAAGAAAAATTCTTTCCAAGATGATTTTTTTTTCTTATCTGTTTGCATTTCTCATCTCAAGATGACACTTGTGCAAGTAGGCAGCCTCTCCTCACACCCATCCTGTGCCTCCTGAAGTTAATACTTCTCTTTTGGTCTCCATGGTGATGATTACGGGTGAACCGGTTTGCAGAAATGCAAAAAAGTTCTCACGTGTTGGGGTTGCAGGAGGAGCGGCTCTGAAGACGTGCAGACCTTCTATCGGAACCACAGCAGGAAACTGGAGGAGATGTACTGGTTTACAGAGGTCTGTGTTCACATCTTCACAGTGGAGAAAACCACACGGGCAACTTTCAGACTTTTTAAAATAAAAACCAATTCAAATGAAAATCTTTTTTTGTCTGTGTCAAATCTTAATTGTTATTGAAATGCACTGATATATTGACTTTACCGGTTGATTTTTATTTATTTATTTTTTTGTAGCCTCCACATCAACGGTTTATGGTGTAATTGATATCACATAATACAGACCAAACCATTGTTCCCTGTTGTCTTAAAAGAGCGGACTAAGAGAAAACAACAAGCAGCTACACACTCAAAGAAGAATAAATACTAAAGAGTTTTTAAATTAAACATCCTGATGTTCTGAATCCTGACTTGTGTGGCCAGAACAAACATCTATTTGTGGTGAGTATTATAACAAGTACTTCCAGATCAGAATTAAATGTATACATCAGAGGACAGGAGACTTTTTTTTTTCCCAGAGATTTCTGAGCACTTATCAATCCCAACAATAACATAAATTAACAGTTTCTTACCTGTCCACATATGAACACAAGACTCTCGTGGGGATGGGGATATTTCAGTGCATCCCGGACACCTGTGTAGGTTGTGGACCAGACCAATGCCTAGGGGATCTTTGACCTTTTTATGAGCTGTTAAACAGTTGTTGCCATGGGGACGTGTGTTCCCTCTGCAGCAGTGTTTCTGCTCAGTAAGCGCCCAGATCTCAAGTTTCACAGCAGAATCCAGTCGGTGGTTTCATTGTTGTGGATGATAAAATGCAGTAAGCTACTGATGTGAACTTTGGAGACCACCTGAGCTTGAAGGTTTAGACTTATTAAAGCTGAGACAGCTCCAGTTTGTGGCTCAGTGATCAGTTATCAAGAAAGGTTTCATCATTTATGGTAAATATATTTAATTAATGATCAAAAATCAGATGCAGTTTTTCATCTCAATGCCCGCAGCCTAAAAGCCATGCTATGTAGCAAAATCATATCTGACCACATAGGGGTGTCTAGCTCTGTTTACAAGTGAGCCACTGATGCTGCTAATGATGGGATGTGTGATGTTGCATAAAACCACTTCTCTTCTAAGTCACTTTAGTCTTTGAATCAACATCATCTGAATGCTCATCAGAATAAAAATGGAAAAGGTTAGTACTCAATATTCCCACACAGTTGAAAAATGGTCTTGCACAACTGATGTTTGATGCTTTCTTATTTTTTTAATTTTTTAAATTTAAGTACCATTTTCACAGGTGGCACATGTGTGAAATGAGCCACAAGATAAAAATGCAGTGGATTGAAAACAGCAGCACATAACACAAAATTGCATTACATATATTTTTTTTATTGTGATAAAAAATGTAATTATGTATAAATTATAAATAATGGCATCAATCCACTGTTTTCTCTGAGCAACAGCAATGACACAATGGACAGCGCTGACAAAAATGAGTGGCATCTGAAAGCTCATTCTGCTCATGAACTTGATTGGTCTCTAGTTCCAGATACTCATGTTTACGCATGTCAGATGATCCTCTGCTCCAACACACCTGGCTTAAATCATTAACAGGCTTCTGCAGTCCTCGATGACATGTGGATGGGATCTGTTCATTTAAACAAAGTGTGTTGGAGCAGGGAAACATCTGAAACACATTAAACATGCAGGACGCCGTGGCCTCCGGGACCTGGATTGGGAGGAAACTGTCCTACATAGTGACTGAGGACTAGTGCACTCTGAAGTACCTAGCAAATGATTTTTGAACACATCCATAAACCTTCATGTGATATGGTGCCCCCATGTGGTCAACAGTGGTGTGGCTACACAGAGTGGCTTTAATACATTTGAATAAAGTGTCCAAGTGTGCACAGTCTGCATCACAAAGACTTGGCCTCGTGGGAAGGGGAGAGAAAAAAAAAATCTGTTTTACATTCAGCTGGAGATGATGTGATGATGGAAGACTTTAGAAACACCATCTTTACTCACCTAAACTAATCTTGATGCAAACATTCAGAAGAAGGGTAATGCTGCCATCAAGTGGTTTAGTTTGCAATCACATGGAATTAAATGCAAGGAAAAGGTGAATGTACTCAGGTAAATGCTTCATTAAAAAAGAACTTACACCCAGGTTTCATTAAAGTGTATATTTAAAGATGGCTGAACAGAACAACTATGTAAAAATTTAAACTTTGAAGGTTTAGCAGATACAAGTGGAAAGACTACAAATGAAAACCGTTCAAGACAGAGGGCACAGAATTGCTCAAAAATGAGTACTTGTAATGAAAAGTTAGCACACAATGGAAAAAAATAATCGGGGAAAATAACTTTACATCACATTAAGGCTTAATATGAACTCCGTCCTCTTACAACATACGGGAACTCAACGGGCACAACACAGTTTTAGGCGTAGTGTAACAATAACATGGCATCACGCCAAATCTCTAAACCCTCAAATAATGACAGTCTAAGAGGAGGGGAAAAAAGAAATAAAATAATCAAACGCAGAGAAAAGCAATTCAGACAATTCAAAGAAAAACGGTTGAGGGAATAAGTCACCTTCTGTAAGACGTGACGAAACAAATGCAGATGTATGATGTGTTCATGTTTTGATAGAAAATCGAAGAGTGCACATACAGAAACTTTAGTTTTCAGACACGAGAACAGTGCAGTGTCCTTGCAAACAAATGGATCCAGAGCTGTGTCCCAAAGCTACACAGAACACCTCAACTACGAACACTTCAATCACCTGAAAGAAATATAGTCAACAATCACTTTTATTACCAATTTCATTCATTTAGAAAGTAGAAAAAAATTAAAGCCACATTCAGGATTTTAATTGTTGGTTCAGTTTTGCAGAATTTTGGCTTATTTTATTTCAAGTTTGACCTGATAATTAATTGAAAAACAGAAAACTATAAATATGGTGAAGAAATCAGAGTATGCCCGTACATAATAGATGACCAAAGCGAGGTCAGTGTAGCACCACCGGTTGCTAGGAGCTAGCTCCCACCAGGGCTCCACACAGGTGGTGAACAGGCAAGTTTACCCCAATTATGATTAGCTTGCCAGTGGTGTGTACTTCAAAGTAAAAATGTATAAAATAAAGGAAGAAAAGCGATCTACTCCTCTGCCTACAAACCAGAAGGTGACACAGTGCCTGAATTTGTATCAATACACTTTACAAGACTATGCTGATAAAAGGTTTATAAACTGTTTGAAATGAGGTTGTTGAAGGGATTGTAAATTCTTTACAGAATACTAAGTTATAATCTATTAGTTCAAAAAAAAAGAGGAAAAGTTCATCAACTTTGACCTTCTGGATCAGTTTTCTACCAATACAAATGGAGAACAGCTGGGTTAACATGGAGGCAAGCAAACATCAATATTAGTTAGTTATAAGCCATTTATTAGACTATTAGTGTCTTATAAAGACCTTACAATCTAAGAACCCTATTTATCAACTGTGTATAAAGCATAATCCTATGGTCAAGTGTTTTATATCGATATTAGACATATTGGGTACATTTTGGAAAGATTACCAGTATCACTGGTGAGTGTATTTTCAATTCCAACTCAAATGTTTCCTAATACGTTTATAAAAGGATTGTTCTTTTTTACACATTTTTAACGACAGCTTATCAAAGAAATATTTCTTCTTGCTTCATGTTTTTTTTTCCTCCAGACATTAAAAGTAGGGTAAAAGATTCCCGCTTCCTGTTTACAGTACCAGGATGAAGCCAGATTTTTTTAATGTTTTTTTTTTTTTTGTAATTACCTTTTTAACCATGTGTTCACATAACTAACGGATGGTGATGAAATACTGACTTAAAGTGACAAAACTGCTCTGGGTAAGAAACTGTGTGGAATTCCTTACCCTACCTTAAATATATATTTCCCCCTCCTCTTTTTTATTTTTGTTTTCACATTAGCTGTAAACTGCAATTCATCTTAAATACTAACGGACATCTCAGTAAAACTGTTCAGCATGTACACGGAGGTACCTGGAAGTATGCTGCATATGTTTGGGACACAGCTACTGGCAACTCCAAAGACCTTAGTTCATCTGCTATTCCTGATCCCTCTGACGAGACTCCTGACCTCAGCTGGTCCAGCCGCTCAGTGCGTTCAAATCAACAGCCCCTTTCACTGTTTAACCAGTTTCCAGGTATTTTGTAAATTTCCAATATCCAATACCTTATTCTCGCCAAAGGAAACAACCCAGCTACAAAATGAATGATGAGATTTAAAAAAAAAAAAAAAAAGATGTAAACAGTCACACGTTATTTTAGGTGATCGTGACCAGAAATGAGGCACTCTGCTTCGCTCACTTACACTCGAGACCTCCCCCTTCAGGAAGGGCCCATTTCATTTCTTTTTTTTTTTTTTTTTAACACTTAATCACTACTTTTTACACACTGTTGTTTGCTTCCGTCTTCAAACCTTAGCAGCAGAAAAAGTACAATCTATGCAATCTGTGAAAAAAATGGGTAGGGCATAAAAATTCACATTCAAATTCATTCTTTTAACAAAATCTCGAGCCCCTTTGTGTAGAATTATTGCATTCACTGTTCTATTTGCAGTCATACAAAAAAAAATTATCAAAACAATCACAGAAAGAAATTAAACGTAAATCAAGAACTGCATATTTAGAGGTCACCACAATGATCCAATATATTACCATCATTTTAGAGATTTTCTTTATAGAACATATTTACATACCAGGCCAATTTCCTTTCTATACAATCTGTGGAAAGAGAAGGGTCGAGGAGCCGGGAGGAAATAAAAGAGGAGATGATGACGGTAAAAAGGTTAATATTACAGAGGGGCTGTGCGTGGACGGTGACGTTCCTCCATACCGCATACTGCGCTTTGTACACGTGTCAGGAACAAAGTCCTCTGCTTTCACCACTCCTCACTCTCAGCATCGAGCTCGCGTGTCACCAGGGAGCAAGGTCAATGGATCTTTGGTGCAAATGTTCCTCGTCATCCCCTGTAACCCCTTTACCTGATCCCCAGACCGACAAGCAGTTAATTAACTTACCGCAAGTATCAATCAACTCTGAACGTTTTAGAGCAGCCCTATGCCTCGCCCACATTCAAGTACAAAGTAAAAAAAAAACAAAAAAAAAAAAACATCAACAACCCCAAAACAAACATAGGAGAGGGGGGGGAAAGCAAGACTGACGTCTTCAGGGTAAAACAGACTATTCTGGAGCAAACCAGATGTGACACCTCCTCAACACACGAGGGCACTCGAACAAGAGGCACTCAAGAGCGAGTGCAAGGCGAACGGCCCCCTGTGTTCTTCTTCATTGGTTGTTAGAGGTTTCTTCACGTTTGGGTTCAACATCAGTGTTATTTTTTCAGGAGTTTCTTGCCCTTTTTTAGGACAAGCTTGTTCTTGATGTGTCCTCGCTTCCTCTTGGCAGTCTGGTCAAAAAAAAAAGGAAATGTCAGTCCACCCTGAACATAAAATCATTCACAACATATCAAAAAACGTCATGAAGTGATGATTTAAAAAAAAAAAAAAAAAGCATATTGTATACAAACACTGATATATGATAAATGTTTGTGAGGAAAAACGCCTATAAAAAGAAACAATACTGAGCCTCAATACAGACGGGAAGCTGGAGATGCAGCATAAGAACACAGTCTGATTATTGCTCCTGTTTTCCTACCACCCAATGTTTTAATATTCCCAGCTGATGAATATAGCAGCATTCACAATCATTATTTGCGGCTTTGGCTATAAAGAGCATTTGGAACTCTGTTTATAAAGTTTTCAGCTGGCGTTAATGGATTTTACAATGACAATGGGGAGAAGAATAAAAGACCAAGCCATTTATGTTTTTGACAGATTAGAACAAGATTGCTGTGTTATAACGTGATGTCATTCTAACACACCAGTTGTAGACCCCCGTTCGCAAATGAGATCTGATGTGAGCCATTAAAAAGCCATTTGTTTCTGTGACTCGTGATCACCATCAATGACGTTGATGCTAAAGGTTGACCAATGTCGGCTTTTTATGGCCGATGCCATCGCAGGAATCAGTGCAGCTGATGGCTGATTTGTGACTCTTTTTTGTGCCAAATTTTTTCATTTCTTTTTTATCTTATTACAAGATATAACAGTTAAAAGGTGGAGTCAGAGCCGCCTGGAGCAGAGGATGTACTTCCTGAGACAGCTCAGGAAGGTTAACCTGCCTCGGAAGCTGCTGATAACCTTCTACTCTGCTATCATCCAGTCTGTCCTGTGCTCCTCCATCATTGTCTGGTTTGGATCGGCCACCCAACAGGACACGTTCAGACTGAAATGGACAGTAAAGTCTGCACATCGGGGCTGACCATCCCTCTATCCAGGACCTGTACAGGACCTAGGTACAGGTCCTGGACAGGCAAGGAACATCACTGAGAGTTCCTTGCACACAAACTTTTCAACCTTCTTGCATCTGGTAGATGCTCCGGAGAAATCGTGCACCAAAACCACCCGTTACAGAGACAGTTTCTTCCCTCAGGCTCTTGCTCTGCTCAACTTTCAGCAGTCATAGAAACATGAATATTTGTGCAAAACCTTCATGATTGTAAACACTGGTTCTGTCTTGTTTACAGTGTGCATATTTTTTGATTGTTGTGGCTTTTTATCCGTTTTTTTTAACCTTTAGAGAAAAAGTCTGCCAAATCAAATTCCTTGTTTGTTTGCACAAACCTGGCAAATGCAGTTGATTCTGATTCTCATCATTTCTTTTTCTCTTTGCTCTTTTTAATATATCAAGACTTGTTTCCACTGTTATTAAAAAAACAAAACAAAAAAACAAAACAAAACTATATTTAGTTTCTAGAGCTGTAACAGTATGTTTAACTAACTGAACAAGCTCGAGCAGTAGATTGGAAAAAGAGCAAATTCCAAAACATGACTCATTATCATTGTTTTTCCAGAGTGCTCCTTAAAAAAAAAAACAACTCTCTTCAAATGAATAGAACCCTCATACTTCTAAAACCAGTGGACCGAGTGACATAAAATCAAATCACCACATTTCAAAAAAAAAAAAAAAAGCCATAAAGGATGCTCCCTCTGACCTTTTTTGAAGTGTACTTCTGCTTGGGTACTAAGCTGCGCAGCTTGTGATCCAGCGGCTCTCTGTTGTCCAGGGTCTTCACCTTGTAGATCCGGACCAGCCAGTGCTCCGAAGTGAACGCCTCCTCCAGGTGATTGAACTTAATGTCCTTGTTTCCGATCTCGGCGTTGCGCGTCCGATCGAAGCCGGGTGGCGTTCTGAAGTCCAGCTGGGAGAGATACGAAGTAGTTGACTTAGTAGTTGGAAGTTTGAGGGAAATAACTTTACTGGATGAGATTCAGTAAATCGACGACCAACAGCTGGTTAGTTTGGCAGGTGGAAAAAAAAAACTAGTGACACTTTTGAAACAGGATGTTTCAAATTTACTTTAAAAGTCTGAGTGATACCACGCTCAGCAGGAATTTAAGTAAGTTCCAAAAATTCCTAAATCTAAGCAATGCCTTAGATGATATTTTCTTTCTCACATCTCCTTTTAGCCCCCTCATTTATTTTCCCTCTGCAACCATCGTCTAACATATCTCTGCACCTCCTCCATACTTTAAAGAGTATGAAATAGAAAAATGATTAGTCTTGTGTGAATGTAAAAGACTTGATTCTACTGAAAAAAGTCTTCCCTGCAAACTAAGCAACGTCTGAGTGAGGGTTTAATCTCGACACACAACTACAAACTGAATCCCCAACTATTCAATCCTCTGTTTATCAGATGAAGTCCAGCCTGAAAGTTGAACTGAGATTTGAACTGCTCACTTCACGTCAGCACATCATCCCCACTGAGCTGAACCATCCACAGCATTGAGGTGAGCATCTGAAGAGACAGAGACCTCATCAGTCCTCTGCTACCTGCCACAAGACGCAGGGGCAGCTTTCCAACACATCCGCCAATCCTTCACATTTCCTTCATCAGCTTCCCTTCCATCATCAACATCCCATCCCCCGCGCTAGTCCTTCAAATCTCCTTGTGCCTGTCAGTCAGTCAGCTCTGCTTTTAAGCAACGGTAACAAGACTCTTCCACCTCTATTGTTGGAAGTTGCTCATTATTGCCCAGGAAAGCTGCGTACTGCATAAAATACAACAGAGATGCCTTTTCCTTCGCTTTTGGCTTCTTGTCAGTTTTTGATAAGTGGAAGTCAGTCTTTGAAACTGTGAGGTGAATCATAACCAGTGCTGGGCAGTAAACATGTTTCTAATAATATTACAGCAATGTGTTACTGTAGTATTACTGGTAATATCTATCATATAGACTTGTTAGTGATCAGTATGATGTATTTTGGTGGGTGGGGGATAGATTGAATCAGAACAACTTCCACAGTAGCCTGGATGCAGCGTTAGGAATTTTAAGTTAACTAGTTTTGAAACTTGTGGATGAAAATAATATATGTAAAATTCAAACCAGTGATCTAGTTTGATTACCCATGTTTACTTAATTAGTGTTACTAAAAAAAATTCACATTGGCACACCTCAGTGGTGCGTCCTCAGTCCCATCCTCTACACCCTGTTCACCCCCGACTTTCCCCCATGCGGTGACATGCGATAAGAAATTTTCTATCTTACGTCCTCCTCAAACTGGCAGCAAAAAGCCTTTACGTTTCAACAAATGCTCCAGTTACGTTTACCGTCACCATGGCAACTGAAGCACATAGTCGATATGTCATTTTCAAGTTTTGCTACTTGTCAAAAAGTACTGTGTTGTTACTGAAGTCCATCTGTGTGGGTGTAATCAGATGCTTCCAAATCAATATTCAGGGTTTATGTTAATCAAGTGGCAATTGTTTATCAAAATGCAAAGCCTGGATGGTACTTTCAGGAATTAATATCTATAAATTATAATAAAACACAGTTTTTGTTTCTCCAGTGTAAAAGCTCTGTCAGACTTTGGGTTTAAATTTTAAATTACTGAACGTGATACAAGTTCTCAGCAAAAAGAGAAAAAGAGTCAGTGTTTGTTTTTTGTGATGTTAAAGAGCTACCAGTGTTTAGTTTAATTCCAACTTGTCTTCTCACCTGCATTTCACCAAATCGGTAATAGGACATCTTGTACATGAGGCAATTGAGCAGAGTTGGTGACCCGGCTTTGTCCACTCTGAACTCTCCCTGAGGCGTGAAGTAGTCACTCTCCTGCAGAGCAAAAGAACATCAGAAACAGAAGATAAAAGCATTAATAATGCCTAAAAAAAATTCTAATTGCATATTTAGGTCTTCAACATTGAAACTGAACTGAACTAAGAGCTGATTTATTATTTGCCATCAGTGATCTGAAACAAAAAGATGGAAATAATAAATAATTCTTGAAAATTAAAAAGTGAACTTGATGTAAGCGACGCTGCCATGTCCGTCTTTGTTCGATGTAATTGCTGCTTTTACATCTGACCTGTTTGTTTCAAACTGACCACGTATCCACACAAATCAACAGGTAACCATAGTAACACTTCAGTGATTGAGTGCAGCGACTTTCCACCTATACACCAGTCAGCAAAAATTACCATTAAATATGTGTGGAGCTTCTTTTCTAATCTGTGTGTTCTGGTTTTCCATCTAAAGATAATCAGCTATTAAAGCCACTTCTACATCACTGTCATTTATTTATAAAATTATAGAAACTTGAACAAGTCTAACAGTACTTATTTTCTAAGAAACATTTGCCTTTTTGTAGAGATGCTTGTTAGAGAGAATGACAGTTCTGAGAAAAACAGTAGAAATACAAAACACAGATCCAAGCAAACCATTGTAACCCCCATTAACAAAGAATTTACTGGAGAACTGCCGAGTTTCCATAGAGAGTGTCTAATAAACTGGAAAGTATGTTTACTTTGTTTGTTTGGACCTCAACAGCCCAACAGGAATGCAAAAAAGGCTGCTAAAACATCATCATGAGTTACTGGATGGAAACATGGTACCTTCTTCCTTCTTGTCCTCTTTTTTTTTTAAACCTCATTGTAAGTGCGTACTTTTGAAGAGGAAACACTGGTCTCAGTGCTGTACAGAAGTAAAACACTGAACTTCTGCTCCACTCACCCTGATGTCTTTAGGGTGCTCTCCCTCCGCTATCCTCACCATCCACAGGAATTTGTTTATATCGTCCCCCGAGTAGCCGATGACGCCTCCGAAGATTATTAGCACATAGTCCACATCTAGTGACCTCATGATTTCGTAGGCCGCGCTCTCATTGGACGACATGGCCTTCCCCACCTAAAAACAGGCGACATGGCGAGGTACGTGTCATTTACTCCCTGTTGCTATGGATGCTCCAAAGATGACAGGTAGGATGCATAAAGTCAGAAGAACTTTATCAAACAAGATTGTCTGGCTCATTCAAAGATATATATTTATACAATTGGCTGAATAACTTTTCAACTATCCAGACAGAAAGTCAAATATGTCAGAAATGGCGAGGTCTCACCAGAGCTATATGGCTGTTGTTCCATGTGTTATTATCCACCAGTGTGGTCCTGTTGGCCATGCCAGCTATCTGGTAACCGTAGTCCCACCACGACATCACACGTGCATGCTCGTCTGTGTTCTGTCTCAGCCAGTAGTAGGCCTCCCTGAAGTCATCGAGGATGTTACGCGTCCTGATGAGGACAAAAACGGGTAATCGTTTGAACATTTCAGTCCAGACAAGCACAAGGTTCGCAGAAGCCTCCAAAAGAAATGAAGAAAACGAGCCAGGCGGTTTGGTGATTGTTCTACATTTGTGTCAGAGCACGGATGACTGCGTGGATGTAAGCAAACTGACACAGTGCTCCTCGAGGCACGGTTAAACCATTTTCTGAGAAGCCCTGCAGCATCATTAATGCATGGATATGAAGTAGTGGGTGCACCGTTTACCTCTCGATATTTCCTCCCCATTATAGCAGCTTTTTTACACAGGCAGAGATGCTCCACATATGTTAACCTATAACATTGGTGTTTTGATAGAGCTTATGAAATATACATGCACCCTCAAGAACCTGCAGCTCTGTGCAGCCCTGCTTACATTCATATACGTTCTAATTTGCATGAACGCTGGAGGAATCAATCCTTCTGCTTTATGAAGCATCACTCCAGACTCTGCTCCTCACAGTTATTCATCATCCACAGAGGCAGTGTGGCTGCATGTGTCGAGCCCTTACCCATCGTGGTTGTATGAGGCCAGAACCACGCTGGGACTGGAGTAGGCGTTGCTGGTGACCCACGTGCAGTGGACGGCGAACATCATCAGCAGCATCAGCATGAGCATGGTGACTATGGACTTGATGTTCGGGCCCAGACCCTCCTCTGCTTTCTCCTGCTCCGACACATGCTTGCGCACCTTGCCGGCCTGCAGGGGGAGACAAACGCTTGTCACAGCAGAAAATTCTGAAGCTTTCCAGAAATATGAATAATTGAACAAGATGAATTATTAACTGGACTAAATGAGGAAAGTCTTTTCGAGCAACCGCAACTTTTTCTGTACCATGTGAAGTTGCATCAGAGAGAAGCATGAGATGAACGCTGATGAGTTAATATTATTTCATAGCAGAAGAAAATCATAAACGCAATGAAATCTATCTGTAATTGCAGCGAAACTTTGCATAATATTAACGCTTCCTGCGGGACCAAACTGCAGGCTGAAAGTTAACAAAGACAGACAGATGCATATGAGACACTAAACTCAACTTCTCATCGCCACAAACACTTCACATCGTGATTAAACGAAGCCTGACAGATGCGGACTGGAAAGTGGTGCTTGATTATTACAAATAATACGATATAATGCAATAACTGCCTTGAGTAAGTGAGCTGTTTTCATTTGATAAAATGTGTTTTGTAAAAAAAAGAAAAAAATCATCTCAATTAAAAATCTAACTAATTAGATGAAGACAGAACTCATTTAGATTACATATCTGATTGAAAAAAAAAGTCTCTGCATAACTATGGCAGGTTGATGATACTGGATGGTTTACGCAAGAAAAGCTTTAAAAAAAAAAAAAAAAAAAAGATTTGTTAAATAAAAACAATCGAGCTGAGCTATTTTTCCTTTTAAAGTTGGGAAGGAGAAGTTGGAAAAAGTAGTATAAGTGAGAGATCTTTCTTCAGATGGCCTCCAAAGCCACACTTTAAAAGAAAAGTGAAAAAAAAAAAAAAGAAGAGTGTTCACTGAGGAAACCGAGTTTGACAGACAAGGAAGCAGTCCGGCGACTTTACTATTTCATTAATTTTACCGCGGCGCCGCTCAAGTGGTAGACAGTTGTAGTCGTTCTGTCAAACTGTTTCTTTGTTTCCCCTTGAGATTTTTGTTTGGACTGTTTTTAATACGCTGGTTTGGATTCTGTAGTGCTTCATGGATTTTAGGATGGAAACGGCGGGAGTCTGATGTTTCCATGACGCAGCTGCAGGAGCTCGGTCCAAACACCAGCCTCTCTACGACTTTAGATGAGACAAAAGACTTAAAAACAGACCAGTACAAGTGGGACAGGAGTACTGCAGCTGTGGATAAGTTACTGTGAAGGAGCGCCAGTGCTACCTCCAAATGCTGCATGTGACAGCATCGGCACAGGCGTTGCCAGGCAACAAACATCCAAATAGATTCAGAGTAATTTCTGGATGTTTCAGCCCAGCTCTCTCTATCTTCTACAGACTACTTTTCAAACACTTTCAGCTAATCTTTATTTTAATTTTCACTTTCTTATATCTATTTTTTGGGACTTTTACATTAAAATAATATAACTTCCCTGTAGGGGATTATTTAAGTCTTATTCATTCAAATCACTTCTAAATGTCCCACGCAATGATTAGATAGTGTTTTTAAAGCTCTATTTCTTCTGCAGGTGATTAATATATATTTTCTTATGTTTAGATATGGAACCATTTAATTAAAAAAAAAAATCTGAACGATTAGAAAAAGATTTTAAAACAAGCAGTTTCATGTTTCTATGGGTTAATTTTTTAAACCAAGTATTTACAGGTTATGCAATTAAAACAGCTGAATATGAATCTGTTTCGTTCCCTTTTGACCGATGTTACTTTCCTCACTTGTTAATGAGCTGCACTGGTTGATTCTGAGAAACTGATACTCACTTCACCTCGACTGGATGACAGAGTTATTTTTCCCTTGTGATTTTCAAAATGACAAAAAATATATATATCATATCAAAGTTGTTGTATAAAAAGTATAAAAATGTATAAAAAGTTCCAGAAATAATAGTGCTCCTTGTTACAAATTTAGCCTCAAGAAAAAGTTACAAAATGCAATTAGGTGGCAGCTATCTGGAGAGTTGATATATTCAAGTTCATCAAATGTTCCTGAAACTGGACATGTGCACACGTTCATTTTGAAATCAGAATATTTGCAATTTCTGCTGTTTTACAAGCATTCATGTAACTAAAGAGAGGCATTTGGGGGGAAACAGACAGATGGAATTAGGGCTTAGTAGGAAACGACTATATTGTGCTTTCGCTCACTCTTATTGCCTGTATTAAGTATGAAATTCAACAGAGTGAGACAGCCGAGCACCAAACAGTTGCAGCTGAGTCATAGTTGAATCACAGTTTACCCAAACTGTTGAGGAGTCATGAGGGAAGCTGACAAATATGCAAATGAGAAATCCAAACCCCCAAAGGTGCTGTGAAAACGTGTGATAAAAACTTAGAAAAACATTCAGCATTACTTCATCATGACTGTTTCATACTTTTCCTATTTTTTTGTGTAATGCAAGAAATTTAAGAAAAGTACAGCAACATGACAATCTCTGATCATCGTGCTTTTAGTCCTGCCTTGTCGTAGAGGTTCCCAGAATTCCTTTTGTCGTCCTCATCGCTGCTGTCTTCGGCTGGAGGCTTCTCCCTCTTGGTGTCGTCTCCCATGTAGTGCTCGAAGACGCTGGAGAACGCCACCGCCGACAGCATGCACACCACCGGGGTCAGTGTCAGCATCAGTCGCACCATCACTCCAGCAAAATAGACCGCGCTGATGGCATACAGCGCCACTGGAAGAGAAACGAGGTCATGGGTAAAAGGTGTCCGAGGGGAGAGCGAGGGAGAGATAAAGGAAACAAAAAGGTCAGACGACGAGAATGTAAACCAGAGGTGCCAAACGAGAGCTGGAAGGAGATAAAGACGTGACAGAAAGAAAGAAAGAAACTGGGTTGTAACTCAGCATAAATACATCTCTGCTAACTTTTCAGAGCTCCAAATGGACAGAACATTGTTACACCTCATCCTCATCCTTGAAAAGTGCTGAACCAGCTTAACAGATGCACGACTAATCAATATCTGTAATAGACTCATTAAGTATGAGATGGAGAGACTGCAAACAGTCCCTGCCCTTGATCCCGGCTTTCCATCTGTAAATGTAAAAAGTATAGTGAAGAAGCTCCCCAAACAACTCTGAAGCACAAATAATATCATGCAAGTTAATCAAAGAGCAACACAAGGATCAATTAAAAGATCCATCTCAGCTAAAGTAAAAGGTTTTGACGTTAGAAAAGCCATGTCATGAACTGCTGGTTGTGAAAGCACAAAAAGTTCCATTTAATGCCTTCATGTAGCAGAAAGTTGGTGGATTTCCAAGCTCTGGATGGACAAGAGTTCATCAGATCGATTTCTAACTTGTCCAGAAAAAAAAAAAAACCAACAACTTCCTTTTGAAATAAAAAGTCAAAGATGGAAGCATGTGTCCATGACAACACAAAGTAAGAAACATCCAGCTATTGTTACAATTATGTCGACTCCTATTAAATTACACTAGTAACTAATAACCGAGGCTGATTACTCTCATTTAATAACTTATTTCCTTTAGCTCCTTTTTTGAATAATATGGTGATTGTGAAGTTATAAGTTCTGTAGTTGGAGAACATTTCTTGTTTTTCGGCAGGTTTTTAGTTCATGTGAAAGGTCTGCAGGGTTAGGAAAAGCCCACACTGACACAGTTGTTCTCGACAACAACTAACATTGCTCCTGCTATGAGAAACTTTTTTCTTTCTTATCTGCAGAAACAGTTGTAGCAACACATTCGTAAGTTTTCTGCTGCCTCGCACATTTTCGCTATCGACAGTTTGTTGCCTTTTCTGCTGAGAAAAGATCTTCATTAATGGGACACAGAAATATATTCTTCATCAAACAAAACACACGTAAACACTACGTCTACTGATTTCAGCCGAATATTAACATATTCTACAATATTTAATACAACGTTAACAATTGTATTCGATCATGTTAAACATTTGCAAGCGGAACGAGATACAAAGTGGACCCGGAGCTGTTTTGCATTTATTTTATTAAACCTCAGTGCAATATCCAACAAATTTAAATTTTGACCTCTCCCAGCGGAAAAGTTAAGAAATCATTTGCAGCCTCGTCCTGAGGGCAATAAAATCCATCTTCCCGTGTCACTCAAAACCCCACTTGTGAGATTCATGATGTAATCAAATGAAAATTCATAGATGCATCAGCCTGCCTTCCATCAATACCCCAGCAGAAATTACACGGCGATCCCTCATCAGAAAACGTAGTCTGAACCAGAACTGAGAACTTTAAGATTTGTGGGTAAACAATATCCACGTCGACCTGCTGGACGTAACACACAAATCTATCGGATCATGAGGTCTTAAAGACAGCTTTGTGCCCCAATGGGAATAACAGTTTTAAGAGTATGTCATGTATATATTGTAAAAAGTTTCCTACCAAATACGCGTTCGTCATTGATGTTCTTGATGCAGAACCAGAGGCCTGCTGGGAAGGTGCAGACCAGGATGTGGAGGTCAAAGAAGAAAGACACCCACGTGGTCGGTTGGTGCTCCGACACCGACGCGATGATGGGGATGTGGATCTTGGCGTATCTGAGGAGAGATGGAGGGATAATTAGGACGCAGTTCGCGTTGTGCACTTTTGGAGTGTTGAACAAACAACAAATCTCTCATTAAAGGGACGACGTCCTCCAAAAGAGAAGAAAAAGAAAAGGAGAAAGGAAAAGTCCCCAGGTGGCTCGGATCAGCAAATTTGATGGCATGAGGGTTAACTGGATTTGCAGTAATATCACACACACACACACACACACTGCGGAGCATTTTGGAGCACACACACAGGCTGTGAGGTGCATTATTCAACACGATCTGTGCCGCAACACACTTCCCACGTCGTCCCCTCAGGGATGTTGCAAGGCAGGTTTATATCCGCATCACAAACGCACATGAGCTCCACTGAACAAGTCTTACATCGACGGAAAGAGTGTGAAGGTTACGAGAGCTTACCCGGTGTCCCAGAGAGAGTAGAAACGACCACTCCACGGAGCGATGTATCCTACAAACAGAGGAGACGATCAATAAAAACACACTTTTCATTTCAGAATACTAAGAGTGTCGACATTCGAGCAGGAAGTTTGCTGAATTACATTCCTCAAAGTTGGGGAAGAGCTTAAAAACACTCATTTGCCGAAATATTGGCCGTCCTTTGTAAAATAAAAAAGTAATAATTCATATAGGGAACAAGCTGAGCAGCTTTGCATAAATAAAAGAAAACGTGTGACCTGCAGACACAGCGTGTCTCTGCAGTTCAGCATTAGTATTCACCAAGAAGGATACAGTAGAAAATTACTCTGCTGCAGGGCTCATTCCTGACTGTAAGTCTCTTTAGAAAATAATAATAACTAAATAAATTGTAAAAAGGCTTAAAGTTCAAGGCCAAGGGCCATCCTCGTTGGGCTTTTTTTTGGACCATTCAAGAATTATCTCTTTATGAAAAACTGCATTTGTTAGTTTTAAATTGATGGAAAATGACTTGACACTGACAGTTTTTGGAGGAAAAAAAAAAGAGACACGAAACGCCAAAGCTTACTCATAAATGCACTTTTTAAAACCAAGAAAAATCTCAGCAGGGAACACGTGTCAATGCTCAAAATATATTTTATAGATGCTACTTAATTAGTGAAATTGACTTGTTTATAAATCTAACTGGAACTCTTTAAGCAGCAAATTAGAGCATGCGGGGCATTTTAATGCGCGCTTCATGTCTTCTTTTGGTCGGGCTTTGATCTGGAATACATTTACATTCTGTTTCCGGGGGGCTCATTCAACCGGCTCAGCGTGAGCGTCAACAACACACACCCACATGGCCCTAATTAGCTGCCGTGCTCGTACCCACGTGAAGCACCGTCATGTCCATTGTACTTTTACTCTGGGGTTTCGATAAAATGAGATGTCACAAGGGTTCAAACTTAAGCGAGGTGAGCAGAAAAAGTGAAATGGAGACATTCTGATCTCCAGGTTGATTTAACCGATCAATGTTTGGCTCTGTGGTAAAAAAATACTGAGGAGAGCCACCCCGGCTACAGTGCTGCACAGACTCTGAGATCAAAGTCTCACTGGAGTGAGTGGGTTGGTGTGGGGTCTCGCTGAGAAACTGCACACCGCTGAGGCTCCATTCAGACGGCTGAGAGACTGCAATGTTTTTACTAGATGAAGCCACTTCCTTCGAATGACTGAATGGCTGTGTCTACATGAATCACTGGGCTGGAGCGGCGCATTAGATTTAATACAGCACAATCCCTTTAAAACGAGTTATGTCCTACAGTTTTGCATAATCTAGAGTGGCACAGTGATGTATTTTAACATTACACTGTTTACACAATATATGTACACAGAGATGTCAGGTCTTGTCCTATTGTAAGCTATTTACACATCATAAATATTGAAATGCAACATGAAAGAAGCAAGGCTGTTGGCATTATGTAAACGAGGACTCAAAATCGCTTCGCTGCTCGACTGTGAGGGTTTATGGACAAATTAATGCTATCAACATACACAGCAAAGCTTTATGTAACCTTTTTAAAAAAGAAATGTCCAGATGCTGCATTTGCTCTGTTAAGTCTGGACATTCAGCAGGAGGGAAATAAAATCAATAAGAGAGAGAGGAAGCAAGATCTGACACTGATCTAAAACTCTGGCAACAAACAAGCTGAAAGTAAAAGAGAAACATAATTAAGGACAAATTCAACCTGGTTGCAAAAACGAGTTCACGTGAAAGCACTTGGTGGATGCCCGTCCACATCTCCAAAAAGCAAAACTGCAGCATCCATTTCGCTTTATATTTATTTTGTTTATCATATGCCTTCCAAATTAAATTTCCAACAGAGTGCTTATTAGCAGCCCGCTGGGGAGGACTGGAGGTCAGGCCATCAGTGGGTAGTGGATGAGGATGCTGCAGTCTTTGACAAAGTTAAAACAAAGCTAAAAAGGTTGAAATCCCAGACTCAACTTATCACTGCACAAAAAGACTAACTACCTGACAAATCTAAGCCCAACAGTTTCTTACATGAAGGCTCCGTGATGTCCTTTTTGGCTAAATCGCAGTTAAACTAAGAACATCTGCCTTTTCTTTCTTTATACCAGACACAATCTTGTAGTCTGCATAATTTAACAGTGGAGTCTTAAACCACAGTGATTCCTGCGAATACAGTAGCTTCAAAGCTGACAGTCAGAGCAGAAAAGCAGACGGCTATAATGCAGTCCGTCACAAAGAGGAAGAAACAGGAAAAACAACCAAAAATCAAGAATTGTCCACTGTGAGCTCTGTCTTTTCAGCAGCAACTTAAAAAAAAAACAAAAAACAAACTAATGAACTGTCTTCCACACAGAGACCGACAGGAAAAAAAAAGAAAAGCCCTTGGCCTACATTTCAAATTGTTCCACATATTGTAGAAGCATTAAAGCTGCAGGAGGAGGATGCATATCTGAGCAGATGCAGTCCCATGCTGGGACCATTAGTCTCCACTGGTTCAAAAATCACAGCAGTGGTGACATTTCTCTGGAAACAGGCGCTCTGGCCCTCAATTGTGGTTTGTGAGGGACTGCCCTTCTAGCCACTGATCCGCCATGTTGGTGTCAAGAGGTGGGATTTTATCAGGATTTCTGGGTATATTTTACTGGGTCACAGGTTGCATCCTGTAGGTCTGACTCCGATAATGTGAAATGCTGCACGTTTAAAAATCTGCACGCTGAAGGTGTCTGTGCAACTGTCACAGTCCCACAATAAACTGTTGATTTTTTTTTTTCTTAAAAGAAGTTTAGTTTGTAAAGAAAAATCACTTTTCACAACTTATTCATCTTCCAAAATTAAAATATCTATTATACATCATGGGAGGGGGAGACCAAAAGCCAAGGACATGATAACAAATCTGTTGTCCCCGTCAGTGAATATGAGGACAGACAATAGAAATGTCTCGCTTCAAATATTACATGCAGTTTTTTTTTTTTAATAAATTCAGCTAAAAAATGGAAATCAAGTGGAAAAAAAAAAAGAAATTGTTCTCCTTGCAGTTTACTAAATAACAAAGCAAGAATGATGGGGTTTATAAGAATACATCCAGCACCTTTGTACAAACCTGTGTACGTGAGATAAATCACCGTGAGAAAGACTGCACAGGCAGCAAGAGACACTCCGAGGAAGAAGAGCGTTTGGAACTCCTGTCTGGTGAGCCTGTCCTTCAGGTACTGCAGGAAGGCGTATGCTTGGAGAAGTGCAAACACACCTGAGGGGGGCAAAAAAAAAAAAAGAAGTACAGATGAGATGATAAAATATTGAGCAAGGATATAAACAAAACTCCTCTGAATGTTTGAGGAGGCCTTGATTGCCGCTGCTGCTGCTTTCTGCAGGGCACAAAGCGGTCAATGATATCCCCTTTGGCTATCCAGGCAGTTATGAAAAACAAACACTGCAGGACAACATGCTTTAAATGCATGAGGTAGATTTGTGTAATTAAGTTCTTCTCTTCCTTCGCCTCATCTTTCTTCACAGCTCTCATGGTCACATGTCTTTTCTCCACTCCTTTACTTTCCCAGAGCTGTTTTCTCTGTTTCTTTGCTTATCTGTCGAATTCGACATGAAAACTGAATGGAGACGGAGAGAGATTTCTCCCTTTTTCATCACCTACCATGCCTTCGCAAACCTTCCGTGAAATCTCCCCGCTCTTCCGCAAGTCAGCCACCGCCTGCGGAAGGTTTCACCCATTTCCAAGGTTAAATCCCTGCCCGTCTCCCAGAGAGCAGCAGCGGTGTTAACATGCTTGTCAGTGAACGTCGCTCTGCTTTCCTGCCTGAGGGGCTGACGTCTCCACGGCACTGACAGGTCTGTGGATCTGTCGCTCTCTTCGCGTCTCCCACTGTGTTCCCCGAACGCTGCCGCCAGATGTTCCGAGCAGCTGCTACCCTAACAACATTAAAATCACTCGCTCGCCAACATTAACCGAGTCAGAGATGGTTTCTGGAGATGTACTCTTTAAAGCCTGTGTTTAGACAATCCTGAAAACAGGGACATGTACTGCAGAGTTGGGAAAGAAAGAAAAAATATACAAAGGCTGTCAACAACCGGAAACCTTATGCACACACCCTTGATGTCCGACAGCAGAGAGCCACTGAAACTCAGCTGTAACACACTTCCCATAAGCAAATATGGAACCCCCCCCCCAAATTCTTTACCAGATCAGTTTCCTCATGGAGACGGATCATGACTAATGCTGTCATCACAAGAAAAATCAATACACTCAACGTTGGCCGGGGCTATCTTGGAGCCTGCAGCTGGTGCATTTCAACTGCGAGGTCGCCGGGCCTCAAGTGTTGCCACAAAAACCCACCCAGCAAATACCGCATCTTCGTAAATGATTTGGAAGTGAAAAATGCAGGAAACGTGAGATTTTCTGGATGCCAGGTCGCCCACGGGGATGCATGTAAGACCTGCAGCAGCAGTTTGTTTCTAGCTGAAACCTTCTCCTTGTGGAAATCATAGCAGCAAAGCTGCAATAAAAAGAGATGAGCACAGCAACGAACAAAGAGACTGCGGCAAGAGTCGACAGGTTTAACGAGTAAATTTGTTTTAATCTGTTCTCGCGTTGCTGTGGCCTCTTAACTGACGTAAGTAACTACGTCGCTTATGCGAAATGCTTGCTAAATAGCAAACAACTGAGTAATAGTCCGTTTGATTATTTCACTGTTTAGCTAGAAAAATAAGTTAATAGATGGGGGAAACAGAAGACCTCAGACCGAATCTGCATCCAGCAGCAGGGCCTCAATGTCCCAGAAGCTGGATATCCAGCTACAGCAGCCACACAACTACGCACTTCATTAGCTCCTCATTAAAGGAGACGCTGCCGATTTGTCGATGTACACCCACTTCTGCTAAGACACTAATCCGACAGATTCCTCAGACCACCAGTGCGTAGTGGTAGAGCTTTTCAAACCGAAACGTTGTTGACTTCTCAGTCTGAATTCACAGAACAGGAAGTAAGAGATTGCTCATTTATGTGACCTGAAAACAGGTGCTTAAAGGAGTAGCCTAATATCAGATTAATATCACATTTGGTGAGTTTAATTGTCCCACTTCGAAATGGAGCAGAAGGGCTCTCTGCTGACACTGAAGTTTGTTTCTGAATCACCAAAAGACTAAAGAACTGCTTCATCGCATTTTAAAGACCAAATCTAGACCAAATCCAGTTCAAAAAACACAATACAGAAACTGCTTAAACTAAGATTAAATGAAGTCCGGGACACTTTCAGTTTTTTTTTTTTTTTTTAAATTACTTGATTTTGTGAAAACGTTAAATAGTTACATTTCACTTGATTTTTATTGGTCCCAAGGAAAATCCTGTTATTTTTATTTAAAAAAAAAACTCTTTCAAATTTGTATAAATTTCATTGTTTTGTTGGTAATTTCATATTATTTAATTTACTGACTAAATTAAAATATGCAAGGCGTGAAACAAAGATGCCTAGTCTACAGGAAGAACATTTTATCTTCAATGTATATAAAAACCACCCATTAGGTATAATTGAAAAAAATAAACAAATAAATCGCATTTTAAATCGCAGTATTGTGAGATAAATACAATCACAATTAGATTATTTTCCAAAATCATGCAGCCCTACATTGCATGCAGGCAATCCCTGTCTTTCACTTTTATGAAGCCTCATACCTGAGGTATCCCCGTTTGGTCCAAGTGTAATTACTGGGCCATAAAGTCTGGCTTCTCAACCTGAGGGAGCCTGGATGAAGCACCACTTAAGCGCTGGAAGTAATAGTGAAGAGGCTATTGTGCCAAAGGTCCACATTTCACACAGGAACAAAAGTGAAGCCAATTCCTGCTAGAGCCAGAGGATCTTAAAGCCCTAGTAGGAGGATCATGCAAGAATGTAGTTACAGCTCTAACTGATGGATGACTGAACCGCCCCCTCGGCATTCTGCAGTAGAAGTAAACCTGAAAGTGAACACAGCAGCTCTGAAATGTAATAACTTAGGTGTATTAGCATGCCATTGATTAAACCCCAAACAGTCCCTCACATAATTTAACAAGTTTAAATACTGTTCCATATAGAAACAAGTAAACACGTGTATCATTAAACATGCACTGTGTGGTTTGAGTCATTTTTCCACTGAGAACAAACAACTGCTTGCCGGTACTTGTGCATTCATGCATTTGTGATTTTGTTCCTCCAAAGTTGGAATAATAGTGGTTCATTTTCCCTAGATTGCCAACTTCGCCAGCAGGTGTGACATTCATGACAAATTTCCAGAAGGAAACCTATTTCTTTTTTTTTCATTAAGATGAACAACTGCAGTCTACAGCTCACTCTGCAGGTGGAGGGGGAAAAAAAGGGGGCGGGGCTTACCAGCAGCAGCCATGTGCTCACTGGTCCTGATTGGCTGGAAGCCCACAAAAGGGATCTGCATCGACAGTATGAGCCCCACAATGTAGAAGGTGCTGTAAGCTGTGAAGGGAAAAACAGGGGAAGAAAGGGGAGATCAGATAAGAAGTCCAATAATGAAAAAGTACAGCATAAACAAAAGCGAAAAAAAAAAGCAAAAAAAAAAAGCTATTGCCTGCTGTATTCCATTTTGGGTCCCACTAAGAGAAATCAACCTCAATAAAGGTGTTTAAGCCGCATCGATTTTCACTGCTGTAGCTTGGAGGGAGTACATACGCAACAACTAATCAAAAGCCATTTACAGAAGGAAAAAAAAAAAAGGTAGACTGAGTGGCTCAGAGTGGCAGGAGTGTGGCGGCTGAGATGAAAATACTGCGACTCCTACCTCCGGAAATTGGGGGGAGTGATTTGCAGACCACCAGCTTATTAAAGATTTCATCCTCTAACTGAAGAGTGAACCACATTCTTTTGAAGAAGCTGTAACCGCCCTCAGCAATCTCTTTTCTCACACATCTGCTACTGACTCGAGACAAAGTGATGAATTGCAAGAGAATTGTATCCAAGTAAGATATTCTTTTATTTGTAAGCTCCTTATTCAAGGCTGAGAGACACCTGGTTCTGAAAAGGGAATCTGGGATGTAAAACCAGGAGGGAGGGTTAAGAATAAAGCAGGTGCTGTTGGACCTTTTTTTTTTTTCTTTTTCTCGTCAGAATATGCCGACAAACGTATTTCTCCGTCTTTCATTTGCTATCAAAAGGTGCATGTGGTTTCTGAAGGCCTCTCAGCCTGCTTATATCTTCGACAAACAGCGAAAGTGGAGGGAAATTTTCCACTTCATTTAACAGTTCTGCTTCATTGAACAGAATTTCATTTTTGAAGGACTGTTTGGTGATAGAGTAAAAGGTATATGAAGATAAAACTCAATGTGAAGTGGTCATGGTGTATTTCAGAGCTCTCAAAGACTTTACTTTGCGAATTCCAACTTTTAATCGTGCAAGAAATGATACCTGACACAGTGTCATTTATCTTGACCGTGACAGGAGTGTCTGTGGTGTGCTCGTGGTTAAACCCAGTGACGTACGTGTGGACGATCTGGAGCAACGAGCTGAAGTTTTCTGAGCCAGCGAGTAATGTGCTGGAGCTGCCACATGCTCCCGTGAAAATGGGATGTTCCAAGAAATAACAAGCCCAAAGTTGCCAAGAAATAAAATAAAATACAGTCGATCAGGTAGCAGGTGGCTGCATCTGCCGTTAAATGGTGTGTGGGTGTGTGTGGATGTCTGCAGGACTGATGATGAAATGCTTGCAGTTGTCAGAGATGAACACGAGCGTGACTGGGCACTGCAGCTCGTTTCAGGGTCAAACGCTGTTTGGAACCACATCAAAAAGGAGCAGTAGTTCATCCGCTTATTGCATACTTTTTCAATCCCCCGAGAAAGGATCTGTAAACAATGCCGGGTTCAGCTTTGGCTCTGGTATGTAGAGTGTTTTAAAAATCAGGTCAAAGTGTTAAAAGGTACAGTTTAGTTGGAGTGTTTGTGCATGGTGTGCACCTTACCGATATAGACCCTTCTGCTGAAGCGCTGCATCAGCAGCAACACAAACACATGTAGAGGAATCAGGTTGATGATGAACACGTAACCTCCCCATGCTGACACCTAGAGAACACACACACCAACGCACACACACATATGCACACACACACACACACACACAGGTGTTAAGGATCCTATTGACAAGGACACAACTATCAGTTATTCTTTATTTTATTTTTTTGTGCGCAGAGAGGGAAGGGTCCCGTTGAAATCCTACAAACTGGTTTAAAAGGAAACTTGACACACTTTAAAGGATTACCTCATACTAGGTCAGGATTCATACCCACTTTGACATTTTGGGCACATTCAGATGGACCACTTCACTGTAAAATTAGCATTTTTTTCACCATCTGTCTGAAAAGGATATCAACAACTTTCAAGCCCTTTGAGCATCTCAAATTTCTCCATCACACGCGCACACACACACACACACACACACACACACACACACACACACACACACACACACACACACGGGAGTCTTCAATTCAAGACTGATTTCTTCAGCTAGGAAAGACTTTGAAATTTATG
>JAOWBL010000003.1:2010435-2041265 GCA_028564865.1 Zenarchopterus dispar
CACACACACACACACACACACGGGAGTCTTCAATTCAAGACTGATTTCTTCAGCTAGGAAAGACTTTGAAATTTATGAGGTTTTTTAACGCAGAAATACATCAAACTAGTGGCCACAACACAGAATTCAACAGGAAATACAGAAGTAGAATCAAAGGAAGTGGAAAGAAAATATGAAATTATGAAAGTACAGTTTCAAATAGCAAATTGTTCTTTTCTGCTAAGCTGTGGATTAAAATATGTGATATTGACATTTAAAACAGAATGCATATTTAAGTTTTTGTTGGGCATCAACTTAAAACCTCTCTATGTAGCAAAACCACTTCTGACCAGATGGGGGCATCACATCACTCGTAAGTTAATGGCCTTCTCTCAATATGCATTCTTGTGCATACTTGTGTTCTTATAAAACATCATCATCTGCAACCGAAAAAATGTTCCAGTTTTTAAGAACGCATCTGACCAAGAACAGAAGAAATACCCAGATGTGTTCCTGCTCTGTCCATTTTATCGAGGATCCAGTAGAGGCTTGTGTAAACTTGAGGCGGCAAAGTATCCCAGAATGCATTTTGCACCAACAAGCAAAAGTAATAGGAGAAAGAAGTAAATATAGTTATAACTTTAGTTTTGTTTTACAGAATGTATTTTGAAGATGTTGTCATGTGAGACTATGATTATTTAGTTCATATTTGTGGTAAAGTGAAAAAAAAAATACAGCCCATTTTAAAATTTCTTCTGGCATTTTCTGAATTTTTTCTTTCCACTTCCAAGATTCATAACATCGCTGGAGTACAAAAGCGTAAATCCATTTAAAAGACATGGCATGAAGTCATGGTTTCAAAAACTTAAGCAAGCGCAAGTTTGTTTAGGGTGTTCATTTTTATAATAAATGAAACTGTAAATGTATATTAGAAAAATCATGAAGAAGACAAGTACGCTGCTGTTCCAAATGCAGCAAAAAAGACATGAGTATCCTCCAAATCCTCCAAAATATAATCCCCCAACTCCTACTTACGAAGTGCAGACTTTCCAAGAATGCAAGTATGAACTTGTGTTCTCCGGAATTAGGAAACAGCCGATGTGCTGTCTCCAGGTGTATGACAGCGAAGTGCACCTCTAGTGGAATAAACTGCATTTACAAGGAGCCCTGGGCCATCCATGTTCATCTGAGTACAGTGGTCAGTGGCTCTTTTGTCAATACAGTAGATCTATACGCCCCCATGTGGTCAGAAGTGGTATCGCTACATCCAGCAGTTCATAATATGAATATTTCTATGGGGCTTGGTTTAAGTTTTGTTCTTAAATGTTAAAATGCTATTTGAAATAACGATTAAAATCTGTCACAATTATGCATTTATATGCAACTGCACGCTTTGGTAGCTTTTGGCATTTTTTATTTTCCCTAAATGACTCCATCTTTACAGCTTTTCAATCTTTGGCAATACGGAATGTGCACACTGAAGCCAGGGTGCAAGGTATTTTTAAATTAACTGCTTACGTCAAATGTCCCCTCTGGCATGTAAATTAAATAGAGTAGCAAGCAGCAAATATTTTAAAAGTAATTAGTGAAAAAATTCACTTTGTCAAATAACATAATTGCTTTTCTATGAAATGCTGAGCAACACAAAATATTTCCTCAGAACCCCAAAAATGTTTCTAAACTCACCCCCACAGCCTCAGCACTCATTAGATAGATGTTTAAACATTTTATTGTATCCTCACTTCAAAATTCAAGCACAGAGATATTAAAAAAAAGTTGATGATCTTATAAATTTTATCTATAAAAACTAGGCAATCTCACTTGTCAGTTACAAAATGCGAGATGCACCGATGACTTTAAAAGATCCACTAAAAGTAGTCATCAGGCACCGTCGAGGTCCGTCGAATATCACAGCTCTGGAAGAGTGGCCATAAAGCAACTGCACAAAAACATCACTGACAGCTTTTCAATTGTTTGTGCTCGTCTACAACGAAAGGGCAGATGAAGAGAGCCCTCAACAGAAAGGAGGAGGAAACAGAAGCAGAGATTTGTGCTGCGATGTTAAAAAGTGAGACGGAGGTAGAAATGACAAAAAATAAAGGTGAATTAAACCGACAAGGGAATAACAGGTGAGTATTTTTTATCCATTTTCAAAACACTTACCAGAAAAAGCCTTTTACAGGTAAGCATTTTTTTTCCCACTTGTAATGACAGGAAAAACAAGGGTGCTATGTTTGGCTGATAAAAGAAAGAATATCCCACATAAAGGCAAAGGGTAAATACAAAATTCTAAATAAGCTCCTCACTGGTGAAATTATCTTTTTTGCAGTCATTTGCATCTGTTGTGTCAGATAGTGACAGCCAATTAGCAGCACCTGAACCATAACTTGAATGAAAACCAGAAATTATTTCTATTTAAAACTCATTGTCAGCGTTAAAACAAGGATGGCTCATCCTGAATCTGTCGGAGGCAGGTTGGAGTCTAAATGAAAATGTAACAGTGGAAACAGAGTCGGAGGGAGCGGGAAACAAATCTTGACTGAATATACCACATCTACTGTGCTCATTTTTTCAAAGGCAGTCAGACAGAAAATAAGTGCTTGGTAAACTAATCCATACACCTTCAGTACTTCAGAACAAAGGTAATCGATATCCCACATGCTGATATGTAACATCCATGTCCACCATAGTTTAAATAAACTCTTTGCTGTGTGAAATTACAATCTATATTGTATATAAACCAGCGATGATAGTTAAATCAGTATAATGCATAAACTATGAAATAAAATATGCATCACATTAATCCATCTATTATCTATACCAACTTATTACTATTCAGGGTCATCTGCTGGAGCCTATGCATCACATTAATAGATACTTAACTATATTGTTCTAAAGTAAGTCCTTCAGTAGGGATTTATAGTATATTTTGAGTAAACAGAATGCAACTAATGAGTTTCAAGAGAGTACACCACTAAACGTAAAAACAGACAAACACTCTATTAAATCTTCCTCTAATTCCTTATTTTTCAGACACACTGCATTCTTCGCCTACTTTAGTATCTAGTAGCTTTATTACAAATTATTTTCCAAAATGTTTTGGCATTCAAAAAAAGAGATAAAAAGTATTTCTTGCATAAAAATGCAGAAAACTAAAAAAAAAGAAAAGAAAAAAAAGAAAAGAAAAGAAAAAAAGAGAAATTCCTTAAGCCTTGGAGGATGTAATGATCCGGCTCACATTTATGTTTTTATTGAGAGCGAGGACAATTATAAAAGAAAATTATAAAAGAAAAAAAAACATGTCAGCCAACATTAAAAGAATGTGCAAGGATGCACAAAAAGGTGTACAAAAAAAAAAAAAAATCAGTTCTTCAAAACACTGACCAACCACAAAAAACGTAACTGTAAAAGGAACATAATGAAGAAATTCTGTGACTGAAATCAATTTAAATTCAGCCAGCGGGTGATGGTGTTTGTACTAGTTATACACTCAATGAGTTTAACTGAGTGATGTAAGGCAACCACGTATGTCAAATACACATGGTTGCATACATGTAAAGCATCCCCCCCCCCCCAGGTAAACACTGCTTCATCTACTTAAATGGACTTGCAGCCACTAATATGTGCCGTTGCTTTGGAGATATAGGACACAAGTTACTAAATCGTTTAGATGCTGGGCTGAGAGTTTAAAACAACAATTTCACTGGGGCTCAATAAAAAAGTCAGTGGATCACAAAGTTATAGGCTTTATAAGAGCCAAAACTTTAATATTTGTTTAAATGTTTGAGTCTAGATAAAAGTGTAAACATGTACTGAGTCACAGCAGCACAGATGGCACAACAAGAGGAAAATCTGCAGGCCAAAATTATTTATTTACATTCACATTGGGAATGGGAATCATTTAAATTTCTCGCTCCTGATACCAAAATCCGATACCTTTTTTTAATACTGATTCCTGAGTGGTTGTTTTTATGATACAGTGTAATAGAATTTTGCTATACTTCAAATTATGTTAGACATAAATAGTGAATCAAAACATTTATTTATTCACGAAGCAGTTTGAAAGCATAAACAAATTACAGAATGTGATTTAATTCAAGTCATGTTTAAGCCTCATTAAGCATCAGTAGCTTGCTTTCATTATTCGCTAGTTTAAGTTGTTAACACAGATTGTATTAAATTCAGATTCAGCTGCTTTTTTCTCCTTTTATCTAAATCTTATTAACAAAAGAAGCAACACAAGAAACTGAAATTGATAGCCTAAGCACTGAAATCCCCAAACAAACAAATCAAAACCATTCATTTAAAAAAAGGAAAAACAGTTTTGATCATCTCACCAAGGGAAAAGAAACTTATTACATTTCAGGTTTGTCTTTAGTTCAATCCAGAAATGGAGAAAACTCAAGACTGCAGCTAAGGTTTGACTTCTCACCTCCACAGCCAAAAGAAAGAAAAGTTGCTCTGTTTAGCGTTCACTCCTGCAGGCATTTACAACACACAGTAGTTCTTCCCAGAGCCAGACAGTCAGCCAGTAACAAGATTTATGGGATTAAAAACTGCCATTTCAAATGATGCAACAATTTTATTCCACCCAGGGAAAATCTGCCGCCATGACCAAACAAGAAATACAGTTTGTTCAAAACACAATACTGCAGACTCATGGAAAGACTAATCTTCTGCATCAGACCTCACTGAAGCTGTTAAATCCGTTTCCCGAGGGTTGTCTCAAAACTGGCTCTGCCCACTCATGACAGGATTGGATGACTGGAGCGGCGTGACTGTGGCGATTCCCTGAGCAGTCTAGATTAGTATCGAACTGCTCAGTATTTTGATACTCGACGGTATTGAAGCAATTCAAAAATCAATACCAGAGAGCCATCAAATTTTCATACTGGGTCCCATTCACGTGTGGGAGGTTGTGATATGCTGCAACACTAATGCATTGTGAAGATGTTGTTAATGTGCAAGAGAAGTTCAGTTTTCTGAATCTTAAACAAACAAGGAGGAAAAAAAACAATCCATGGGAGCAAATCACCTAGGGATTGCATCTGAGGACCGGGGAAAGATCAATGCCCAGCCACTGCCGCGTCCATGCATGATCAAAATCTCCATTTAAACTGATGATTCAAACAACCGGCCCTGAGCAGAAGCTAGATGTAAAAAAAAAATAAATAAATAAATAAAAAGGGAAAGAATCAGAAACTCTTTGGAGCCGAGTCTAACAGCCGACACAGACCTCCGCATGTCACGCCGGGCTTATCTGATGACCACAGAGCCAATTTGGAGACGACGGAAAGAAAGCAGTATGCAACACTGAAGGAGGCACATGCACACGTATTTGTGTGTGCAAGTAATTCCGGCTGAACTGCTCTTGTTGTGAGCGCCACTCTGATTAGTTCCAAAAATTAAAATGCATGTTGTTCTGTTTATGTGTGAAACTATTTATGGACCATCTCATTTTTTAATAGCAGCAGTCACGTCATGGTTCAGTCACATGTTAAATTGACATAAAAAACCTGCCAGTTTGCTTTGAGAATCTAAATTGTTTTTTGTTTATATGAGTGTGCATGCCTGTATAATAAGGCGCTGATCCCTCAGCACCTAATTATACAGGAATGCACAACACACTATTTTGATTTTGCTGCAAAATTCTTCCAGGTAGAATGTTATGAGAACAACCTGTAAACCAAGTCATAGCAATAGTTTTATTTTTGCTATAAACCGTGTTCAAAACATTCAATAACTGCCTGATTAAGGAAAAGGAGTTTTGACATGGAATGACAAGACAGATTTCTCAACTATAGACGCTGTGGATGATTTTAAAAGAAAGTAAAGCAAAAGCTTTGGGGCTGAGCTGTCCTGCTTTTTCCTCACGTTCCGACCTCATTCCTGGAGGGCTGAAAGGAGGATGATGACTGAAAGGTTCCTGGGTTTTCTGTCCATCAGTGCATGAAACCGCTCCGATCCTCTTCTTAATCTCATCCCTCTCTGTCCTCTCCACAGTGATTATGTCAATATCCAGGCAGAGGATCTCTGCTGCTTTGTCTCCATATCTGGCTTGTAAAAAAAGTGCCACGTTCAATTATGCCCTGCAGGAAATGATTGCCTTTGCCGTATCCTGAATAAAGTGACAGCACAATGTAAAGGTGTGGTAGAAAATTAGGCTGGTCGGTGCGTGTGGAGCCAAAAAAAGGAACAGTGGGGGCAGCTGGGCCTCTGGTGGAGTTATTAATGGAGACAGTCTAGCCTGGTTTGTTGCTTTTTGTAGGAGTTATCTGCAGAGGATCGCCACATCACTGAAGAGCAGTGGGTGCAGAGGAGAAAGTTGAATAGAGGAGAACAAAAAGACTTACTGCTCCCACTGCTTCAGACTACAAGAGCGTGGATGTTTCACACCACAGTAAATCCTGCCTTATCATTCTGTACCAACACCATCTCCGTCCTCTCTGTCCTTCTCCCCGTTATCTTCTAGCACCTCTCCATATCTCTAACACTGCTCTGGTGTGTTTGCCCATTCTGTTCATTTTTAAACCGATCCTCTCGCCATAATCTCTGGTCTCACGAGTCCCCTCTGCAGTGAGATCGATGAAGCTGGATTTCGGTAATCTGTCTCATTTGACATCTGTCTCGCTACCGGCCACAGAGATTTAGCCTGGAATGAAGATGAAGCTGGAGATTTTTCACAGGCGCTCGTGCTCCCTTACTGCACACATCCAAATAACCTCTTAATGGAGGAACAGTGACCGGACGGTCTTTTTGAATTATGAACGATATAACCTGCTGCCAAACTTAACATTAAGCGTCAAGTTGCTAAACTCTTTAGCGACTTGTATGGGATGCTGCGTTCCACCAGCGATGAGTTAATATCAAAATGCTCTTCATATCCACCCAGTTCACATAAATGACATACTTTGATTCAAACTGTGAATTTTGCTTAAAAGCCACTAGTTTGCAGGTATGGACCTTGAACTGCCTGCAACTTATCCAAACTGTTGAAGCCAGTTTTGGTTAGCAGAACTTTCAGATTAAGGAGAGATCATATGTCCTCATTCTTAGCCTCCCTCGATTAGTTTCCTGCTAAATTCAGGATAGAATTTGATTTTCTTCTCACATATAAAGCCCTGAAGTTCCTCTTATTTTGAGGAACTTCTGAATCATCCTGCTGGCCTCCAGTTCGACAGAACTTTGCTCTCAAATTCCAGGCTTACTTGTGGTTCCCAGACATTCCAAAAGTAGAATGAGAGGCGGACTCTTCTCTTGTGTTCAGGAAGCGGGCGCTACCTTTTCTTGAGGGATATAATTTTTGTTTTAATTACCAAATTCACTTGTGAAATGTTTATGGGTGTCTTTTAGTTTTGTTTTGTTTTTTTTTAAATATATATAGCATCTGACCACAGACCTTAAGATAAAGGTTTGTAAATGTCCTATAGCAGGTGCACAGAAATTCACTTTGTGCAGTTCCAGCACATTTTTGTTTCAATCACATGATTGTGTTTGATACAAACTATTCCAAGTGCATTCAAACATTGTTTATTTTTTATTGAGTATTGTTGTGCATTACTCACACAAAAACTAAATGATCATTTAAATACCCAGGACTGTTTTCTGCTCTTATAGTTTGGCCAAAGGGGATAAAATATTAGCTTTTCCATCGCTGCATGTTGATTTGTTTTCTAAACTCTCCTGGGTGAAAAAAAAGCAGATTATATTAAGAATATAATTTAAACAGAAAAATAAATATTAACATATTTTTTGCTATTAGTACTGGCAATGCAGGAGGAGGTTTTTTGGCTTAAATTTATAAAATTGTGAATCACCATTAAATTTGTAGTTTGGGGAGGAAAGAGTTTGTTTTTTTAAAAAAGAGCTCTTACCATGTAGAAATAAGAAAGACAGCAGCCAATGGTCCAGAATACTGAGCCCGTCTTCACCGATTTCACCTGAAATGAGAAAAGGGATAGAAAAGTGGCCCATTACTAACACATGCTTAATATCAGCTATGACATATAGTTCCTGTTTGGTGTAACATGGGTTGCAAATTTACTAGAATAACTGGGTGGTGTTTAATTACACCAGAAAAATCACCAAGAACTGACTTGGATTTCTCACTCCTCATATTAAACCTTGAAAAATTTCAACAATTTAAAACAAACAAGCATCCACTTCATGTGATTAAAAGTGCAAATTTAAATGGTGCATTAATCACAGTTTAGTGATCAAACCAAATACAGAACGGCGAGCTACAAGGACAGGGAAGACCACCTCAGACTGGACAAAGCTGCGGCAGCTTGTTAACAAGCTCTCCTCTTCAAATCAGAAGCTGATAAAGCATGAAAGTGTGCAAGTTAACATTTAAAAAGCATGCTTTAATGCGTGCACACACAAACACGCACCGGCACAATAGAAGACACATTTCAAAGTGACCTTTAAAATGTTCCATCTCACTACCAGTAAGATTGGGGGTTGGAAAGGTTGTCAAGAGGCGTGATTGCATCCAACAACAGAGGAAAAGGAATCAATGATTACTGGGCCGAGGTGGTCTCACCTCACAAAACAGCCTGACACACACACACAAACACACAGACCTATAAATAATCACCTCCACTTTCCAATGGTGTGTTAGATTTTTCAAATACCTTATTATAAAAATGAGGCATCAAAAAGAATTTGTCTGTGAGTTCAGGCCAGCCACTGTAAGAAAGTCCATGGTGACTGAACTATCAGACAACAAATAATATACTTTTACTTTTATAAGAAAAAAATGAAAATATTTCTTAGCCTTTCTCTGAAAATTAGCACCACCTAAGTGAAATATGTTTCTGTAAATGACAATCTAAAATACACCGATTACTCAAGCAAAAGGTTTTTCTTTTAACCCTTTCCCCTGATGAGCAACCTGGATTGGGAATTTTCTTCTACAAAGCTGAATCTGATGCTCCAGATCACTCTCAGATCACAGGAGCCCAACAGCACAGATGCACTCTTCTTTTGTTTTCTTGTGGTGGTTGGCAAGTAGTTACAGGAACTGCCAGGTCAGTAGCAGGTGTCAGAGAAACAAGAACAAATAGACCTAAAGCTGCAATTGTCATGGAATATCATCAACTCAAATAAGAACTTAAACTGTCTGATATTTGTGTTCAGGGAGAATTGTTACATTAAAAATCGATCGACGGTGCTTCTGATGTGCCTTTATCATACCATAAACAAATTAAATTTCTTCATTTTTGCTACACAAATAAACAGAAACTGTCCTGCCCCCTTAAAACAAGCTGTGTAGCTACAATTTGAATGGCTGATGCTCAAAATGAAATGTCAAAAGTTGAATATTTCCCAACTTTTGAGAAAACCAAGGCTCCTTCTGCAACGCATGGAACGTTTTCACCGTGTATGGGCGACCGTACTGTTAGGACAACATCCAGTGTCATCATTGAAATTTATGATAATGTAATGACAATAAAAATGTGATACATAAATAGTCAAGTATATGGTGTTAATGTCTCTGCTTTGCCACCCACATGGACCCAGGACAGCAAATAGCCAGTGCAGAAAGGGGGGTTAAAAATGAAATAAATGCATTGTTTTATTTCCCCTTCTGTCCTCACATTACACAGCTCTCCATCTGTTTCAGAGTGGAAGCAAATAGCGTCTGACTCAAGGCTGGGAATCTCGGGCAGTGAGACCCAGTCTAGCTGGCCAAATATTTTATTTACACTCGCGGAGCAGATGCATGGCACTTGAAAATATAACAGACTACCATTTTATTACAGATCAGGGAGCTTGTGATGAATTTGATGTTGCACATGCCCATACTGCAATGATGGTAAATCTTTTTATTTATATGTTGTAAACTTCCAAAAACTGGCCCAACCAAAACTTTCCAGAACATGGCTCCATGCAGAGTATTTTTCATTTGTTACAGCATGACAGAAATCATTGTGACATTAAAGGATAATACTGGTTAATATTCCCACTTAAGTTGAGCCAAAGCTAGCATGCAGTCAGTCATTATGGGTAAAACTGTTCTCAACTGGTGCTCCAGCCCCCTACTTTGGTTGCTGCTCCCTTTGTGAATATTGAAGTCACACAATACAGTACTAGCCCAGCTAATTAAATGTGAGCTGGGAGAAAGGGTGAAATTACTGTTACGACAGGGAAGACATGGTCATGGTGAGGGGTTAGAGAAAGGAGGAATTCTATGCAAGTGTGTTTATGTGTGTGTGCCTCTTATATAAAACAATGATATTAAAGATAGTAGCTCTCCTCTATGAGAGGATTTAATCATAGATTATGTGAAGGTTTGTGTGTGTCCACATACATATGCATGTATGCTGGGAGGAGGATAAACACAGAGATGGTGAAAGCGGAACTAAAGGGGTCATTAACAGTTACAATGAAAGATACAGATAATGAAGATTGGACTGAGACTTGAGACAGCAGCTCTTTGCATTACTGACTTGTGGAAGAGAAGATGGAGGCAAAGAGACGAGAAAGAACGTGAGAGAAAATGAATGAGCAAGGAGACAGAGAAGAAAAGGAGATACAGGAGTAAGTAAGTAAGGTGGGAAGGAAAAAGAAAGAGGAGGCAGAAAACAGAAGAAGGCAGAAGGCAGCCGATGGCATGGACAGAGGAAGTGAAAGACAATTAAAGGGAGACAATATGGAAGAGGGATGGAGAGGAGGGAAAGAAACTGCAAAGACAAATGTGGGTAAATGAGACTGATAATGGGAAGCAGTGGTGCATGGCCGAGATGATTGTTTTTCAGGGCCCTCGCTAAATAGAATGGAAGATTTGAATGGGGGTAGGTTAGGAGGGGAGATATTTATTTCTTTATTTAATCTATTTATTTATGGCCAGCTCTGCTCCGCTTATGGCATGTCATTTTAAGAGGTGGTGATGGATGCTACCAGGTAGACCTGCCTCACTTGAAAATGTGTTGTCTGTACACAGAAAACAAGAGGCCATTAAAAAGATGGAGAAACAACCGTGGCCCCACAACAACTTTATACACATGCCAAGACTGAATGACTCTCAGAAAGTAAAAGGTGATCTGCCACTAATCTGCCCTCAGTGGCTCCACTTGAGAGCCGCGGCTCACCTTTAAAACGTACAAAATTTAATCACGCCCAGCCATCAGCTGAGTTTGCAATCTTTGTTCTTCAACTTAACTACATTATTATTTCCTGTTCAATCCAATACATCAATTACTGAATATGTTCCCACTTCTGACTTTTAAGAGTAATGTCTGTTTAATGCTGCATTTCTAAAAGCAAATTAAATTCACAAAAATAAACCTACTCAGTCAAAATAAACAGGCAGGAATGGAAGAAATAAAAAATACATGTTTGCAAACTTCTTGAGTATGATGAGCTTACTCACATAGGCAGTGTTTAGAGATATAATGTTAAGTCAGTGGAACCATCAGATCAGTTTTACTCGGCTGAGTCAATACACAGGAACACAATTAGTAGCGTTTTATCAGGGGACTTAAATTAAATACACTCAACCACCTGGACACATGACTGCCAGATCGGTGACAATGAGTTCCCACAAGGCAGCACCTCACACTACCTTAAAAACCACATGTTCAGGTGTGCTGATGCATGATTTGACAAAATGACGTTACCTGGCTGAATCCTTGGATGGATAACAAGCCCTTAGCAACACAGCCTCACCTACGCTGACATGTTCTTTAACAAACAACAGGGAGACGTGACAGAATACCAGCATCGCCACCTCTATCAGGATGAAAGCCTACTTGAACGAGGAATATCAACACCCCAAAGGTAAAATTAAAATAAAACAAATAGCCACAAGCTTTGATTATCATTCTACACCACCGGTGGCATGCTTAATAAAAGCTCTTTTCTGTTCACGCTTAGTTGAGCTTGAAAGAGTGACAGCCGTAAGAACAAGGCTTTTTGAAAATTAGTCTTTACAACACTGGGTACTATTCACAAAAAAAAGTTAAATCATGTTCTTTTTAATCTTGTTTGGGGCACCAGCAGCTTTGAAAGTGAAGAAAAATATTTAAGCCTTTGTCCAATCCATCCATCATCTATACCTAATCATGGTCACGGAGATCCGCTAGAGCCTACCTCTGCTATCTACAGACCAGCACACACTAACATCACTCCTATGGGGAACTTATAATGACAATTAGCCTAATGTGCATAGTTTTGGACTGTGGGAGTAAACCAGAGTACTCAGAGAAAACCCACACAATCACAGAGAACCCACAAAGGCCCCCTGCCAGGACTCAAACCAGGAATCATCTTGCTGTTAGGCAACAGCACTAATCACCGAGCCACCACACTGCCAAACGGAGCTTTTAGAGAGAAAAAAGCCTGTTCATCAGTCAAAAATTGTTCTTTAAACTGCATGCAGTCCTGGGGGCAATCTAAATGTGAAGCTAAACAGAAGCCTGAAAATATATAAAATTTTGACATTGCTAGGCACTTAATTCTTTTCACACCTGCTGATTGGTTCTGGCAACTTCCAAGAAACAATTGTCTTAAGGCTTTATTACCATATTATAATCTGCAGCAATCAGGAAAACAAATATGTATTTTCTGCTTAGATCGTCTGGGTTTGCAGCACGCTGAATTTATTACAGTCTTCCTCAATGACTGACTCGAGTTAACACAACATTAGTCCAGAACCCTGATGTGTGTAGTTGTATGGCCTCCACACACACATCTGCAAAATTTTACACCTGCAGACCTGCACAAGTCTAAGCAATAAAATTATCTGTCAAGCAGCAGGTGGTCACATTAAACCACTGAAAACAGACAAGGTTTTAGAGATAAGTGGATTGCATAAATAGGTTTTATTTGTCTGCTATATATCTGAGGCTGAACCAATTACGTCTTCTAGCAGACACACAGCTACATTTAGTCAATAATAGACATAGTTTATATGCACAAGTCTCCTTTGGATGCCATGGGACTGAAATGCTGTATCATGTAGCAATCTTTTCTAAATAATAAAGCTGTGGAGGACAAAAAGCATCGCAATACCATTTGGCATTGTAAAGTGAGCAGTAGAGGTACAGCAAGGAGAAATACCTAAAAAGACGCATGTTTAATACTAATTTTATCATTTCTGTTCTCAACACTTGCTTATGGAAGAACAACAGTTATGTTTAGAGCCAAGTAGCAGAAATATATCAATTCAAATGCATAATATTCTTCCATATATATATTAATTGTTTTTGGAGGAAAGAAGGAGCAGCTGGCTTCTTGCAGGCTTAGCACACTGTTTTTTGGCAGTGTGCAATCTACATTTTTTTTAATTTTAATATCAGCTTCAGCTTACTGCTTTTCATATTCATCTGGCAGGTGCAGTAATTGCTACACTGCGGACCAACAACTTCAAATTCTAATTCTGCAGACTCCAAGAACATGAGGGAAATGTGTAAACAGATAAACGTGGATAACAGGGTATTGTACGAATATGTTTACTGTGCACTAATGGTATGCATTCACAAAATGTGCAGTTTCCCCTTTCAACAGTTCCCTCAAGTCTCAGCAGCAGACATAAGGTTAACCCTCAGCTGTGGTAACCATACAGAATCTCACGAAAGGGTGTCCTCTAATTCACAGGTGGGATGTTGGGGGGAAGAAAAAAACCATAGTAAAGCATCCAGTCATGTAAAAACATAAGAGGCAAGCTTCCTCTCTAGGTTGTACCCCACCATTAAACTGCTGCAAACTACGTGTAGGGATCTTGAAGCAGGTTTGGAATATGACTAGATCTTTAAACTGTGTTTCTTTAGAGCTGTTGATATACTAGTGTGCCTGAGATTATTTTCCTCTTGCATGATTGACTCCTAGCCAAGCTTTTCCTGACAGACAGAGGTAAACTTTGGTATAAATGTAGGAGTTAATGGTTGACTTAATGACTGCAATTTGCCCTGGTCATGTAGCTGCAGGAAAAGACTTCCATTAGTGTGTTTTTGTTTTTTGTTTTTTATATAATATGGCTATACTGATGTGTCTTGCTATTATGTGTCTGTTTTTCACCAAACATTGTACTGTGGGTTTTGTTAAATATTTTTCTTTGGTCTAATCTGTCCATAACACAGACACAGTTTTGTAAACTCAAACTCTACGTTCTTTTTAAGGACAAGCTTTTTCCTGGCATCCCTTCTGAACTAGCCATACTTGTGCAAGTCTTTTTCTCATTAGGCTGTCATGAATTTTATCAAGTTAACTAAGACCGAGAAGTGGCCCTGGGAGTGGACTTGCTGGGATGTCCACTCCTGTGAAGACTGGCAACCGTCTTGCATGCTTTCCACTTAATTTTTCCCAAACTAGGACGCTGAACTCCAAATTGTTAGGAAATAGCTGTATAATTCTTCTCAGATTAATGGGCAGCAACAACTACTTCTCCAAGATCAGTGCTACTGTCTTTCCTCATTCTCATTGTGTTAATACACATGAACGCTCACAGTCTGCAAACAGCCCAAGCTTCTGCTTTTACGGATGTGCTCACACTTGCTGGAGATCAATTAATCAAGTGCATTTAATTAGCGGGAATTTGCTGCTACATAACATCTTAATTCCTACTGAATCAGTAAGGGTGTAGCTGATTTTCCCCACGCTGCTTCAGTATTTGAGTTACACAATGACAGACAGTTATCACACCATGCATTAATCAAAGGTTTTTTTAAAACCTTTATGAACCAGACTTTTTGTTTTTAAATTTCATTTTGATATGTTAAATATTAGAAACTGAAAAAGGGCTTAGTTTTTCCCAACATTTTGTTCATAGCAAGACCTTGATAATTTTACTTCTGTTGGTGATGAATGAACATCCATCCTGACTGTTCATTTCATGTGTTCAGCTCCTTTCTTTATCTGCCAATACTGTAAATACAATCTCAACATATCTCCATTATCAAGACACTGTGGTTTCACTGCTGATATCCCAAATTCTCAAAAGCTGTTATGCATAAATATTGATTTTCTTTTTCTATTTTATTTAAATTGAGCATAATTAAAGAAAAAAATATCTAAGTGTTTAATACTTAACAGAAAGATCAGTGCAGAAAAGAACAGATGATGAGCTCAACTCAAATAAAGAACCAAGAGATGAAGATGAAACAAAAGCAGAGCTCTTCAATTACACGCGTACATGAGATACATTCGTACTAAAATAGCCAGAGGGCTTTGAGGCAGCTGCTGCTGATGAAACTGCTGAAAGCGTGACCAGATTAAATACAGTGAAGATTTCTTCAAAAAAATATTTTCTCCAAAAACTTTGTTTGAAATCTACAATGCAACAGAAGAATATCCCTGAATAAAGGGTATTTTACACACAGAGATGTTTTAATCACTGAAAGTAAACCATTTTGTAGGTTGAGATACATTCTTTCTGTGTGTTTAGGAAAAAGGAGTTACTCCATCTTTAAGTCTTTTCAAATGTACTCTTAAAGGTCATTTTATTGTGAAGCTTGTCGAATTCTGTGCACCCCATGGCCAGCAAAGATGCCCAGGATGTTTTTCAAGGCTGTGCATAAATAATTCAACATGTGTGGCAAGCGATCCTTGAATGCCTTTTTTTTTTTTTCCTGGAAACATAAAACCTGTCCAGTATAAAGTAACAACAGACTTAAGCCTATATATTTTAGCTTAAATGCTTTAAATGTATATTCCAATTAACCCAAAAGAAGAAATTTCAACTACAGCATGATTCTTTCCATGTGCAATAAAATTCTGCCAGCAGTTGCTTAAGTCATGGCGTACATACCCAGAGGTAGTAGGTGAATTGCAGAGCAAAGATGGCAATGCCTTCGTTGTCAAAAGAACCTGCCACCGAGCGCGAGATGTAGCCCGGGACGATGGCAATGAAGCAGGCCGCCAGCAGCCCCGCACCCTGGTTCCACAGCTCCCTCGTCAGCAGGAAGGTGGAGATGGCAGTTAGGCCACTGAACACCGGCGCCAGAAAGACGCACACATCGCGGATGTGGACTGTGATGTGGAGCAGGTTGAGGATGTAGTGGATGAGGCCTGCGGTCATCATGAGTCCAGGGTACACCTGAGGGCAGAAACGCAGAAGATGACAACACAGCAAACAAAACACCCCTGCAGTCTTTCAATAATGTCAAAATGTTAGTGGAAATTCATCTTTTTGGGTATTGTTTTTTAATTTAACAGTTTTACAATTGTAGAAAGAACCCATTTAGTTTATTAAGATGTAGTCTGACATTCCTTAGTAATATCTGCACATTTATTTCACAGTTATGTTTTTTTTTCTAGAGGGTGACTCCTATAATTCCACACAGGTTTGTCAATCATGCAACACAAATTTCAAGTGACAGCTGGCTGAAACGACAAGAAGAGGAAAAATGCCTTAAGGCAAGAAGAGAAATCCCAAAGTAAATCAGGTACCTCAGGAACCTGACTTGATCACTGACTTGATCATTACAAGTGAGTGACTTTAAATCACCATTATAGGGAAGCTTTTGTAGTTTGGGGCTAGGAAATTGTATTTTCAAATGCGGGAAGACATAAGCCTCACTTTGTTCACAAAATCTAAAAAAAAAAAAAAAAAAAAAAAATCCATGTCCCTGCTTCAACACACCTGATTGAATGAATGTGTCATTTACAGACTTTTTCAGACCTCGACGATGAGCTGATGGTGAATTGCTGAAACATTTGCAAGAAGAGAAGATTAAACAGCTATTTGTCCCATGACATCTTCAACCAACTCAAACTACAGACTATATTTTCCACAGATTCCATCTAGCGCTTGTATGATCATAGTATGTCATAACAAGCCCACTGCAATAGGAAAAGTCTGACCTCATGTATTATCCGTGACACTTTAAAGACTTTGTCTTGATGTACAATCCAATCTCCTATGGATGGAAAATATCACTCTCTCTTGGGTATGCCTGAATGAAGCAATAACATGAAACGCAACCGATATGCTGAATGTCTGAGTGACAGAACACTGTGGTTTTAACCAACTGGTGGCATTTTCATTATTAAGTATTCGACATAGAAAAAGGACTTAAATGTCGGGGTCGAAATAATTAAAATGACTCAGATTTGGCTAAACTAATATACGTAGTTTTTCCTTTTTTAATCAAAAGACAAACAAGAGTCACATCAAGTGTCAAATTATAAGTGGATCCAATTATCTCTCAGTATATGCTGGAGGGGACAAACTTCATAGAGCAAGGGAATAAACAAAGGTTGACACAAGACCCTCACCCTCTGCTCTTCAGCCACTCATGCTGTGGAAAACCTCCTTGCATTTATAAGAGATGCTAATTCTAATACAAGACTCAGAGAAAAATCTTCAGATCTGAATATATGACATTGCAACACTCGCTTATTAGATGACAAACTAGTTCATTTGTGTCTGCACTGGAAAAAAGTAACAACTGAAATTGGGCAAGAATAATTTATTCATTTATGAATATCACACTTAACAGTGAGACCACATCACAACAGAATTCCATACAACACTTTTCACTAGTGCAGATGTTTATCTTTCTACTTTCCCCATAACGAGAGCAAATTTAATGGATTGAAAATGTGTTAAGATGAGCTTGCACAATAAGCATAATTATTGTAATATTTAGCAAATCGGACACCAATCCTAATTCTTTTTCCATTTTCAGTACAAAGAATTACTCCGGATCCGCTGGATGCGACTGATTTCCAGGGTCTAATCTCCCACAAAAAAGGGAAAAAAATCCCTCAACCAGTCAGAGAAACTAAACATGTGACATAAAGCCAAAATAACAACAACAAAAGATGCTCAAAATGACATGGAGTTGATCCAAGACGTTATTAGTGCCGATACGTCATTCTTGAATGACCTGATGTGGAGGACCAGATGTTTAGAAGGTTTGAGAATGATTTGTAAGTCAACATGAGTCTGCCTCTTTCCTTTCATTTGTTGCAGAAAAGAGCTGCTTTTTCAGCTACTCTTGGTCACGGTAGACAGGAACGTCAACTTGTAGCATGATTTTGATGAAAATGATGAAGAAAGTATCGCATGCTTCAAAGCGTGAATGACTCATTGGAGAGGGTCTGTCCAGTTGATGCAGATTCATAATTCCTGTTAAAAAATAAATGGGAATTTAATTACTTTTATTTCAAGTGAAAATAAGTGGTGTAAACCTCCAGCAGCTTGTGTAATTTCCTTTCGGGGATTAACAAAGTATTAATGAACTGAAGTGATTTCAATAAGCTGCAGATCTCAATGAGAACGCCATGGGTTGAATGACCCGATTGGTTTAACATGAGTGGAGAGGTGTGATGTTCATGAACGGACTGACTGACTAAGGGCAAAATGAGTTGTGGACCCCCACAGTAACGCCAACCAATTAGTTGAGCTTTGTGACTGAAATTTATGAACAGGATGAGGAGTTCTAGACATGGTTCATCAGTGACTGAGATCTTTAACTTTTGTCCTTCTGAACACAAATGTGTTTATTGTCAAAAGAAATGGGTAAAACTCCTCTATTGGCTCAAACAACAGACTTCTTGAACTAAACGGTGGTTTGAAGTAGAAGGTATGTAATCAGGGCTGCATGGTAAAGGTCTGGTTCATCTATCTGCCACTGAGCTTCTAAACCCAAGTTTGACTCCAGGTCTGTCTCTTGTTTTATAGAAATTTTCAGTGAACAACATTGCTGTTTTGGGTGAATGGAATGAAACACACCGAGTATTTTCAAATAATTGATTTAGTCATAGTTATTAGCAATTCTGCCTCCAATTTGGTTCTTTTGTCCCAGTTTTGACCTGGTGGAAACGTCTGAATGGGAGAGGCACCACAACAATTTCACACAAAAAGAGTGTTTTGCAAAGTGAGTGGGCTTGCCAGGTGATTATTATAGAGTAGTACAAGGACATCTCAGCTTTTATCTACATCAACATGCTAACAGACAGAAGTAGGCCAGAGGAGGTTATGCACCTTGCCATGTTGTAAACTGAAATAAAATTCTGTTAAAAAAAAAAAAAAATTCTACCAAGGGTGCTGGAGATTAGACCAGCGATTACAAAAACACTTTGTATTTAAAAGTATAAATCTGTGGAACTGCTTTGGTCAGGCCTTGCAGCACAAAGATAACCTGGACAAATTGTTTTTTAATCACTGAATGAAGAAAAAAAAAAAAGTATGGTGTGCCTCAGCAGAACGTGTAATTACCAACACCGTCTACTGAATCAAACTGGGACCTGAGCAAGTGGCGCTTCATGCTCGAGTTTTGCCTAAACACATGACTAGAGCAGATCCAATTAAGGTCTGGTGCAGTGTACTGGTGCTGTCAGAGGTAAAAAAAGCAAGGTTATGCTTAACAGGCAAGTGATCCTTAATGCTTGCTCACTGTAGCTGCAGTCCAAACACTACTGCTAATAAACTCTGGTCTTCATGTTTCCAATTAGCCATGCCTAGGAGACCTAAGCTTCACAGGCAAATCTCCTTAAGTGGAGGAGAAAGGAAAAAACCATCAGCCATGTCTAGCCTCTTGGCTCTAAGGATTGGATTCTGTCTAATGAAGCTGGATCCTACCATTTACAGCACTAATCTTGTAATTATTAGCCATTTAGTACTTTGAGTCTGGCCAAGTATCCCAAATATTAGATATGATGAAGACACTTTATTATACTTTTGTAATGGTGTTTGGCTTGAGAAAGCTTTTTTGCATAATGTATCAGAACTAATCTAAAATGGTAAATAGGGATACATTACATGGCTTTCTCATTATGGAAATATAGCAAACTCGAGGGGGGGAAAAAGCTGTTATCAAATTTGCACTTGAGTTGTCCTTATGGAAAGAAAAGGGGGGTTTATCAACTTGACAGCTCGCTGTTCTTACGGACTGTCACATTAAAGAGGCCTTTCTTATCTATGGCTCAGAAAGAAAGCAACTGACAGTCATCCTCTGAGGAGTGGAGGGCGGGTGAGATGGAAAAGGGAATAAAAAAGGGAAAGGGCAACTGGACTGGTCTTAGCAGAGAAGCATTCAAAGTGCCACATTAACTGATATCGAGTCATCTGTCTTCCCAATGGTGCGACCCATTTGAGTGCTTAAGAGATTTAATGCTTTCATCCACAATTAATGAGGATTGTCAGGATCATCTGTCTAAATTTGAAGTTTGAAAAGAAAGAAAATGAAAAAAGGGCAAGGTAAGGATAACAGCTTGACTAAAGAGAGAGTGGATGTGGAGAAAAAAAAGGAGAAAGAGCTGTACAGCAGACAATAAGATGAGAAAGGTTGGAGAAAGAGTCATTGTTATGTTTACATGTTGATGTCTGATGTGTCAGGTTGGATTTTTGAAAAAGAGGAATTTACCTGAGTTTTCTGAACGGCTGCCATCAACCATGTCAAAGATACAAAGTTAAATTCTGAGAGAGAGCAAGGGCTTGTCCAGACTCCTGCATGTTTTAAAACCATTGGCTCTTACGATGTTATTTTGTGGTTTTGAAAGTGGTGTGGGAGGTGAAGTAAACACCCTGGCTCTCTGAAGCATGTGCAGAAAATTATCTCAGTCATGCACACTAGTAGCTTGAATTTTCACAATAAATCCCCTTTCACACATTAACCGCTTCATCTACCTGTTAAAGCAACTGAATTAAGTCATTCAAGCACTGATCACTGTTCTGTTAATGTTCTTCACGGCTTTATTCAGACAAACACGCCAAAGTGCCTGGGAGCACTGCAGTGGGTGTATAATCTGTACCCCTTGCACAATATTGCACAATGCATCAAGCAAGTATATAAGTGAGGTCTATGGAGTCATAGTTTTGCCACTACAACATGTCATGTAGCTATAACAACTCATATTAGAATGTCAAACATTAAGTATGCAGCAGTTATGTAAATTTGACAGATGGAAGCAGCTGAAAAATAGCTTCTGCATGTTTAAGCTTATTTAATAAACACTGCATAATTGCACTGTAGTTATCACTTTAAGGAAAGTTTTTTTCTCTTAAAGCGGAGCTTTCAACTTGAACTTAAGTCATTTTTATTTTCTTCATTTGACTCAAACCCAGAGAAAAACAATGATGTACTGCAAGTAATTTTCTTGAATAAACAAAAGAAAAAAATGGCGTAAACCCAACTTTAACCTCCTGTTATTGTACATGTCAGTGCATTAATGTGACTAGTTGAGATCATGTGTCATTATGCTGAATTCAAATTATTCCAGAAAAGTATCATAGAGGCCATTTAGACAGCGAAACGTTCACCCACAGGCAGATTCATGGAGATCAGCCAGTGAGTGAATGGAGTTCCGTTACTCAGCAACAGACATCTGTGAGTTTCTCAGCACGGCTCCAGATTGTTGTGGCTGATATTTTGCCTTCATTATTTGTTGGAATCAAACACTCTTGCTTCTGCTTCTCAAATGTGATGATTTGCTGGTTTTTGTCACGGTTTTCTATACTCATCTTTTCCAAACATTTGAACGGATGACTTTTGGACCCGGGTAATGGGCAGGGACACCGCTATCAGTTTTCAGATAATTGGCATTGGCTGCAGACTGTTGCATGATTTAAAAAAAAAAAAAAAAAAAATGCAAATGTGTCTGCAGGCAGTCTTTTGTGTCACCGTGGGACTATTTTTTACCCTTTAATTACCTGTGAAACATTATTCGACTATTTGAAAATTTAAAATACGCACACTTGAGACTTAAGCAGACAGGGAATATAAATGTTTGCCTGTTAAATATATGATTTGACACAATAATTAAATGATTTTCTTGGATTAATCGCTATCTGGTCCTAACTTAACACGGCTCTATTGAATCGCTTATGAATCAGCCCCCAGATGTGTCACAGTTTTGCATACATTTGCAAGTTATAAGAAAGGAATTTGCATTTGTTAAGACCAACAGAAAGACCACCTGTTCATCTTTAGAGGTGAAAGGTCATTCACCTTCTGGAAATGCACTCCTTTTAAGTCAACTGTGAGTTAGAGATGACCCTTTAAATTAAGACCATTTGGCTTTATTCCATTTTTTAAATATCTGCAATTATAATCTTGCTTTAAAAAACCTAACAACAGTAAGTACAGGGATGATTTCAGCTGTGGATCAACACACATGATAAGGAGATCCTGAGAACATGAAGACTGATTCAGAAATTAACCACAGCTCATCTCATTTCTCTAATTTATGCCTCCTCGTCTCCTTTTATTTACATCCACCTCTGACCTGGAAATCAATCTCAGTAAAATAACTTAAAGAATGCATCATTCCCTAAAAAACACCTTGAGGAGAGTTCAGATGTTTGCTGGAGGAGCTATAAGTGCATAGATTGCACTTTTCCCTTTGCTCGGACTATTAAAAAAATGAAATATTGGTACTATAAAAAACCCTTCAGTATTTATTATCCTTCTTTATTTACACTGGGTAAATTAATGCTATAATACTTGTTAGAAAAACAGATGAATTGGTGTGTTGCACATTTGGACGTTGGTTCAAAGTAAAAGATAGCAAGGACGGTAAGGATATCTTAATTTGATAAATCTGCATTTACCTCAACTCCTCTCTCACTGTGTAAGTCCTGGACTCATATGTTTGTGTTTCTGGTGGGAGGGACTAAAACGTGAGGAGAGAAATAAGAGAAGGGAATCGAAGATGTGCGAATTGGGAAATGAGATAAGGGGTTAATGTTCCCTCGTGAAGCTGAAATATGTCTTACAGCACCATACTGCAGCAGTGAAGCTGTATCGTGCTTTGTCTTTATGCACAGTAATTACTGAGAAGATGAAACTGTTATTCTGGGCAATAATGAGAAAAAATGCATTAGCGTCTTCCGTTTCTTTATCGTTCTTCCAATCAGATTAGTTCTGTTGGCAAAGCAACACATATGTGAATAGATTCCAGTAGGTGAAGGATCTTTTGGCAGCCTGTGAAGTAGCATCTTGGCAGCATCAGTCAATCATGAATCTGACGACAATGTTCAAAGCAGCATCAGTGTCGCAAGGACAACATGCTGAAAGATGGATCGAGACACACTTTGGTGCCAATCAAGTCACTAATCATTACAACTCAGCTCAACTAAAGAGGCATGAGAAACCATGCAGGCCAGGTTCCAAACAAACTAATGTTTGGAATCTAAAATATACATATGTATTCATGCAAGCAGTGACTTTCTTGTATCATATTTTGTTCGGCCTGTGTTTAATGGCCGTTATCTTCCTAGACAGTAAAACTGTTTCGGCAGCAAATCAAAGGCATTTTCTTGTCAAAACTGACTGTAAATCCTAAATCACATTGTGGGAATAAATATTAGTTTGCAGTAAGGAGTGGGCATTAAAAGCAACAGCCCTCATATTAATAAAGCTAAGTAATGAACAGATCAGGATAAAAAGGAAGTTGCTCATCACTCAATTGCACAAACTTTCAAGCCTTTGTGCGTCTCTACTTACACATTGGTTTAGCTTCAGGGCAGTCTGCTGAGCATAATTAAATATTTAAAGTAATGCTCAAGAGGAAAATGAAATGACTTAAAGTTGAACTAAATTTAAGCCTTGAAGAGAGTAGCTCAGCACAGTAATCTGTTTCAGATGAATCACGTGTAAATTATTCAGTGGCCATTTGTTTTTATTAGTCATCCATTAGAGAAACGCCAATAAAAGTGTTGAGAGTCGAGATCCGAGCTTGTTGTGCTTATTTTTATCCATAAAACAATTCACAATGCTGGCCAGGAACTGTGCAAATGTCATAAGAATAAATTTAAGGCTATCCCAGTCTTGATCACCAGTCTAATGACAAGTTTCAGCTCCCACCCTTTAGAGAGCAAAGTTTAAGCCAAGCAACTGTTCTGCAACAGAAATGATACATCCAATAATAACCAGGCTTGACATATCCAGTAAATGATTGTAATTGTGTATCTCGGATAGCAGTTGAAGTAATAAACAGTGAAAAGTGTAAGCAAACATCAATACGTAATAAACTGCAGCTCCTGCCCTGCCCTGGACCACCTGCTTGGTACAAAGTGATACCAGCATCTCAAAACATCAAAATGTTTCTCTCTGTGTGGAATAATATCTCAAATCAGCCTGATGAACAAAGTACAAAGAAAGGTTCATTCTGTGTAGGTAGTGGAAGTCCTGGGAGACATTTCCTCATTTGTCTGGAAGTGACAACCAAAATGATTCTGGTGATGCTGCAATTTCTTGAGGTCTTAAAGAAAAGTGAAACTTTTTGTTTGGTCACAATACCAAAAGAATACAGTAAAGTAAAAACTGCTGTTACAGCTTTTTGCTATCCACCTCAGCAATACAAACGCAGCAAGATATGAAACTGGACAGAGATAAGGATGAGGAAGCTAGATAACTCTCTTCCCACCTGGGTGTGTTATGTCCAAATACTTGAGCTATCAAAACAACTAAATGAATTCAAATTTTTGACTTTTTAGACGTGGATGGATTCACGCAACATGACATTGGTGCATTTTCTTAAAGGTTTACAGTTAGATATTCAATTACATGCTTTCAAATAAATAAGTCAGAGGTTACATGTAGCAGTGCCAATTAAACTGTATATTCCTAACAGACTGGGTACTGAGTGATGAACTATGAACCATTGAAAACGATGCATCTCTCCAGTTGTATAAAAAGAAAAATGTGTCAGATTCTACTAAAGACTTGTACTGAGCACTGGGGATCACATCTAGAGAAGTTTAGCCCCTTTTTTTTTAATATTTAGTTGTGCTTACTATTGTCACCATAACCAGGGTATCTGTGGGTGTTGTATGGTGCAGCAGTGTGTGGGAGACCGCTCAGTATCTTCCTTCTGCATTGATTTCACAGATGTGGCAATAATAAACAAATCTATTTTTTATTTTTCTCAGTACAGAGAGCAGAACCAGTTACATAATAGCTTACTGATGCTATGGGCTTCCATTATTTAGGACCTTATAGCTTTTTTAACACTGGATTATAAAAATGCTATGTAGGGCACTCACCTAAGCTGCTTTCATACAACAGGATTTTAAATTTGCCAGAAACTGAAGTTCCTGATTGGTCACCAGCAAATCAGCAAGCGGTCAGTGATCACCAGCCACCACGCAATTCTTATGTGTGAACGGCTCAAAGATGAATCAAAGACAACCGCTGACAAGCAACCAAACCATCACGACCGGCAAAAAAACAGCATATGTAAATGCTAAATCTTTAAGGACAGCTGCAGGAAAAGAAAAGAAAAAAAAAATTATTCAGTTAAGCAATGGGCAGAAGATTCAAAACGATGAGGTAAAACAAAGAAGAAGTGAAAAAAAACAGTGCCAAAGACATATTGGGGTTGATACAAGCTGGAATTTGAACACTTTTACAACTAATTTATTGTCTAAAATAAAAATTAAAAAAAACAAACAAATAGTACATATACATTGTACTTATAGTACAATATATTGTGAGTTGCATGTGTTGGGTTGTTTGCATTGTCTATCAAAAATTTGACGAATTTTAACTTTTCCCATTTCAATGTGTCAGCTGATCAAGTTACACCCACGCAGCCAGACCCTAATCCACGAATTCGTGCATGTGGGCAAGTCAAAGGGGGCCATTTAGAACACACACCGGAGGAGAGTAGAAGAAAAAACTATCACAGATTTTCTGCCTGCACTGCTGCCAACTCTCGCTTTTGGGTGCATTGTGCTCTTCAGATCATCTACTGAATTCATAAACAATCCAATGCCATGACAAGCATCCCCCAGAAGCATCAGACGCTCCCTCCGTCATGCATTGCCGCAACAGTGCTGTGCAAAATTCAGCGTCAGGCTTTTCTACAATCAGTGACATAGTGAGATCATGTTTCTTATGACTTACAAGTGGAACAAATAGAGTGACATATTCTTTATTGGTCATCTCAAAGACGATTTATGTTGAACCTGCATGTGGGCACCCCACAATGTGACCTTCACTGTAGCCTGACATGCATTTTCTCTGAAATGTAACTATACGCTGGTTAGATATAGACCGTCATCAACAGGGAAACTAAACGTTTCCATATTGGAGGCTTTTGAAGTTCATCCTGTTCAACATGATCACCACTAATGCTAGTTATCTTCACCACTGTGCATTTCATTTTTCTGGTTTTAAAAATCATTCCACATGGCAAAACGTCTTTATAGATATTGTGTATTTATCATTTCAATCTGTACTTATGTAATGATTTTACAGATTCCATAAACTGTATTAATTCAAAAAAAAAAACAAAAAACAAAAAAAGCAATATTGAGTTGCTTTCTTTCTGGCAAGGAAAAACTTACTGTGCCACCAACAATCCTGCCCAGGGGGTACCAGGCCCTTTCATCAAACCAGTTGAGGAACTCATAGAAGCCATTGGTGGTGAGATGGTGGGTTGATCTGTAGTTGAACCTGAAGCAACAGAAGAAAAGGACATGATGGATTGTTGTCTACATTTGACATAACAGAATTCTAGAAAAGAAAAAACTACCTTCACACAAATTTTCTGAGGGTGCTGAGACAAGTCAAAGTATGGACACCTTTTTTTTTTCTTTTCTTTCTTTATTTTTGGAAAGGTGAAATCTAAGTCCTCATTCACAACATGAAGCCTGTACTGATGCTTCCTGAAGCTGTAACTAAAAAAAAAAAAAGAAGCAAACTTAATTCAGTTACATGCAATCTCATGTACAACTGACCGATTCTTTGAGCTGCATCACAAAGAAACGCTCCTATTTTCCTCCAGTTGTCCTGAGTTTATCAAACACTCCTCTGTGTACCAAATGGCTGCACTGTTTGCCTTCTACCCCAACCTATGACAAGGCGCCTTTACATCACATGATTCATTGGCGATGCAGACGCTGCAGCAGTGTTGCCAACTCAGCAACTGTGATTGTATATTTAGTGAGTTTTCAGACCTCTCTAGTGACAAATCTAGCCACTTTTTTAGGTCTTATTGGAGACGCTAATGTGAAACCACATATTGTTTTCACTCATTTCTCAGCGAGCACACAGACTGTGAGACAATGGAAGAAGCATTTGGTCACATGACTTACTGGCTTCTGAAGATTGGCTTTGAAGCCTGTTTTTCTTCTTGTGGGGTGCAGCCGTGTTGCTTCAGACACACACCCAAATCAAAGTTAGCTTTGCTCCCAGCTCCATTAGCTGAACCCCGCCTAAATATCTGCAGAGCTGCCGTCAGACATTTATAGCAGAATATACTGTTTCACATGTTGACTTGACAGTGAGGTCAAATATAACCGTTGGGTTAATACAAACGGGTGGTTGCTTTGCTAAGCAAGGTAGCGTAACAATTTCTGATAAGTGATAGTGGCTAGCCATTGGCAATCAATCATATTGGAAATAAATGTAATGCTTTCTAAAAATTCTCCTGGCGTAGCATTATTACTGTGATATTGCAATAAACATTTCAATTTGTGAAAAAGGTCTTGACAGAGAATCCCGATCTCACTTCTAAGCAAAATAATTGTGATTCTCATTCTAGTTGACGCCAATAATTCTCAGGTAGATTTATGGAGATATGAAAGGCTTTTACGCATAAGCTGCTGCGGCATTCCTTAAAACTAAGCCTAGTTTTTGAGCAGACAATTTCAGCTTCAATTACAGGCATGAGCACAGGTGATGAAGACAGAAAGCAGGCCTGGTATTGGAACAGGGAAATAGGTTAAATAAAACCTAAACTGAACATCACTGCACACAGTCCTCAGTTCTGACTGTGGATGTAGGAAGCTGATGTGGTTGGAACACTGTCAAACTGCAGAACAAAGGAGCTGACATTGTGGAGAAGACCGCTTCTGAAGAGAACCGAACAAACGTTCAGTGAATTCTCAGAGGCAGCTTCTTTGCCTCGCAGCTAATTAATGTGGGATGTATTAAGGCGCTATCGGAGGCTCGAATGCCTTGTGTAACATAATCCACGTATAGAGACATTAAATCAAGGCAGAGCATTGCTAAAGGACAATTACATGTGAGATGCATAGCAGAGAGTACATGATAACCTCATCTGTTTGACTAACAAGCTGCTCCACAGCGGAGAAATTCTTTGATTCATATTGCATCAGTCTAGCGGCACCATCAGCGAACCACCATGAGATGAGTTACGATAAGGCTAAAGGCCCTCGTACACCAGACCTATGATTGATTGTCTTGGAGCTTTGATGAACATCTCTCTTTCTATTTCTTGTCTTTTTAGTGTCGAATACCAAGTCAGCTATGTCTGGCTGTCAGTGTTTTGTTGTTTTTTTTTTAATCCCTTTTCTTTTTCTCAGCTGATCAGTGTAGTGAATGAGCTCCACCTAGTCATGGAACATTAGCTGATTCTTTCAATATAGTACACTTAAGTGCTTAATAGAAGAAGAAATGTTTAAAATAAATAAATAAAAACAAACAATTAGATGTGTTAGCAGGTTTAGACTCAGTAAAACTAAATGAGCTATGGCTATGTCAGATGTTAAAAAAACATTATTGACCTGACTTGAGACAAATATTGTTTTAAAACAATATTGAATGATCACATATAGACTACTCTCCCTCCTTCACTGCAAAGATCACTCTCTTGTTCAGACAGACTGGAGACCCTACCACTGTGTTTAAGTGCTCTAGTTTTTACCCATATGTTCTTTGGTGTTGATTTCACATGATGGATTTAGTTCATAAAAACCTCAAACTGTCCTCAATCTAAAACTTTAATCAATGTTATGTTTAGTGTCCATGCTACTCCAGCGAGTTTGACGCTCAAAAAAAAAAAAAAAAAAAAAAAAAAGTTTGATCTTCAGTTTTTAAAGACTGGGGGTGCAGCCTCATGTGGCCCAACACAACAGAAAACATTTAGAAGCTATGAAACAGTTGCTGACACTTGCTTTAACGGTTTCCTCTTATGAGCCATAATGTTTTCTGGATTTATTAAGCTTGTATCATATGAAAAATACCATAAGATAATAAAAACTGAGAAAGGGATGTAGGCAGAGTACCAAATGCTACTAACTTTACCATCTTTGGTATCAGACAGCCAATACTATATTTAGTAATACTGCAATCTGCAACAAAGGTTATTTCCAGCAGTCTTTTTAGGCATAATTACCAGTTTCAGATCAGGCCAAGACCAACTAGTGCCTGGTAGTTCATGCTCATCGTTGAAATTCCCGTTTCTGAGGAATGGCGATAAAAATTTTATATGTCTATGTCAACCCCTATCCACCATGGTGAAAAACTGTCAATATGGGGATTGAGGGGTCTACAAGATAGCAATCATAGATGATCATGTGATATGATTTCATGATGATCTAGTGTGGATGGAGTCTTTATGACGAGGAGTTTAAAAAAAAAAAATGTATGACTACAAGATTGGTTTAGTTTACACTATAACAACAGATAAGATACCTCAGGTGTATTCTTCTTGCATGCAAAATAAAGAATGTAGTAATCTGGTTTACAATAAAATTAGGAGATAGAATATTATACAGCAAACAGTCCAAACACTCAATTTTGAAATTCACTACTTCATAAATATACATGCTGAGTCTCTCAATTCTCGTTATCATTCAGCAGCTGTGAAAAACATCAGGGATTTCATGCAACTTTTTAATTCTCATTTCTATGTCAATTTTAGACTTTCATTTTAGCATACGCTGCAATTAAGGTGACAGAAATTGCTGCATATCTTATTTATTTTTCCATCACTTTGTGTTTTACATTAAGGTATTAAGCAGTCAAGCTCATAGTCCATGATGTTTTATATCGAATGACATAACAATTTTATTATACCATTACGATTAATCCATTTGCATCTGCTTAATGAGATACAAATAGTACAGCTTCTATGCTCTCTATGACCATTACTCAAAATTCTTATAATTAAATACAAGGGTGAAAATCATAACACAGTTCTCCCCCAGAACCAGTTCCTAACTTCAGAAAGAATCAGAACCATTCACCTCTAAACTCATCAGATTCATTACAGATGCAGCTGAGTGGTGAAAAAGTGCACATACAATATAATTATAAGTTTTATCTGATGGTAAAGCAATTGTGTTGGGGCTAAAAACCTGCGTCACTCTGTTTGTTTCATCAATGAAACTTGGATCAATACGAGCAGAATAAATATTGAAGGTTTTTTTTACTTTTTTAAACATAAATCCATTTTTCAATTTTAATCAGTGTTTTTCTGCTGTTCTTCAAATATTTTAAGCACAATCTTAGCATTAATCCATATTTTCTTTTTGAATAAAGACACAAGATTCATCCATCTGGGGTCATTTGTATTCAGCATGTAGATGAATCCAGGTTTTTTATCTGTAAATGGGCACCATATTTTAAGCGATGTGAAGCACCGCCGCACCTGTAACATCATTCCACCAGGTCATCTTCTTGTCATTTGGGATACTGAGGTGAAATGACGCTGCTACCGTCGCCTGGGAGTGTTAAGGGTGTTGTCTTGAGCAGCTCGCAATGAGCACCACACACACTTCACACACTCATTGAAGATGCTGGAAAAAATTAGTCATGCTGCTAACTTTACTTGCGAAATACTATTTAATCTTTGAACAACATGTTCTTTTTACTTTTTGCTTGATTTGCTTTTAGGAGGTTAAAAAAATGCCATAAAATTTAAGTGAAAGAAAGCTTAATTCTTTCAAACTACGGTCACACAAATACTCAAGCACTGTGCTTTTTCTTGTATTTCTAGACACTGAAGTAAAAGGTATTGCAAAAATAACTTAAATGATATACCGTATTTCTCCTAATTAACACTCCCGCTCTAATAGACGCACCCCCACCCACAAGGCCAGGGTGCAGCTATTATTTTTATGCCAGTTTTGATAAAAATTGATCACAGTTACGATCAAGAGTTATGATTTGCAGAGACAGACACTTACCTTGCTCAAAATTTTCCTA